>JAQFVV010012450.1:6085829-6685829 GCA_028023455.1 Epiperipatus broadwayi | reverse complement strand
AGTCACTATGTTAAAAATAAAGATTTAAGATCTATGATTAAATCTGATAGCAATCAATGTGTCTTCTGTAAAATAGCTGCTTTAAAAAATTATTGTGACACAATCAAACATTAAATAGTCCCATAAGTTGCTTTGCTCCAAAAAAGTCAATTTTATAAAGATTATTAGAATGTTGACTATTCTGATAAATTCATTAAGTATATTTTATTTAATAACAAGTATAATTCTATTAATGATTAAAAAAATGTGAAGGTTAACGAAAAATATAATTTTTTTTGCCTTTTAAATTCCTTTCTTATAAAATTTTTTTAAAAAATGTTAATTTGCTAGAAAATTGGGTACTTTGGTATTATTCCTGCTATGACATATTACTCCGGTGATGTTCTATCCAGTAATAATTATTCAAAGTTTCCGTTTATGATATCATGTCATCCTAGAAACCTGGCATTACTAACCATGTCAAATATATACAGGTTACCAACTTTCCACATATATACACTGTGAGGGTAGCTTAAAATCGTACCCACACCAACCTTTAACCATTATATCTAGCAGAGTTAATACGTTTTGCTAACAGGCTACTTTAGAAATTTGAGGAAATAGACGTGAATAGCTATATAGGCATAGTGTATCAATGCTGTGTTATATAACCAAATAATAAGTCATGTTACCAAACTGTACATAGCTATATACTTAAAACAAATTAAATTCCAATTGCTAAATATGTCAAAGTAAACAGTGAATGGATTAATACAAACAAATATGTATAATAACAATCATTTTGTGTTAAATGTTTTGTACGTCACCAACAAACAAAAAACCATGACCTAAACAATGATAAGCTAATCATGGTAACGATCAAAAGACAAGTACCAAACAACCTAAAATAAAAATGAGATAATAATGCGTAATTTTATTTCTTGAATCGATAATTGCGATACATATAGATAGACAACAATAGAAATACACCACGAATAAAAAAGAAAATTACATATGATAGGAAATGGAAACGACATTAAGTGTAAAAAGAAAATGCTATTGTCACCTTTCTTCTTAAAAATGATATGTTTGCTATGGGAAGTCAACTCCATTGAAGCAAGAGTTTTCGAATACCATGGACATTTTCGTTCGAAAAGTTTTAGCCTTAGAAAAATAAGTTTAGCATGAGATTTAAGGATGCAAACAAGAGATGTTGCATATAAATAAAGCAAGCAAATAAACCCAAGATAGCAGGATAAATTTTAAAAAAAAAATCGTTACAAGCTTCTAAAACAAAACAAAAAAGGAAGATTAAGATCGAATGTTGACTGAATGAAAACCAAAGAATAAATATATTTATAGCCAGCACAGAAGAGATGTTAAGATAAGTGTATTTTATCATGCTTAAAAGTATTTCTTTCAACTGTAAACTGCAATTGAACTTAAACTTATATATATAGAGCTAGAACAATGTGGTCTGGTTACAGTGATTGATTGTCATTTGGTGAGAGCATCAACCCTATGACCATAAAAGTTTAATAGCTTATATGTCTACATTTAAACCGCCTGATAAATCTTCTTCATGCAGCATGGAATGTTTATGCAAGGAGTGAAAAAAAACCAGGAACCATCGATGCAGAATTATTCAAATTGCACCATTTGGAAGTGGCAGTGAGCAGTCGATATCAGCAGGGAGGAAGGCATTTAAACTGTATGAACTGCAATATAAGAAGGGCTTTGGTGATTTAATAAGTCTGATTTATCGATTCCTGAAATGTATTTTTTTTTTTGTTACGAGTATAGATGTGTATGTATTATTAATTTTTCCATCATTATTTCATTCTTATTTTTACACGAAAGCGAAACTTTCTGATTCAACATTCTGGGAGAATCCAATTTAGCAGACGCAAGAAGAGCAGAGAGGGGAGGTTGAGTTCAGGCAGAATTCTTTTTCTTTAATAAAATTTAGGTTTGACCTCTCTTCCCAAGCGCTTGACTTTTGTTCATGACGGTGCATTTGAATTTTAAAGGTAAGAGTTTATTCTTTAAAATATTAATGTCACACCCTCGCGAAACAAATTATGTTGTTTGTTATTTGTTGAACTAATAATATTATTTAAGTATTTTCGGTATAAATGATTAACTTTCTGAGTGCATCTACTTTGCTATCATATTAAGTATTGTTTCTTTGTTCTTTTGTGTAAATTCTCGGTGTGGTTTACATTTTTCTCTCTTTGTCAATTTACCGATGGGTAAATAAATAATCTTATTTAGATAGTCTGTGTTATGCTGGTCTCATGTTTAAATAGCTAGCCATGGTTCAAGTGCTTGAAGCATGTTAATGTCGTCTCATGAGGTCCAGTCTAAGGCTGGATGGTGCCCGTAGGGTTTAAACCCATTATAAATATCCCCATGAGATGTATCACACTTCTTGCAGTCATGGAGGGATTACCTCGGTCTGGAAATGTGACTGCGGTTTGTAATTTTTTAAATGAAATCTCAGTCTAACAGGGGGTATGGTTAATATGTAAATATTGATCATATTTACTCCCCTGCATAAATAACAGTCTTAACAATAAAATATTAAATATTAATATGAGCTGATAATGTAAAATAATAAGTATAATAGCAATAGAATAAATCGCAAAGGAAGGAAATCCTGTTACAATATATATAACATATTGCAGAGATAAATAAATATTCTAATTATCTTAGCTTTATTTTTAATATATTACCATTTTGACTTTCATTTTTTCTTTTTGACAGTTTATTGCTGTAACCTTCTGGTTCTTTAATTTTTGTATATGTTCCTCCACATGTTAACTGATGCTCTGCCCACCAGTAATCATTTATAGAAGGTGCCCTATTTGTTGCTCGCTTCACATATCCAAAATAGGGTTTTCTTTTCTGGCACGGACCACTACATCTCCACCAATGTTGACGATATAAATCAACTTCATCATGAAATTTATGATATACCTAAAAAAATTTAAAAAATACCATGAATATATTTTAATTTCCATCCAAATTTGTAAACATATACACAACATATCTATAATTATTCATTAACAATTTAATTCTCAATGAACACAATCTAAAATAAATAAAAATAGTTCTACAATTTTACAAAAAAATAATCCATTTAATTAAAATTTGTTAACTTAACAAATGAATTACTTTTTTTCTTTTCCATTCTATTTCTATGCTCAGATACATACATATGTTTATGGTAAGTAAACATAAACTATATTATATAAACAGCAATATATACATTAAGATTTAAATTCAGACTTTAATTAATTAGATAAATTTGCAGTTTAAAAATATATCATGCTAAATGCACAAAAAACAAACAAACACTGAAATGGGTGGGAAACAGATAACAATAAAATAAACTTAAGGACTAGAATTTCTTGACAAGAAAAACATTAAAAAAATTACAGATCTTCTAATTTGAAACTTAGCTTTACTTGGAGCAGAAACAAACAATTATAACACAAATGCAGAACAGCATATTATCATTAATAGATTTATAATCAATGAAATAATATGGAAATCATTTTATCTTATTTTTCCGGACAATTGTTTTTTGAATGGGCTCTTTTGCATCTAGACTTGTTTCTTCACTTCTGTAATTGAATCTTAGTTGAGTTCTATGTATCGATATTATGAAAAGTCTTCAATGATTTAAGCAGTAAAAGCCTTTTGATTCCATTTGCCTGTAACAATAGCAAATAGTCATTTGACGTCAGCATTGTACATGTGGCTTACAACTTTAATGCCTATTTGAAATTTATCGTTAGACAGATTTATTTTCTATAAATTATTTCATGAATATTTCACCATTTATTCGTAATAAAAGAATAATATCTGGTAAAATGAAAATATCCACAGAAAAGGTAGTTTATTACTGCCTAGCATGCTTTCAATATATTTTTACTACATCATATTCATGGCAAGTAATGGTATAATTAAATGGTTCTTTATATATCAATATTTAATTAACGGCTCACATATTCAATTTTAATTTAAAATTTAAATATTCAAATAGCCCATTTCTTTGAAATGAGTACACTTGTTTATTTTTTGTCAATAGAAAAAGTCATCAGCTATTGTACACGCTTCTTTAATTTTCCGCTTCTATCCTCTCTCTCTCTGGGTACCCATTTCAGAAATGGGCTATTTGTATATTCAAATTTAAATTTTAAATTAAAATTAAATACATGAATGGTTAATTAAACTTTGATATAAATAACAATTTAATCACACCACTATGTAACCATGAATATGATATAGTAAAAATTTATTGAAGGCATGCTAGGCAGTAATAAAGCTAAATATTATTTAAAAACTATCTTTTCTGTGTGTAGTTTCATTTTACCAGATATTTACGTTGGCTCAGAAAAGAAAAGTGTTAGCAAAAATTGAATAAAAGTACAAGTTGATTATTGGATGGACATCATTCTAGCTAAGAGGATATTCAATGTTCTTCAAATATATTTTTCTGAATGCCCTTTTTGTTTCGTGTACCAGGTTTTCATTTTGTATATTCTATTTTAATGGTAAAAAACTGCCAAAAAAAATCTGCTCAATATTATTCTTGAACAGATAGATATATTTGAGGAAATGTCAATTCTCTGGGAATGTCAAAATTTTCTCCAGGACTCGAATGATAATATGGTATCGAATGAGAATATGTTAATATCATGAAGGATTTATAGAAAGCATTAATAACTATTAGAAATAGTCTGCTATATCAAAACCAGTATGATCAATGTGATTCTAGTCAAAAAAAATCATTCAATTCAACTAATGACTAATTTGGCTTTTAGTTGGTATATTTTGTGTTTCCAAATAATACATTATATATGACAGCACAATTTAAGCTTGGCCAACATGCACTTGAGAGAGTCAATATTTTTAACCAACTATTCCAGGATAACCATTGTGCAAATAATTCAAATACTTCGCTGGGTGTCCAGAAAAAATGATCATTTTAATACTTCATATTATGCATCCATCTTCTATAGAGAAATTGTCTTCATATTCCAACAAAGTTTTTAAGTGGGTCAAACCCAAGCAGATACTTTTTAATAACTTTTGAAAATTCTGTATCAGTAGTCGCGCAATAAACAACAAATTTGCTGTAGATGTTCGATTTATTTTCCAAAACCTATCAAGATGATAGATTTATGATTATCAAATTTGGACTCGCCACAAATGTCAATTCAAACCAATTAATGTGCATCCTAATGTAGAATTGGAGAGAAAGATGGAGTGTACTACCTTACATATTACCTAGAACCACTTAACCTAATATATTATACCTGCTCGTGAACTAGCTATAATGAGGGAAAAACTATCAGTCAATAGCAGACGTGCTTTCATTTACACCAAATGAAATACAGAGGTAAAGACAATTCCCTGCCAGACCCTAAAGATTATAGAATGATGACGACAACTTGTATTATACATTGAATCCCATTCAGAGATTTTTGATTAATTAACAGCAATACGCTAAACAAATCTTTCCTTTTTTAACTCATCCTTTCATCAAATTGTTATCAGTTTTCTCTATTTGTTAAAAAAACTGTATATATATAAAAAAATTTTAAAAAAAGTCTATAATGCTACTTAGGAGTTTACTGAAAACATAATAGAAACTTAAATTTGCAATAACAATAAAAATGCATACATAAAAAAAATGAAATTAAATAAACTTATTGCAGATACGTGTATATAAGTTTATAAATAATACCGTAATATTACTTCCTGTTTCCTTATTGATTTTATTCATATGTTTTAAAAACTCTGGACCATGGTCACCTCGATCCTAAAAAATAATATATAAGTCATTTGATTAAATTTATAATTTTATTAATTTATCAAAAATTCGTTAATTATATTAAAAAAAATTTGGAGGTAAAATAGGTCACCCTATGACTGCTCTGAATCTGCTTCTCTAGCCAAAAATGCACTTAGCTACTGTTATTAAGAGATAGAATAAACCTTTTCCTTATTCAACATTAGAAACATTTTCGGCAGCTAATTAAAAATAATCTTTCATATAATTTACGTTTAGATATTACTACCCCTAATTTCATTCAAATAATATGTAAGTATTTTGATTAGCTTCATAATTTTGTTAATTTCTTTGTCAAAGATATAACAATATTTTAAAAAGTTTGAAATCGGGAATTAATAGCCCACTACAAAGAAAAGACCTCTAACATTTTCTCTAAAAACGTACATTTTCCTCTTTTTATAATCATCAAAAAAAACTTGATCTAATATTCTTATCTCAAATTAATATTGTCTGCTGGATTGCAAATATATATATATCACACAAATATAGAAATAACAATAAGGGCCTGGAGGGATAACAAATAATAATAAGATCAATACGGCCTATTTACAGTTCTTAAGTTTACTTTTGAATGTCCGGAGGTAAAGTTCTTCGCAAGGCTAAGTGAAGGAAGGAGCTAACGGGGCACCCGAGGAAATGGCACATCTGCCTTTCAAGAGCTTCACTTAGCAAATGTACTGTCTTCCTTCTATTCTAGATATGTTTCCCTCTCTTGTTTTTAGTATAGACTCCCTTGATTGGCCATTAGCTGTTCACGTAGAATTGTCTATTTTAATCAATGGCTTTGTTTACTTAATCTTAATCCTTTGCTCGGATTCATCTAACTTTCTTGATAAGTTAGTTTATAGTTTTTCATTAATTAAACTATTTAATTAATCTAATGTTTTTATAAAATATTGTATAATGCCATTGGCATCCACGCACATACATTTAGTTTACCGTTATAATTTTACGATTATAATATTATATCTAATAATTCGTATTTTGAGCATACATAAATATACACACACACTTAGCAATATCAAAAAGGCAAAACAAGTTGTTTGTTGCAGTTATTTAAACATAAAGATATAGTTTAAATATAATTTTAACACTAACATATTATATGCCAAGGATTTTTATCTTAGCATGTCATTTTCTTTTCATTCGTTACAATAACTTTAAGAATATCCATCTGTTTAATACTCTTTAATATTAGTAAAATTTATTCTTCAACTGGCCGAATTTAGTTCACAAAACATTAAACAGGAAGTATAGCAGTTATAGCAAAAATAATGACATCTACAATTATAAGAATATTTATGTAAATACTAAATTATCCTAAAAACTTAATTACTCCCAGCCTAGGTTGCTAAACGTTTGGATTCCTTCACATCATCTTGAAGCGAATCTCTTATTATCTTCAATTTTCCAATAATTTCCTCTACTTTATTAAGGACAAACCTTGTGTATATAAGCAAAAAATAGAATTAAAGAGGTAAATAGTTAGATTTAATAAAAATTATTTATTCATTATATACTTTTTTTTTTTACCATTATTAGACAGCTTAATTATTAACAAAATTTCATTAAGGAAAATGCAGTTTCCACCCAGGGGATAAACCACTAGTGGTATTATTAAACTCTTTGATTCTATTATTTTAGCCATAGATTTGACAATCATTAGATATATATTTCATAGTTTGTGCTCATCCTCATGTACAGAGGGCGGTGACTATTAAATTCCATTTGTGAAGCGGATGTGTGCAATGACCACTGATTACCTGAATCTATTGGTGAGACTCCATTAGCATCTAGGAAAAACAAATCCATTTAATTTTACTATTGAATTTAAAAAAAAAAAAATGTTAGGAACACATTAGAAATCCTTTAAAGTTACAATCCATTGTTTGTAGATTTGTGGTTGAACCTTCAAAAAAGATAATTTGGAATTAAGACTTTGGTGGCAAAACTATATCTTGAACTATTTGAATGGGTAGTGTTCTGTTCTATCATGTCAGCCGCTTGGTGGCACTATTTCTAGCTAAATTGCTAGAAATATGCCATTTCTGCGGTCGCAGCCAAGCAGATAGCCTTCTTTCTACGATAAAACACAGAAAGAGTCAGTTTACTTGGCTGCCGGCTACTGCTGTGACTTTTTTCTATGCTAAAAGCACAAAAAAATGCCTTAATTGGCTGCCGTAGTTGCTTGTGTTACGTACTTTATCATAATGCTGGGTTGTATATTTTCTTTACAGCATCGTGTGAGGGTGTGTTGACTGCATCATGTCTAAATAATTTAACTTTTCAGCTCCAACTGTTTTTATTCTATGTGAACTGACCTACTGCTACGTTATAAGTTTTAAGAGAGTCGTCAATGTTCCATCAGGACTGTGTATCCCTCGCCAATTGTAATTTAGAGTGTGGTAGAGCACTATTTCGAAAATCACGATCAAAGTAACATAGCGCGATAAATCGTTTGAGATAAGGAAGATGGCTGCTTCCAACTCTGAAAATCGGCAATTGCCAGACACCCGAGTCGGATTTCATTTTAATAGTTTGTTATAATTATTAACTGTAGTGGGTTGTTTGCAATCTAATTTTCTTTTCCCTTCCCGCAAAATGCAGTGTCTGAATAATTACTGTCCAAAAAAATGTAAAATTTAATTTCATTTCTTATTATAAAAGTACCGTAACTTTTCCGGTCCAAAAAAACCAAAGAAGCCCGTCTCTAATTTTTTACTGTCAAAATACTTCTCCACTATATTTATTATTATTTGTTATTAAAAAAGTAATGTAATTTTTTATATATACACACACACAATAAAAAAAAAAAAGCCACTCTGATTAATTAAAAGTTAATTTTTTTTTTTTATTAAAAAAGTTCCGTAACTTTTCCGATACACAAAAAAACAAACCCAAAGAAGCCCGTCTCTGATTAAATACTGTCCAAATAAATCTCCGCTATATTTACTATTATTTGTTATTAAAAAAGTAACATACTTGTTATTATATATACACACACACACACAAAAAAGCAGTATCTGATTAATTTACTATCCCAAAAAGTCCAAAGTCAGCTTAGATTTTTAAATTATGTTGGAATTTTTTAATTTTATGAAAATTGCTGGCCCGGGATCGTTATATCAATGTGTTTTTGCTTAGCATCAATGTCATCAAGCGGCTGACACGATAGATCAGAACACTACCTTGGAATGCTTGCTTACTTAACAGCTTTTTCTAAACAAATGATAATTACCCATTATACATGAGCTGTACTGTCTTATTAAACAAATGTTTTCGCTGACTATGAAGAAACTCACGATCCAAGCCACATGATAAAGACTGAAAAAGGGTAGCCATCTCATCTTTATATGTAAATGCAAATGCAATTATGTAGGCCAATCATAAATATATTGGATTGAGAGTGTGAATATTTTATATTATTCATTTTTCTTCCATTTTTTTTATTATGCGTATTAACACTAGCAAAATTTTACCATAGTAAAATAAATAATATAAAATATTCAAGTTCTCAATTCAAGATACTTATGATTGGCCTATATAACTGCATTTAGGTACAAAGATAAAATGGCTGCTCTTATATTTTCAAAATCTATCACGTGGCTTGGGTAGAGTTTCCTCATAGCCAGCTAAGTGTAGCGATTAATTACCATCTGTTTAGAATCACAGTTTGAAATTACGCTAGTAAATATCTTAATCAATTACATTAACAGCATTTTATATATTTCCAGTGAAGCCACTTTTTTTGATATCTGATGGAGAAGTATGTGAAAGAATTAGAAGACATTGCAAAAGAACTGTGAAATCTTTGCATAAGGAAACACCATTATTTCAAAACAAACAATCTTGCATATGATTATTTTACTAAATAACAACCTCCACACCACAATAATTAATTAAGTACAAATCATAGTTTGTAAAACATAAGGGAACCACTGCATTCTCAGGAGAAAAAGCATAGATATAAATTTAATATAATAACAAAACCATTATATAAATGAAATAGGCTTGCCTTTTTTTTAAAAAAAAAATGTTCAGATTTAAATACAAGACCAGTATAAAAGTGCATTACTTGGTTTTTCACATGTAAGGTTAAATACTGGACGTTACAGTAATAATCATACAAACAGTTGCATAAAAGATCAAAAGATATTCAAGCACAATAGCGTCAACCAATTGAATAAAATTTCATTATCTAGGAACCGACTTAAAACTTTAGCTTAATTCCAAAACTCACATTACTGGGATAACCTTTGCATGGGAAAGTATTCACCTTAAATAAAACTAAAAAATTTCATCTTGAATATCACACAAACAAACGTCAAAAAAAGAAGAATATCATAAAATAGTTTGAGCAAATTGACATTTCCATGTTCAGTCTCATCAGCTTTTTACTGATAATATTTCATATGCAAACCAAGGTGAGAATGCTTAGACTCCTATATAATGGTTAAGATTTAGATCATCTCTACTATTAATCTAAGCGAAGTCTATATAAGGTAAAAATATGTCAGGGATAAAATCAGAAATAGCAGCAAATTTATCGATACATTATTTGATAGGATATTTGGATTAATTGAACTACGCAGCTCAATGATGAAGGAAAGCCTAGTGATAATCTAATGATGGACATGCATAAGCATATCTGATTTTGTATCTCGGTATAAATATCGATGAAGATTGTACTAATGTGTTGCTACACATACTTTTATTTACACTGACATTCGAGTACAATATTGATCCACACCATATTAATATATTCATTTATTAGTAGCAACATATACATTTTTATTTTCAAAAACAAAAGAACAAATTAACTTTGTTCATAATTTTTTTTCATATATATATTGATTAAAATATTTGTTTTTTAATATTTACTCTATTTTAATTATTGTGTATTATAAAAATATTTAATTTTTCTATATAAAATATTGCTAATTTTGATTGTAAATTATTTTTCTTTGAAACAGCAGATAATTTAAAATGCATTGTAAAGTGATAAAAATAATCTTCAAACGAAATTATTTACAACAAGCATTAGTTATTGTCAATTTATATATACAATATATTAAAAAAAAAAAAGTCAGATGAAACGTGACCTAATTTAATAAGCTTGCATTTACAAATGTTATATATAGAGCTCACAAAATAAGCTCTTAACAAGCTTTGAGAATATCCCCAACCCCAGACCAGTTTCTGCTACTAGCGTCATCAGCATCTCACTGATGACGCCAGTAGCAGAAACCGCTCTGGGGTTGGGGATATTCTCAAAACTTGTTAAGAGGTTACTTTGCGAGCTCTATAATATACAATATACTATATTCATAAAACCCTTTCCATGCCTTACATATCATTTTTCAAAAATCGTTTTTGTTTTCTCCACTGTTTTATTCCTAATTTCTCAGTTATTTTTCAAAAGAGAAATCCAACACCTTTTTTTTATTATAATCTTTCCTCTCAGTACATACAGCTCATAAAATCTACACTTCTCTGTCTTTATTAAAACTGATACATTTTAATAGTAATTATTTTTTTCCGAATGCCAACATAAACTATATGAGAAATTTAAATTTTTTATCCATTTTTTAATACACTTTATTGCTCAACTTCCTGCTCTAACTTTTTTGTATATTAAATTATCGAATGAGAAGTCTTAAAATCTTTAATATTCTATTGTTATCATAAATATATTTCCCCCCCCCCCATTTATTTACTATATTTTCTACTCTTTTGCAATTCCTATTACATCATATACATAGCTAATATTCTAAAGAATGTTCATTTTAATTTTATAAGTGCATTGAGATATACTCACTTTCTAATTCTTTTGTACATTTAAAAACGTTCCATAACCAATTTACCTAATTAAAAAATACTTTGGCAATTCTGTTTCATTCAAAAATTGTTATCTTCTAAATGTTTCTAATTTATTCTTCGCATTTCCCATATGAAATAATAATCATTCTATTTTACCTTGAATAGCTTTATCGGTCAACCATATATTTTTTTCAACTACACATCATCTTACTTCTTTCTGAATTTTGTTTTAATATGTCACATACATATTTGATTTCACAGAGGTAAAACTATCCATACAGTAGTGCCATTCAGTGCAAGCCAAAATAATTAATGGATGCAGGAAGGTTTGTGCATAAATTCTCTATCTACTCATCCGATATCCCCAGACTAGTTTCTAGTTTGTGGCTCTCATGAGAGAGGAGCCTTGGATCTTGAAGCATTGCACCTAGATCTGAGAATCTAATACCACCCTCAGCAGCCAACTTTTACTTTATTAATTAACTACAAAGCTTTGAGTCCAAAATGAAAACACAATAATGTTTTCAATTTAAGCTCGTTAGCTTGGATAGTTGTATAGATCTGAACTCAGTTCAGCATCCATACTTTTTGGTATCTTTGGTTCTTGCACAGTCACCATAATCCTATTGGGCAGGATTGGTATTAAACCACAAAACATCACAAGATCATTCTTTATGCTTACACAAGTTGTTTACACAGAGGTAAAACTCTCCATACAATAATACTATTCAGTGCTCTCAGATTCAAGGCTCCTCACTGATGAAAGCCACAAGCTAAAAACTAGTTTGGGGATATTGGATGAGTAGACTAGATAGTGATTTTATGCACGAACTTTCCTGCATCCACTGAGTACTCTGACTTGCGCTGAGTGGTGCTACTGTATGGAGAATTTTGCCTCTGTGTAAACAGTTTGTTTAAGCATAAAGAATGGTGATCATGTGATGTTTAAAGGCTTAATACTATTATATGATAATGGTTATTAAGAACTAAAGACATCAAGAAGGGTGGATGCTGAACTGAGTTCAGATCTTTACGATTATACAAGCTAATGAGCTTGAATTGAAAACATTATTGTGTTTTCATTGGAAAGCTTTATAGTTAGCTAATAAGTTAAAAGATGATCAGTGGAGGATCGCATTAGATTCTAAGATCTAAGTACAATGCTTTCAGATTCAGGGCTCGGATTTTAGACACAAAGCTTCCTGCAACCATTGATCACTCTGGCTTGCAATGAGTGGCGCTACTGTATGGAAAGTTTTGCCTCTGTGTAAACAGCTTGGGTAAGCATAAAGAATGGTGATCATATGATGTTTAGTGGATTAACATATTTAATTTAATTGGTAAAGTTAATTTAAAACGAGAATTAATTAAGCTCCTATCTTTGTGATAGGAATTCTATTTTTAATAAATATGTTTTACCAGTTCTTACTTATAGATCTGTGAGTTGGACTCTTAACAGAGAGCAATACAGAGATTGCAGACATTGCAACCAAGTGTGGAAAGACGTATATTAGGAATAACAAGAAGAGATCAAAACTGAAATACATGGGTGAGAAAAAGAAATAGGTATATTAACATCATTAAAAAAAGTAAGAGAATGAAATGGAGTTGGGCTAAAAAACATACTGACAGAGGGGATAATAGATGGACAGTTGGAATCTTAAATCTGTTCTCAAGAGATTGCAAAAGACAGAAAAAGACCACACATGAGATGAATGAATGAAATAAAAAAATTTACTGGTGTGATATGGAAAAGTGAAGCTAGAAAGAGAGGAAATAGGGGAAACTGGAATAAACTTGAAAAGACGTTTATTCTGCAATCTATCAGTAATGGTTGAAAATGATGATGAAGTTCCCATGTAACAACAATATATTAATTTAGAAATAATAAGAATATCTTCAATTATAAGTTGAAAAAATTATCATTTCTAAATAAATAATATTTATATATGTGCTGATTGTTTGTATAAAAGGTAACACATCAATAATTATTAAATTTCATAAGATGAATAATACTTTCTTAACAGTCATATCATCATTAACCATTATCAATTCACTGCAGTCTGAAGGTCTCTCCAAGTTCAATCCATCTTCTCCGCTCTCTAGTATCTCTTCTCCACATCTCCCCTGCATATTTTCTTATTTCATCCATTCATCTCACATATGGTCTCTTTCTGGGTCTTTTACAATCTATTTCTTTTATATTGTAAGGATCTATAAAAAATGAAATTGATTATACTTTCTGTCTATCCAGTATATATAATTATGTGCACTTGTTAATTATATATATATATAAAAAGCATTACATTCAACATATCCATTCTATCTTACATATTTTAAAATAAAGTAAGATGAAATCTATTCATTAAAAATAAGATTATTTTAATTTGTGGTTAAAGATGTTAGCGTTTGGCAAAACTGATTGAAATTCCCTTAAAATTAGTTCTGTGAGTTTAGTAGCGCCATCGTTAACGAATGAAAAATTGGTTGTAGCATACTTTAGTTAAATAACAAGCAAGTGTACTCAGGCTGCAGATGGGATTCACAGACGGCTGATAGTGGAATGACCTTTTACATATGAACACCAACTGTGAATTACAAACAAACAGCGCCTGATCGAGAGGTCCAGCTGCCTTATAGGATAGGATGTTAGTTCATTAAAGGCTCGTTACTGTTTCCAGTACAGACATTTCTGTCTTTCTTTCTTCTTCTATCACTTAAATTACTGTAAAGCCTGGTCATCATAAGTCTCTCATGCCATAAGAAAAATATATTAGTGGAAAAAAATATAGCATCCTATCAGAAGAGTAATAAGCCAGAAACCATTTGTAGAAATCTATCTCATATACTGTAATGTTTTTCACGTTCAGTTAGGCCTCCTTTTAGGTATTAGACAGTGCAAGGTAATCAAGCTATGAAAAAGAAAATATACTTACGAGTCCGAGTATCTCCAGAAATTAGCTATATTTCCTGATTAACTCGACCTATGACCTAATATTATTTACAATTTTATGTGGCAGCAGAATGGTTTTTATTGATTCAGAACGGCGTCAGAATTCTACCCAAGAATGTACTGATACGTCATGTCACATCGCCATTTACGAAGCAAATTATTAAATAAAATCGGGAATTACGTTTCTTGTCATTTTAAAACTTCTATATAAATTTTTCTTGGGACTTAACTATTAGATAAACATAGTGGCAAAGGTAATCTATACATTTAAAAATTTACTAATAAAAATGTTATATTCATGCTAAATATTTTATTAAGGTCAATTAAAATATTTAAATGGTAAATTGTTAATAAAATCAGAAAAAACATGCACACTAATCCAGACAATAATGTGGAATAATTAAAACAGTTCTTATCTTTTTAGTTGACTCTTTAGAAAGCAATTCATTGATAAAATGTGTATAATAAATCAGGGTAGTATATTATAAGCTTATAGTTAACGTTAGTTTGCCAACATTTTTTTTAGACACAATTGAGGATATAAATAATCTTACCGGTAAGTACAGATTAGAGTAACATACATGTATTTGAGATGAATGAGCACATGACCATTGGTTTTAAATTGTTCTTGGTCAGTCCTAAAGCTAGACTCGAAAGCTTCTTGGAGTGGCCTCATGATGAAAGATGTCTGCAAAAAAAAAATGCTCCAGTTCCTATCTCCAAATGACAATTTATTTTAGCATACGAGTAGTAGTAGTCTTGCATATAAGTAGTCTGGGATAGGATATTTTCTCTATCCTGGACCCAACAAAAACTACTAGCCAAGGAAAAGACACAAGATCAAGTTTTAAAATTATAAATTATATAGAAGATCAAGTTTTAAGTTTTAAGTTTTTCTGACCTTTTACAGCCTTGGGTCAGTTTTTAGACTTCTGCGCATATATTATCTTTTGTTTTATCAAAATATGTATTAGTAATCTTGTACATTCTTTCTTATTTTTGATGGACAAAGTTTCTTTTTTTACAAAATATTTCTGCAATCTTTAATTGACGTTTCTCCGATTGTAATCCATTGCATTTTGAATTTCCTTTTATTTGTATAAATAATCTGAAAGTAGTTTCATTCTTTGCAATTTTAACTTAAATTTTTAATTAAACACATAATATTAAATACAAAAATAACTTTCATTGCACGTTACCTAAAAATAAATCATACTAACTAAAAAAGAAAGTTAAATTGTGTCTTCTAAACGAACTTTAAATTTTACTTTTTTGAAAGCTTTTTTAAATATTACCAAATACTAATATATTTGAACAATATATATGTAAAATGGTTCAATATATATATATGGACACATTCTCATGATTTGAGAAAGAAGCTCTGAGGAAAGTACATGTTATTGTATTTAAACGTCAGTTATTTAGCTAGCTCCAGGAAATAATATTATGAATTCATCTTTTATCTGTAAGACTATTAGAATTTATATATATATTGTTATGGTTCAAAATGGTTTAGAGCCGCAAAACTACCAAGATTACCCAGATTATAATAGCCAGTATGAAGCCGCCAATGGGCTAATAACCTAGCACTAGGCCAAGAAGATGAAGATTATTCCATGATCATAGTGTTTATTTATATATGTAACAAGGACTCTCCAGAGGACGCAATTGTTATCAATGTTATAGTTATATACTAAAATAACAAGAGAGACACTCAAATATAAATATACAATAATCTTTATTATACTTTTCTTTTTTTATTTCCCATTCCAATACCCTCTAATTGCAATCTGAACTGACTTGATCTATGATGAAATAAAATACTTTCCAATTAATGCAATCGCTTACCAATTGTGTAATGATATTCTTATTCAAACATTATAATAATCTTTCCCAAAAAAATACGTCATCACTAACCTATGACTGACAATGATCCAACTTTATTGTTGACGACTCGTCCAAATAGGGATGACAGTCCAGGCATATTATATAATAGTTAGATGTATATAGCTTAACTCAAAACCTCTCCATTGCTAATGTTAAATAATTTAATCTTAATCATTAAATGACGGCATAAGTGTCTTTTGTTTTCTTTGAACTTTTTGGTTTATTTTTATCAAAAATTTACCATTTAAATTTGTCCTTTTTTTTTTGAGTTTTTAATTTTAAAAAGATCTTAATTAACGAAATTTATGATGGATAGACTATTACAATACTTTTAATTACAAATCGGTAGTTGGCTTGGGTTTCAACAATAGTTTTAATTGTGACCTTTTCTAATTTCCCCCAACCCATCTTTTTCCAAGAATTTCAACAAAAAAAGCTTTTACTAAAAAAAACTCTTATAATTAAAGTCAAATATTTTATCTTGAACTATAATCAACTTAAACGAATTTAAAAAAAGATAAAGCTTGAAAGTCTGATTTCTTAGTGAAATTAAAAAATAACTTTTACTAGATTAATTATAAAATAATACATTAAATAGTCAAAATAAGTCATAGATCACATGACCCTATCTCTTTAACCACTCCTCAGAGAGGTGTCAGGGTAGGTTCAGACACTAGATCTAAAAATACCAACCCAAAGCCAAGCACTTATCTAAAAGTTATCTATTGAGTGGAAAATCTGAAATTTTCAGACATCTACATGTCTTCAAATCCAGCTATCCAACTCAAATAGCTATATGGGGCTGATAATTTTATAAAATTCTATTATAAACTAATGAAATAGCTATGAAATTAAATATATATGTATTTACATGTGAGATCTCAATACGTAAATATTGAAAGATTTTAATGAGAAATACGTGTGTATTTTTTGAGTTCCATTATGATGAATCAAGCAAACTACCAATTAATAACTAGAGCAGCAATGTGAACACATATCGCTTAGCAACAGTAGTTCATTTGTCACTAATTTTTAATTGGTGGCATACTTAATTATATTATAGTTGAACTTAAAAAATAAAAATACATAAAATATCTCACTAAAAATATTCAGTATGTGTATCTAAAAGTCCTTAAAAATTTTCTAATTGAGATATGTATTTTGTAAGTCACCATCTTCCTATTCACATAAAAATTAAAAATTTGTTTTGATATTTTTCTAATTTGGTATTACAGTTGATATGTACCTGAGTGAAAATTTAAAATAATCAATTTAAAACAAAATTGAAACAGAGAATTACATATAAATAAATAAATTATTTAAAATATCAATCCAGCATTCGTTCTTTATTGGAACCTTATTACCATGTTTTTTTTTATATATATAATCACATGACCAATTTACTCTACAGAAATTCCACCTAATAGACATTACTTATATAACAATAAATTTAATTAAGTCCATTGGGTGGAGTTGCTGTAAAGTAGTTAGTCATTGATAAGATTCCAATAAGATATGAATGCAGGATTGTTGTATTAAATTAATTTTCTTATTTATATTTAGTTATCTGTTTCAGTTATGTTTTAAATTGATTACTTTAAATTTTATATAAAAAAGACAACATTATGGACACATTTTTTAACACTGAAATTTGATCATTTAAAATATTTAGCAAGTAATGTTTTAAAAATGGTATGATAGAACTGTTGATAATCTTTCCAATGCAGAATTACAGTTAATGCAAACTTGAATTGTTTATAAACTATTTTGGAATTTATTAAATTTGAACACATAACATAGGTTTGAATTATATTAAGTTCAGACTAATTATTTATTTATTTGTCTTAATATAAAATTTTTTGCATTAAATATCATACATAAGATTATAAACTTTACCTTATTATTATGAGTGACAAAAAGATAAGCATGAATCATCTCGTGCTGAAAATAGAAATAAAATTATATGCTATGCGATATATATATATTCTGTCTATAAATAAAGAATAAAAATGAGATATTCATGTAAACAGAGATAATCTTTAACCTTTTTTAGAATAAAAATGAGATCATATTCATGTAAACAGAGATAATCTACAACCTTTGATGTTACCAAGAAATTATCAATTATTACTAATTGACAATCTTTAAGGCTAAACCAATTTCCTCGCTTATCTGTAGTAGCTCTGTTGTTGAAGTAAAAGTGGTCCTCTTTTCGTCAAACGAAGTTCTTTTATATGAATTAAAACCTAGAAAGCTATTTATTATAAGTGTGAAAATGTGAAAGAATATCTTTCTTGACATTCTGCAAATATTTTAAACATCTCCAGAGAGTTGTATATGTTAAATTAAATATTTCCATGGATTGTCATTATAATAAGGAATATCCATGTATATATAAAGATAACATTTATGCATGTGAAGATATATACATACTCAATATATACACTTCTATGTATATATATAGATCATGCAACGTTATCAGCAAAAAGTATTTACGAAACATTTACAAAAATAAAAAAAATAACATTTCTAATTTGAATTTGATAAACTATCTATTGAAATTATTAACTAACATTAACTATTGCGATAAGCTGTCTCAATATGTCAGACAAGCTATGTTTTGAATGACTTATTCATAAACAGGGAAATTTTATGAAAACCTACTTTCTATAATTTATTTTATATAGTTTTTGACAGCCTTAGAAATAGTTTATTAGATTTAGACTTCTTCATAATAAACAGTGATATATAATTTACATTTATTTCCAGTATCCGGACATTTTTGACATCCTATGTGGCTTTTGCAATGGCAGAACGGAAAACACGGGAACTCAGGGTCCATGGATCACAACTTAACTCTCATTTTTGGTAATCAAACTTCTTATGAATTTTCGAGCCATAAACAAATTACTTTCTTTCATGAAATTATGTAAAATAGTGTTGGAGAACAGATTAAATTACTTTATTCATTCACTGGAATCATTCCAAGAGGTTAAATTTGGATTATTCATTATCCTACAGTAAAGTTTTAGTGTAAAATTCATGGCTAAGGGTTCGTAACTAATGACAATATTTAGAGCCAATTTTAAAAACGTAATATGGTGTAAGATTAGATTTTTTACACAATACCTTATGATAATAATAATAAAGGATGAAGTTAAATGAAAATCAATAATAATAATGCCATTTTGAATGGCTCTAAAATTGGAATAAATCCATTATTATAAAGCAATAGTTTATTTATTGACTTCTTAACGCAAATTATAAAAAACAATTTATATTACTGATAGCTTTTTATTATGAATACAACTTTAACATGATTGTTTCATAATATAAATTGTCTAGCAACAAAAATACAAAATAATCAGATAAAATGTTTAAAATAAAGATGAACAACAATAACAACTCCATATTGTTTGTAGTGCCACCCAGTGCAAGCCTTAGTAATCAATGAATGCAAGAAAATTTATGTATAAAATCCCTATTTAATGCCTATTCATCCAATTTCTCCAGACTAGTTTCTACTTTGTCACTTTCATCAGAGAGGAATCTTGGATCTGAAAGCATTCTCATTGTGATGATGAAGTAGAGGATTTTTATATGGATGTACAAAGATTTGATCAGACCAAACATTTTAAAATTGTCATGGGAGATTTTAATGCTAGAATTGGTAAACAACTGAAAGACAAAGAGATTGTAAGTAAATTTGGTTATGGTGATAGAAATGAAAAGACATAGACTTGCAGAGTTTGCAGAAAAAGAAAAAACTTATATTATGAATTCTTTTTTTTTTTTTTGAGAAAAATAGTAAATGGAAGCATTAAAATAAAGGTACAACACAAGTGGAATATATTTTGACTAACAGAATATACGTATCTCAAGATTGTAAATGTTCTTAATAAATTCACCTAAGGAAGTGATTATTAATTTGTTAGATGTAAGATACACGTTAAGGCAAAACTAAAGAAACAAAAATTATTAAGAAAAACAGTATTCATAATTGATATTCCTAATCTTTAGAAATATTCCAATGAATTTAAAATAGAACTTGCAAATCGTTTTCAAACATCAACAGATTTTGAACATGATGCAGATTTTAATGAAATCAATAGGAAGATAACTGATACACTTTTAAAAACTGCAATACAAAAAAAGCAGCAATTGACCAATAAAATTTCGACTGAGAAAAAGAAGTAATATGCAAATATATAAAAATAGCACATTAAAAAAAAAATTGAATATCTACAATTTTGTAAAATGGTGCTAAAAAGATTTGATAACGATATAAGAAATTATAATTGTAAATTAGTAAGGAAAGTTATAGAAGAGAATAGAAATCTCAAGAATGTAAAACAATATCTTGGTAATAGTAGAAAATTTATTTCTGCAATAAAAAAAAAAAGATGGATATTACTAAAAAGAGAGATAATATCATAAAATGTGAATTATATAACAATAAAGAACGATGAAAAGTGCCTCCTACAATTATCATATCTTCTGAATTTCCAGGATTTTAAATGAAGAAGTAAGATATGCAATCAAATCTATGAAGAAGGAAAAAGCTCCAGGTAATGATGAAATTATAATCAATATCTTAAAAAAAGCAGGTGAAGAAATAGAAAAAATTTTGGCAAAATTATATACCAAATGTCTAAATGATAAAGATGTACCAGATAGTTGGAAGAATGTAGTATTAATATTAATATTTAAAAAACAAGATAATTACAAACATGAGTTGCCTTTATTCTTTGGATTTGTGGATTATGAAAAGACATTTGATTCTATAAGCATTTCTTCAGTGATTAAAGCATTGGATCATCAAGGTGTAGATACAAAATAGTCGTATTCTAAAGAATATTTACAAAAAGTGCAACAGCAACAATTAGATTATATAATGATGCTAGGAAGATTAACTTTGAGGATATATGGCAGGATGACTCCATATTTCCAAAACTTTTTATAGCAGTTTTACAAAAGTATTTTGTGGATTAAAATGGGAAGCTAAGGGAATAAAAGTAAATGGAGATTATCTAAGTCATTTAGATTTTGAAGATTTGCAAATAATGCTTCAGAGCTTCAGGAAATGCTGCAGGAATTATCAGATGAAAGTATGATTAAAAGTAAATGTTAAAAAGACTAAAGTAATGTTCAATGGATTTCCTCAGAAGAAAATAAAGATTGATAATGATGAATTACAAGAAATTAACTGCTACAACGACCTTATGTCAGATTAATAGCAGAGGGAAACCTAATGGATGAAATTAATCAAAAGAATTAAATCTTGTTTGGAGTGCTATTGGTAGAAATAATTTAATATTAAAATAAAATATGCCTATGTGTTTGGAAAGATTTTCAATAAATGTGTTTTACCAGTTCTTACTTATAGATCTGAGACTTGGACACTTACTTCTAGAAGAGCAATACAGAGACTTTAGACAACTCAAATATCTATGGAGAGATGCATGCTAGGAGTAACAAGAAGAGTTCGAAAACGAAATATATGGATCAGAGAACAAACAGATTTGAAAGAATTAAGAGACTGAATTGGAGTTGGGCTGGACATATTGCTAGAAGACCTGGTGAGAGGTGGACAGTTCAAGTCTTAAACTTGTTCCCAAGAGATTGTTAAAGACCTAGAAAGAGACCATGTATGAGATGGATGAATGAAATAAGGAAATTTACTAGTGTGATGGAAAAGCGATTAGAAATTGGAGAAACTGGATTAGACTTGAAGATACCTTCATCCAACAATGGATCATTAATGGTTGAAAATGATGAACCAAGTACAAATAGATATTTAAAAATTGTTTCATTCCAACTATGACAAAATATAGATGTAATTCAGATTCGTTAAAAAAAAATTGATGATGGTAAAACTATAACATGAATAAATATAAATTAAATCTTTCAAATTCTTGTTAAAATATTAATTTGCCAGTTGTTATCAACAAAACTTTGCCAGTACTACAAATGAAATTATAATCGAAGGTAGTTGCGTAATATAAGTATAAAATTCTGATTTTTAAATAAACCTAGCATTAAGAAATATAACAGCTTTCTATTATCAATATTAGATTAAGATTAATATATCTATTCTTATTAAACACAACCACAAGATATACATAAAGGCAAAAACCTCCATACAGTAACACCATTCAGTGCAAACCAGAGTAATCAATGGATGCAGAAAGATTTGTGCATAAAACCCCTATCTAGTGCCTATTCATCCAATATCACCAGACTGGTTTCCAGCTTGTGGCTTTCATCTGTGAGGAGCCTTGAATCTGAGAGCAGTGCACTGAGATCTCTAATGAAAACCACAAGCTAGAAATTAGTCTGGGATATTGGATGAAGTAGGCACTAAATAGGGATTTTATGCACAAACCTTACTGCATCCATTGATTACTATGGCTTGCACTGAGTGGCACTACTGTGTAGAAAGTTTTGCCTCTGAAAAACAGATTGTGTAAGCCTAAAGAATAATAGGCATGTGATGTTTGGTTTAACTACATGATACAATTAATTAAACTCCATTTTTCTTTCTTCTGTGCAGTATCATAGATTTAATATTCCTATTCCATTATATATATATTTTAATCACATAAATAGATATTTTTATTATAAATATCAATATTAGAAGTGAAATTTATATGCTTGTAACAGCAATTAATACTGTACAATATACATTTAATTCTGAAATAAAGCTGTATAAAAATTACATTTAACAAATAAAATTAAAAACCCAAAACAAAGTACAAGATCTAAGAAAATGTTTTGTATTATCTTAATATAAAAAATAATTGCTAATTCTGATGTATATCCTTCAAAAATATACTCTGATTTAATTTCTAGTTTTAAATTTTTTTGAATATATAATTTCAAAATCTTTTAATCAAGTGTAATACATAAAATTTCTTCTAAAATTTATAAACTCTGTAGAATTTTATTTTTCCTATTTTTTTTTCCCCAGAAATTTTATATTTTATTATTATTTCCACTAAGAACAAAGCAACGGCATATATATATATATGTATAAAATTAAAACAGCGCGATCCAACTTCACAAGATTTACTTTCGCAATGAGAACAAGCAATATATATAAACTTACTTACCAATAAAGTTTCCACTAAATCTTTTCTAGATCGAAGTTTCAAGAGTGGTAAACTCAATCGGATGGAACACAAGCCACCATATCCCTCATAGCAGCAAAGCCCTGCACATCTAAAAAAAAACAACTGGAATTGAACAGCATACTAATAGATTTAAACCCTTCAAATTTTTAGCTGTCTACAAATACAGAGAAAGCCAAACATTTTTTGTAACAAGATCAATTAAAATTTAAGTATATACAACTTTTTTAACTAAATGTTTATATTTTCAATATATGATCACGTTCCCCAAGTATAGGAATGCAATGACGACTAAACAAGTAAAACTGTTTATTATTATGCTTAGCCACTACATGAAAAAAAAAACAACAAATGATTGGGAAGTCACATGACATACAAGCACCAGAAATGTAAGAACTGAGTTTCGATCTAAGAATGTTTTGCTCTTCAGCATATCCTAAAACAAATGCAATCTGAAAGGTGAATCTCAATTCTAGAATTGTATTAACCTTCACTAAAACCATCTTTGATTTAAGATATTTTAAAGAGCAAAGTGAATCCATGATACTCTCTAGTTTTTCTTTTCTCTATCCTAAATTTAATAATAATTAAGAGTTTACATATTTGTTCAGATGAAAACATATACAGACTTCTGCATTAACTATTATAAATATAAATTTGCATTATCTTAATTTAGTACCAAAATAAAATATACACGAGACCTATTTAAACTTAATAAAATTAAACAAAGGAATTAAATAAAACTAAATGACATCAAAATAGAAAACTAATCACTACAAATTACAATATTTGACAACTCCACAAATATCAAGATTAATATTAATTTTCACTTCGCCTGCATATGCAATTATACAGATGCATAAGGAAGTGTTTTCTTTCTTATCCTTAAGAAATAAAGATAAAGAAACGGCTGTGGTATGCATATGTGCAATTGAGGATAGTTAAGGAAATAACCGAAAATACTTCTGCGGATTGAAAGTCTGTATATAATAATTAATTACTATTATATTTATTGTTATTACAATAGTTTTTAATTAACGGACATTTTATTTGTATTATATGTATATACATATGCAAAAGCATTATGTAGATTATAATCAGTTTACAATTTATGAATTTTTCTGGATTTTTTTTAAAATTAAATATAAGTTTACAATTGTAATCGGTAGCTAAATAAAAGATCACCATAAAATGGCACACTTAGGCTGCTATTTGATAATGAACTTATATTTAATTCCACTTATAGATCAAATAAAAAAAAATTACAAAAATTAGCAAAAAAAAAATTAAATAGGACATTGTAGAAATTTATAAAATTAAAAAAAAGGTAAAAATTTGAAAAGTGAAAATGTATTATAAAAGCGTAAATATTGGAAGCACAAGTAAAATGGAAATCCTGATGAATTAAAAACTGGAAGAATAACATTGTGGAGAGAGATTAATTATTCAATTTAATAATAAATAACAACCAAATACAGATAATTTATATAGCTCATCAACAAGTTCTCATTGTGATGAAATAGAGAATTTTTATAATATATAAATTGAAAAATGATTGAGAGATGATAGTAATGGGGTAAATTTAGCTATGGTGATATGAAATAGAAGAGATAGAGATGTGGAATATGAAAAAAAAATTATGGATTCCGCTTTTGAAATAAATCCAAAGCAGAATTGGATGTGGAAGCATTGAAATAAAGGTATAACAGAGTTGGATTACAGAAAATATGTATTTCAGGTTGTAATGTGCTTAATAGAAAATGTTCATACAAATTTGACTACAGAATTTTAGATATAGAGTTCTTTCAAATGATCATCTTGAAATTTCTTTTCTTTGTATATTATCTTGTTTTAGTTGAAAATTTACAGATAAATTATTGTCTTTTTAATATCAGCTACCAACCTAATTATTTTCTTTTTCATTTCATTCAAGCCTTAGCTATCATCGAGTTCTATTAGTAATTTTAAATGATTTGTTATTTTTAACTTAAATTCATTAAAAGTAGTTTTGAAAGTTGCTGTTATTAATATTGCTAATGGTGTTTTTCACAATAGTTGTCTTGAACTTTGCATCAATAAAAAATTTATTCTTTTTCTTATCAATAAAGATACTGCAAAAATTGATATTAGATATAATCCTATGAATTATTGGCCGATATAAACTATATTTTGCAGACATTCTTTTAAATTTACTATAATATGAATCAGTGTCTCAATTAGTTACAAAAAAAAGAAATACAAAAATTTTTTATGATCAAATGCAGGCAGGACATGATGAAACTTATACGTTATGATCAACGACTGCACCAAAACTTCAAGAAAATGATTCATGTTTGGTAATTTCAATGATTTTTTTTATTGCTAATAAACAAATAATTGCATTTTGAGAGGACTATCAATCATTCCCCAAACTGACTGATGAAGCAGCATTTCTTCTAACCCAGTATAAAAATTACTCTATCAAGTATGTAGTCTCACAAATTGGTATATATTTTTGTTTCAGAAATATTATCATATTCACCACTTCCTTTATTTTGCTGTAATATCCTATATAAATGCAATTTATCCACTACTTTTTAAAAATATTTTATTATACCTTTATTCATACACAATCTTATGTTTCAACTGTCATGTAGTCTTGTGAAGAAGACTATAGAACAGTCGAAATGTAAGATTGTGTATGCATATGGGTACAATAAAAGAGTTTTGCTAAAAGGTGTTCAAAGTAGTGGATAAATTTCATTTATATTTTTGTTTACTGTTTGGTGTTTATGCCTGAATTCCTAATATGCTACATGCCTAGATATCAATGATATAAACTACTTATTTAATTTTTTTATTAATTTACTGTAAGGTGCATTTACCTGAACTTTAGAAACCCCAAGTAGGTTAGCCACTTGTGACAATCCTTTATCTCCTAATCACATTTTTGTCATCTTTAATTTTTCATTTACATTATTTATTACAACATACCTTGCCATGTGTGCGATATATGTTAACACGCCAGTGGACAGTTTACATCAAATTCAGAATTAATTATTTTACAGTGCCATTACCAGTTTATCTGACCCATGTCCTAAAGCAAATCTGTTTGTTACATTGCTTTTAAATTTCACAGGCTCCTGTATTTTTTCACCAAATATAACTGTTGATTACATCAAATGAAAAATCCAGAGATAGCTAGCTTTATGAAATAGTCTGACATTACATATAGGAATAGCCAGCATGTTGCAGTTTAACTTCTCCCATAAGAACAGTCATGGGCTTACTAACCACTAGCTGAAAAAGCATTAAAAAAAATCATACCAGAATATTTTATAAGTGGTTTATTAAATATTTCACACAGAGCAAAATATAGGATGAACATTAATGGAAAGGTAAACCTAGTATACACTAAATAATTCTAGATACCTACCCGTATTTCTATACATTGACAAAGAAATAAACATCTTCAAGATCATTTTACTCAAAAGATTGCAAATAATGTCTGGGCAACCTATACAAATCTTAGATCTCTCTGGAATAAGGGTTATAGCAATTCCCTGACCTATCTATTCCGCTAATCAGGTAATGAATAATTCTCTAATGCATATAGGTAACCATTTAGTTAGTGCTGAGAGGTATTTGTTGATACTTGCGAGAGGCATCATACCATTACTGAAAATACAAAGTGATAATTGGAACATGTAGGTGCATTTGTTTTTGTTTTTTATAAACGAAAATAAAGAAGTGTGGAGCACATGACATTGGATAGGGGAGATGCATTGCCAAAAATAACACATGATTTGGCTTTGCCTTATATGTTGTTTCGTTACTATTCTTAATCCTCTTAATTAGATTAATCAGTTTAATCCCTCTAATTAGAGCTACTTTAAACTAGTCTGTTACATTCATTTAATTATGTTTATCAATTACACATATTTCTTATTTACAATTTCTAGTATGCTTTCAATTTATAAATACATATTATACACATCAATATGTCAACTAATATAGTAGTGTAAATTAAATATCTTAGATCCATTTTAGATGAAATTATTCCGCCAGAGCACGTATGTTTCGGCCCGCTAAACGTAATGTTTACCAATTTTTTAACTTCAACCGGTAGCAATAATTTTAAAAATTACATATCATTGAATTGTTTCTGATAACAATTCAATTCAGTAGTTATTAGCTTCATATCTCATAAGACAATGAATTATGTCCAGACTCTGGTTTTTCACTTACAGTCATTCATTAATTAAAAGTAATACGGTAATTAATTTATGGGTAAATTTTCCATAACGTTTATAAATTAATTAATATATTCACTGTTTACTACTATTTACTTTTTAAAAAAGAGAAAATATGCATATTAACAGATTAATTAAATAAACGTAATACTAATATTTACTTTATATAAAAGAAAATACGTACAGTGTCATTCTTGGGCTCCATTTAACTTCAATGCCAGATAATTTTTCATTAAAGAAAAGAGAATTGAATTCCAGAAACAACTGTCTAATATCAGGATTCGGATCAAGAAGTTCCCACTTTTCGTCAACTATAGAAGACGTTTTTTGAAATGTTTTAGACGACCTTTCAGAAATGTAATAACAATCTTCTTGTAAACCAGAGTTTTCTATTTCGTTGTCATATTCTTCTTGCAGTAATTTAGCAATAATATAATCGTCCATTTTAATGGTGCGTGGTAATTTACTGTCATAAAAAGTCTGATATGCAAATAACGAATTTTTGTCGTAAACCAATTTTTTTTTTTTTACAATCGTTGGAAACTAATTATTAACGTGAAGTATGCGAGAAATAAATGCAATGCAATGTAATGTAGCTATTCCTTGAATGAACTCATTCATAACTGGTATTTCTAACTTAACTTATGTAGCTTTATACTGAAAATTATTTTTTGCATTTTTCACGAATTCGTTTCGTTTTTTCTACAATTTTTAATTTCTGTGTTATTTTTCACGAATTCGTTTCGTTTTTTTCTACAATTTTTAATTTCTATGTTATTTTTCACATACAGAAAAATGAAATTGAATTATTTTAAAAAAATACTGGAATGGATTTATTGTTAATAACTTCGAACACCGGAAGTGAGAACTCCACCGATAACATATGACACTGAATTATTCTTCCATTTGTCCTGTATGTAAAGGAAAAAGAAATCCAAGCATCGCATATCTATTTCTTAGCCCAAACGGTTTTATTTATAAAATATTAGTTTTAATTTCTGTGGAATAATCTAATTTCATAACTTATGCATTTGTGGTAATTCGAAACGAATATGATATCGATCCTCTTGTAAATAAAAATTACTCAAGAAAGAAAGTATTGCATATCAATATTTTAAATAATCTTGGGAAACTCAATGCAGTTCAGCTGGAGGGTCTTTATTTTTTTTCCTCAAGCAATATTTTTGAAAAGTCAGTTGACTATAAAACAAAACTTGTTAACCTTTTCCCAACTGATTGCGTAATAACATGAGAAGGTATATGAAAAGATTTTAATTCACACATGGTCTTGTTATAACCTGAAACACAATCGTTCTTTAGGATACTATATAGTTAAATATTAAAATATAGATGATAGGAAGTATTGATTGATAAATATAGAATATAAAAAAGATTAAAATGTATAATATATAAAAGGGTAATAATTATATAGAAGATATATGTGGGTATATAAATAGTGATTATAAGATAGAATATATATAAATGTAAAATTATAAGCTCATGCATATTTGTATTGTGCTCATTATAATTCTGAAGAAAATTGCTGGGGCAATCAAACCGTCAATAGTGGGTTGTATTGTAGGTAATAAAGAACATAAATTATATTAATATTATATAGTATTAATAAGGATGGATGAAATTTCATTGACATATTCTCAGTCTACTTATATCAATAGGATTTCTGTTTCTATGGCTGAGGATCTTTTTTAAAGACTTAAATTAGGATTCTTTGGCTAAACAGGCAAAACTCACTATACGTATGCCACACACAGAAGGCTTGTGCATAAAATCTCCATCTAGTGCCTACTCATCCAATATCCCCAGATTAGTTTCTGGCTTGTGGCCTTCGTCAGTGAGGAGCCTTGGATCTGAGAGCACTTGTGTATAACAAGTTATACACAAGCATAAGAGATGGTAGTCGTGATTCTTTGACTACTGAATAGATTTTCTCTATTTCTAGTAATCGTACACGGTATCTGAATGATGTCTCTAATTTTTATTAGAATTTATATTATACCGGACAAAAGCTTTAGACTCGCATAAACTGACCGCCAGGGCGCCACTAGTCCGAAATTTGGAACTAGACATTTATTTTTAAGGGGTTACAGGATATGCGAATCGAATGCGCCGGACTAGCTCAATCAAGCAAATGAGATCTATGTTTTGTTCAGTGAGTTGGAAAGGTAGCAATAGAAAACAAAATCAACTAAGTAAAGGAATAAATAAATAATTTTATTAAAAGTATGATTAAATGAACATAAATCAAAATAATAAACTTTAAAGCACACTTAAAATATGTACTACACGTACATTCGCAAAATTAAACTAAAATATTTATATGGCTTTGAGAGCGATTTCCTGTGTGTGAAAGAGTGCAAAATACTGGCAGTAGCAGAAGTATTAGTAAGTATACAGTGATCTCACGTCATACCAGGGGAGGTTAGCTTCCTGCTTATAACCCATAGTTAGGAAAAGAGATTTATGTCAAAACAGAAGAAATGCGAAGGTAGCTTCCAAAACATTAATAATAATAAAAAGAGTGTTGAAAGTTATTACTTTCAATCGATTGACCTCCCTCTGAGTGAGACAGGCTAGGAGCTCACGATCTACCTATAGAAAGGGTTAAAACGATCGTACGTGCCCCTAATAAACGAATTGGAAGCTTTAAGAAATAAAACTGAAGACTATTATATTTTGTAATCGTCTATTACTAATAATTAAGGTCGCGACATAAGTACGGCTAACAAAAATGGGTCACAAGCCAATTAAATTAGTCTGTAATATCCAGACTGCGCTCTGTAACGACAAGGAATGTGAGATTAAAATAAGCTACTATCTTACTTACTAAGACTTAAATAGGACGGACAGTAATAGGTTTGAAACTAGCACTCGTTAAAAGAGGGAAAAAAAAATTATCAAGCACACAGAAAACGAATTACATAATATACAACTTGAAAAACATTTATATTTGAAAAAAAAAAAACAAATCTAAGACAACAAAATTATTTAAATTGTGGAGCATAAGGTACCTTAATAATTTAGTTAAACGCTAGTGCACTAGACTTCTTAATTATAGTCCGTTACTCGGGATTCACTGACGGTAGGCTTGGGCGAGTTGGTTAGTGGTTTCTTTGGAGCCGGTTCTTATGGCATTATAGGCAGTTAATGGAGACACAGGATGTCCGAACCTGTCCTGGCGAGAAGCTTAGCACATCATGGTAAAGAAAATATTCTTGCTGTAGGTTTAATGTTCATTCTAGGTAGAATAATTACTGGATCAGCTTTCAGAATATGCAGGAATCGTTCTTTCCAAGTATTTTGGCAGGAATCGTGCAATTCTCCTGTCAGAGTTGGTGTCTGTCTCTTTGCGCTGGTGCAAGTATACTAGCTGATGCAAGTATTGAAAGCTAGTCCAAGATAATCCAATGGCCTGATTCAGCCTGTTATATCTGAATCATATCTCTTAAACCAATTACCAAACTTTTTCTTTTTAATTAAAATTTAAAAATTCTCGATCTAGATAACAATAGTTATCTAATTAACAAAATAAATTGCCCTTTACAGATCTAGGAATTAACTAATGAAAAATTCTTTTCTTTTTGTTTTCTTTCTTTTTAATTAGCCTTATCAATCTAAATCCCCAAATCTGAAAAGCAATCTATTTGTACACTTTACTTTTACATAAATTTAACAAAAAAAAATAATCTTAGTTTTCTTTTTTTTTTTTTTTCAAAATTAAAATTAAAAACCAAATATAACTGTGGTATTAAAATATAATTCCCACGCACATACATATATATTTGTACAAGCATTTAAAAAAAAACTTTTAATCAAGTTTTACAAACGAAACCTTATATAAAAATTTATTTTATTTTCTTCACCTCTATAAAACTATAATTTTTGTAATGGCGTCTTAAACATCCATTACAATATAAATTACAATTTCCATCTCTTTTTTACTAACACATGCTGGTAACTGAAAGGTGACCCTGATATGTCCTTGAGGCCTTAAAGAAATCAAACAGAGAAAATTTGTGATATCCTATATATTCTTATCATTGCAGTTGTTATTAGTGCACGATTATTCATCTAATATACGAACATAGATGGTCTATTCACCTACACATCAGTCAGTGTGACTTAATTGCTTTTTTTTATTTTTTATCTCCAATTTAAAACACCATGGTCTTTTCAGAATTGTCATGAAGGTGGAATGAATGTCTGAGAGAATTTTTTAATAGATATTTACAATCATGATAAAACTAAATTATGGCTGTTATTCCCAGAAGATTATAAAGTCACCAGCAGTTAGCAGTCAAACCCAGAAGTTCTAAAAATTTTCTAATTGCAGACCCAGACTGTTGTTCAGTGATAATCTTTTACTTAGGCATTTAAAAACTGCAGAATGTTTTCAAATGAAGGAGGATTGCACAAATCGGAAAAAAAATAAAGTGGAATATTGTTGGATTTTGTGAAGTTAAAAAAAAAAAGATGGCGAGATGATTTATACTTTACTACAAAGACACAAATGTTGAAAGCACAAGTGGAGTGAAATCGATTATAAATAAAAAGTGGAAGAACAACATTCTAGATATTGATGGTGTATCAGACAGTGACAAGTTTAGTTATTCAACATAATATATCAAATGTGGATAATTCAGGTTTATGTTACAAGTTCTTATTGTGATAAAGAAATAGAGGATTTTTACATGGATGTGCAAAATATATTTGATCATACCAAACATTTTAAAATTGTCGTGGGAGAGTTTAATTCTAAAATTGGTAAAAGTTGAAACATGAATGTGCTGTGGGTAAATTTAGTTATAGTGTTAGAAATGAGAGAGGATATAAACTTGTATTGTTTTCGGAATAAGAAAATCTATATAGTACGAATTCTTTCTTTAGAAAAAAATGCTGTATGGAAATGAACATCAAACTATCCAAATGAAGGTACAGCTGAATTGGATTATATTTTACCAAATAAAATGTATATTTCATGATTGTAATGTTCTCAATAAATTCACCATAGGAAGTGAACATTGATTGGTGAGATATATGTGTCAATGTAAAACTTCTGACAAAAATTATTAAGAAAAACAGTAATCTGATATTTCTGTCATTCAGAAACATTCCAATGAATTTAAATTAGATCTTTCAAATTGTTTTAAAATATTAAGAGATTTTGAAGATGGCTCATATTTGATTGAAATCAATAGGAAGACGATACACTATTAAGAACTGGAATGAAGAATACTATTAAGAACTGGAGCGGAGATAACTGATACATGAAAGTACCAATAAATTTTTTACTGAGAAGACAATTTATGATATAAAAAAGAAATATGGAACTATATAAAAATGATCCATTAAGAAGCTGGCCCGGGTTTGCTTCCCGGTCAACGCATTTGACATACGAAAAAAAAAAAGATTGAATATTTTGAATTTTTTAAAATTTTACAAAAAAGTATTAATAATATAATAAAATATATTTGCAAATTAACAAAGAAAGTTATAGGAGAAAATAAAAGTATCAATAGTGAAAAACAACATCTTAGAATTGGTAGGAAATTTATTTATGCATTACGAAGAAAATGTGGAGCTATTTCTAAAAAGAGATGGCATCATGAAATGTGAGTTTATAAGAAATTATATAGCAATAAAGATCAAGAAAAACTATATAATTATTGCCCAGCATTTTAAATGAAGAAATGAGTCATGCAATTAAATCTATGAAGAAGGGAAAATCTCCAGAAAATGATGAAATTCAAAAATTATCTTAGAAAAAAAAAATGGAAAATTTTTTGTTAAAATTATTTACGAAAGATTTAAATGGTAAAGATATACAGATGATTGAGATTTAAGAAAAGTGATAAAGAAATTATAGACCTATCAGTCTTTTATCAGTTTTGTACAAATTTTTTAACTCGTCTGTAACAAATTTTGGATTTTAATCAACCAAAAGAATGAGATGGATTTAAAAGTGGTTTTAGCATGTGTATCACTTCCAAATAATAAGGAAAATTATAGATAGGCCCAATAAATATGAGTTGCCATTATGTTTTTTATTTTTAAATTATGAAAAGGCATTTAATTCTATAAACATTTCTTTAGTGATTAAAAGGAGTGGATCATGAAGATATAGACCCAGAATATTGTCATATTCTGAAGCAGCAGCAATGATTGGGTTATGTAGTGGTACTAAGAGGATTGACAATGAGAACTACATGACCAGGTGATTCCATACCTCTAAAACTTTTTACAATAGCCTTATGACAAGTATTTATGGATTAAAATAGGATGTTAAGGAAATAAAAATAAATGGAAACTATTTAAGTCATTGGAATTTTGCAGATGATATACTTGCTTTGGCAAATAATGCTTCAGGGCTTCAAAAAAATATTGAAAGAATTATTAGATGAAAGAAAGTAGGACTAAAGATGACTGCTATTTGTGTAACTGAGTGATTCCATATCTCTAAAATTTTTTGCAACAGTTTATGATAAGTATTTGTGGATTAAAATAGGATGCTAAGGGAATAAAAATAAATGGAGACTATTTAAATTATTTAGATTTTGCAGATGATGTATTTGTTATCGCAAATAATGCTTCAGGAAATATTGCAAGAGTTATCAGATGAAAGTAGGACTAAAGTTGAATGCTAAAAAGATTAAAATAATATTCCATATATTTTCTCAAAAAAAGAAAATAAAGATTGATAATAAGGAATTAGAAGTTAATAATTTCAGATATCTTTGGTTAGTTTAGTAATATGGATGGAAACGGTGAATAAAATTCATGATAGAATTAAACTAGAATGGATTTCTTTATGTATAAATGACTTTAATATTAAAAGGATATATCCCTGTATGTTTGGAACAAGGTTTTTAAGGTGTCATCAGCTTTTACTTATGCATCTGAGATTTAATTAACAAAAGGGCCATATAGAGACTAGACTACTACAAAGTAAGGAGGGAGGTGTTGACCTAAAAATATTAGTTTATTTTAGATAATTAGCAAAAGGGGGAACCAATTAAAGAAATTCCATTATTGACTGGTGCTAACTATTTTGGATAGTTGCTGCATTAGCATTAAAAGAGAGTATAACCAGCTACAAGCTACAAAATAGTTTTAATATTTAATTTCCACAAATATATGTACGATTTCAGGTATAGAAAAAAATTAATTTAATTTTAGTAAAATGGTTTTTTTTAAGAGATGGTGGAAATTGGTTATTCTTTTAAAAAATTTAATACTCTATTAAAACAAAAAAAATATTTAAAGAGTTTTAATCAACGGATTCCAAATATAAATTATACAGAATGTAGATTTGATTTATTAGGTTTATTGTAATTAAAGCTTAAAGAAATCAAAATTTGTATTGTATAAATATTAAGTTATCAAAAGAAAACTAATTAATCTTAAAATTACATGTATAACTTAATATATGAAATTTTAATTGGCACTTTTGTAGAAGCTGTTTGACGGTAGTTCACCATCTATATTTTAATATAAATCGTGTTATAACACGACGTAAAGCTGTAATAACAAATAGAAAAATAAATTAAGCGAAAGGTAAAGGAGGCTTACTTTATTGCAGAGGACTTCTTCGCCATTAATCGTAAAGAAGCATGTTTTGCTACATCAAAAAGATGGTCATAAGGACTTATTTGCATATTATAGTTATATAATGATTTCAAATAATGAGTCATTAATTTTATTTTATTTAGGGTTATGATTATGAGAAGTACATCTTCTTGAAAGCGCTCAGCCATTTAATTTATTTTTCTATTTGTTATTACAGCTTTACGTTGTAAGTGTGATAGCACGATTTATATTATCATATTTAGACAAACGTAAAGTATAAATCTACAGATTATTACATCTATATTTTAGTTATCCATTTTCAGGGTCCTCAATTATTTGTTTATATTTATTTTCTCAAAAATATTATTACCGAACATGTGTTACTTATTAAAATTAAACAATATTTTAAAAATGAATTATAAGTTATTGTTCCTACATTCTTTTCACCGGGCATTTTTCGGTTAATTCTCTATTTACAGAAGTGTCATGTTTTAAATATGACTGGGTTTCTTAATGATGTTTATTGTATTAAATATTTTGTTGAATTTTTTTTTTTAAAGTGATTATAAAAACATTAAATTACACAAAACTCCAAACGATTATAATTAAATAAAATTTAATATAACTGTAATAAACAAAATAAAAAACATGATAAAAGAATATTCACTTCAAATATGTTTTGACATTACACCGCTATTATCTTGCACATAAAGTTTCACATCATGCCCATTAACACATACTTCGCGCTGGCACTATTATTCAATAATTTTGAAAATACTTCACTACATCTTCTGTCACTGGTAAATTCCAAATTTTAATCATTTTTTCAAAAGGTTAGGAAAAATAATTAACCAACAGCTTGAACGAATGCTATGGTAAACATAAAAAAAATCATAACAATGTTCGCAACACATTAACGATTTGTACATTATATATGAAAAAATAATTCATTAAATGTTGTGAATGACATTTATAAAAAAAATATTTTTTAAATTTAATATGAATTTATATTGTATTTTTTTAAATTTGATAATTAACCAAAAAATGCCCAGCAAAGAGAATGAAAGAACAATACATAAGCATCAAAAGCATTCAATTTCATAACATATAATTGCTAATTTTTTTATGTATATGGTAGTGTATGAATGTAAGCATGTGAATATTGTCATTATTTGGCCAGCATTTTATTACATTTAGTGTAATATTATTTTTCAGCTTTACTTTGTTTTTTGTGGAAATGATTAAAATTTGGGATTTTCCAATGACAAGAAACAAAAAGCACAAAGGAAACTGCAAGACAACACATCGATTCCTATTTAGCAGAATTTATATTGCGCCGACTTCTGTCCTCCAACATGAAGAACCCATGTTTGTAATACACCTTTGCTGTATTTTCTTTGACCAGCTTATTCATTTGTATTTATATTAAATTTCCTTTATTTACAAACTATTTTTAGTTTTGTATATTTTCTTTTGTTTTTTAGAATCATTCATTAAAAAAATATTAAATACAATAGCTTGTAGTCGGCCATATTGTTTCCAAGATTTTTTTGATGCCCCTGTAAATGGATAATTAAATCAAACATGGTTGACGATCTTCCATCATACAGGTTCTACAAAAGTATCCTTTAATTTTAATGTATAAATTCCTTTTTTGTTGCAAACATTTCATTAGTTCAAAACAAATTTACTGTAACTTTTTTTTTAGTAATTGAAAAAAAATCAATTAGTGTTATTTTTGTGCTTTTTCATGCAGGTCGTCACTGTCATTGTTATCGTCAAGTTAATATGTGATGAGTTTAAACCTTAGTTCACTGGAAAGTTTTTGATGCTAATTTATCCGGGTCCTAAGTAACTGATTTCACTAAAAATGTTCAGTAGCATGTAATTAACTATATGCCAATCTAATGTAAATAACTACCACCAATGAAAAAATTGATCATGACAAAACCAACTCTTCAAAACGATGGTGGCAAAGTCATTACTTCAAACTTATGGGAAAACAATTGCGGCAACATCCTTTCAAATATGTGGAAATCCGATTGCGTTGAAAATAAATAAAACTAATTATGAACAACCGTAAAATTCTATATTGTAAATTTGAACCATGAACTTTGTATAATGAAAAAGCTCTAAATACAATATGAATTAAAGGTAAATTTATATGGGGAGGATCATTCATATATTAAAAATAATAGGACTGTTTAGCAAGGAAAAGTACATTTATTTATTGATTTATTAAATTATAAAGCATTTTCCATAAATATTTTACATTATGGTTGTTGTCGATAAGCCCCCACACACCGCCTGATATCGCTGTTTCCATGCAAAAGCACAGAAATATACTGCTTACGTGGCCTATAGAACAGTTGTTTATATTGGCCGCTAAGCAGTTTTTGTGCTTCACGGTACTATCGCACACTTCACAGCATTACTGTTTGAGTACAAAAAAATTATTTTCAAAGATTGTATTGAATGTTACTTTCAATAGTAGATGAATTATTACCAAAGGCTTATCTTTTTTTAAAAAAAAAATGAGCATAAATAATGTTTTATTGCCCGGAAATTGTAAGTATAGTTAGCTTTTATCAACTTAAACTAAGCCATCTGATTCCTAAAATTGAAAAAGGTACGACAATATTTAATATGAGTGTTTTGTGTCCTTACTGAAGTTTATAATGGTATAAGTAGATGTGTTATTACTGATTATGGAATGTCTTAAGATATTTGAAAAATAAATTGTTAATTAAAAAGTTTATATGTTAGTTTTAAATTTATGTTTCATTTTTATGACTATCTTTATAGATAGCTGTATGAAACAAATGCCAAAAAATATTATAGATTTGATGGCGAGTTTTTAGTAGCCGTGATACAAAACTTCATTTTAATATTTCAATATATTGATGATAGTGGCTGAAACCTGTAAAGAGTTTAGTCAAAAAATCAATATTCACTTCATACACTGACAATTTTCGTTTATCGGGCAGAATACTGATAGAACAGAAAAAATGAATTTTTAGAAGTGATTATATTCTACAATTTTAAAAAGAAAACGCTCTGATGATAGCTGATTTGATATTTCCCGAAACATTATTACTTTCTTTTTCTATAAAGCTTTTATTTAACTGTCAACATGTGTTTTACACAGAGACTAAACTCTCCATACAGTAGTACCATTCAGTGCAAACCAGGGTAATCAATGGATGCAAGATTTGTGTATAAAACCCATATAAGTGCTTACCCATCCAATATCCTAGTCTAGTTTCTAGCTTATGGCTTTCATCAGTGAGGAGTCTTGGATCTGAAAGCACTGCATCTATATCTTAGGATCTAATGCAACCCTCCAACAGCCATCTTTTATCTTAAGTTTAGCCTCTGTTTAAACAACTTGTGTAAGCATAAAGAATGGTGATAATGTGATGTTTAGTGGTTTAACATGTGTTTTAATGGAACTTTTCTGTTATGCTGTCAGATGTATATGAAGTAAAGCAGACCATGGTTTAAGTCTAATCAGTATAGTTTTAAACAATACGCATGGAGTTTTACCATGCAATAATCATACACAAAGATATGTCTGAATAAGCTGTAAATGTACAGTAAAGAAATAACTAACATCATATAAACTATAAAACATTACATTATCTCTACACATTTTGCTATCAGCAATCTATATGGGATCATAATATATGGAAACAGCTGGATTAAGAACTATAAAACTAAGCAAAACTCTCCATACAATAGTGCCACCCTGTGCCAACCAGAGTAATCAATGAATGCCAGAAGGCTTGTGCATAAAATCCCTACCTAATGCCTACTCATCCAATATCCCCAGACTAGTTTCTGGCTTGTGGCCATTGTCAGTGAGGAGCCTTGGATCTGAGAGCACTGCACCTAGATCTTAGGAGGGTTGCATAAGATCTAGGTGCAGTGCTCTCAGATCCAAGGCTCCTCACTGATGATGGCCACAAGCCAGAAACTAGTCTGGGGATATTGGATGAGTAGGCATTAGATAGGGATTTTATGCACAAGCCTTCTGGCAGTCATTGATTACTCTGGTTGGCACAGGGTGGCACTACTGTATGGAGAGTTTGCTTTGTTTATAAACAATTATGTGCTAGTATAAGAGATAGTGATCATGTGATGCTTAATGGTTTAACTATAAAACTAGACAAATAATTAGCTTCAATTGAAAAAAAAAATTTCAGGGTTTTTCAATTTGGACTAATAGCTTGATAACACAAAAAAGTGACTTTTAGAGGACCGGTGCATTAGATTCTAAAGATCCAAATACCCTGTTCAAAATCAAAAAACCTCCAAAGCTAGAAAATAATTGGGGATATTTGGATAGACTAACACTAGATAAGGATTTATTAAGCACAATTGTCTGACATCTTTGATTATGAAGGCATAAACCTAGTGAGATTGGGCGGAAAATGTTCAAAGAAAAAAACTAATTGATTTGTTAATTCTATTTTTTTCATATCCAATTCACAATTTTTTGGTATTATGGATAAATTGAAACCATGGATATGGAGATTATGAATATGGTGGAACATTATATATATATAATTAATTTACAAACATTTTGTAGCCACCACTTCTTTCAATTAATAAAAACACATTAGAAGTTATTACATTTCCTTTTACTTCAGAGATAAATTTCAAACCCTATTAAAGATTAAATATTTTTTTATCAACTTCTATAACTCTGATGTAAGTTATGCAAAACAAATCTCATTATTTAGGCTCGGTTCTATACTAATCTTTCTCGGTATATTTACTCTGCACTATTATCGTCATAAAAAAAATCAGGCAAAACTCTCCATTACTGTATGGAGAGTTCTGCCTGCTTTAACTGTTTGATCAAGCATAAGAAATGATGATCAGTTGTGCTTAATGATTTAATACCAATCCTGCCTAATAGAATAGTGGTGGCTGTAGTTATGAAAGAACCAATCATACCAAAACATATGGTTACTGAATTGAGTTCAGACCTATATGACTATATAAGCTAATGAGCTTGGATTGAAAATATTGTGTTTTCAATTTTAGACTCATAGTTTTGTAGTTACTTAAAGAGGTAAAAGATAGCTGCCGAAGGGTTGCTTTAGATCCTAAGATCTAGATACAATGCTCTCAGATACAAGGCTCCTCACTGATAAAAACCACAAGCTAGAAACTAGTCTGTGGATATTGGATGAGTAGGCCCTAGGTAGAGATTATTTTATCCATAAGCCTTCTTGAATCCATTGAGTACTCTGGCTTGCACTGAGTGGCACTGCTGTATGAAGAGTTTTGCCTGTTTTAACAGCTTGAGCAAGCATAAGAAATGGTGATCATGTGATATCATTTTAACCATTATCATTCTACTGAAGAATGAAGGTCTCTCCAACTTCAGTCTATCCTCTCCCATCTCTAGCCTCTCTTCACAACAGACACTCCAGCACCCTTCCTTATTTCATCTCGCATGCAATGTTTTACATCCATCCATCTCACATGCAATGTTTTTCTAGGTCTTTTACAATCTCTTGGAATCCAGTTTAAGATTTCAATTGACCATCTATTACCATCACTTCTACTAATATATCCAACCCAACTCCACTTCAATCTCTTAATTCTTTACATTGTACCATATATATTTTTTATATTATACAATTTATAAAGATCATATTTTTTAATTATTACTCATTTGAAACAATCTCAATAAATATACAAACAATTTTAATTTTTTTATTTTTATTAGTCTAAAAATTATTCCATTTCCTTTAAATCCAGATAGATTGTACACTTTATTAAAGATTGAATATATCTGCCAAATTTTATAAACCTACAGAGATATAAAAACATATACATCAATCTTGTGAGATAGATAAATCTAATGAAAAATATCATAGATTTACATAGTTCTAAAATAATTATGTAATGATTTGTATAAAATTAATCTAAATATAAAAAAATTATTAAAGATAAAGTACATCAGTGAAATAAATTAACATCGATAAATCCACTTAATGTGTTTGATCTGGTGGGAAATAGGTTTGCAGAGTTTAACCAAATATTGGTGGTGGGCAGTATAAACAAAACAAAATAGTGATTATTTTTAATGTTAAAACAGTAGCAAACTTCATATAATGACGCCACCCAGTGTAAGCTATGATAATTAATGGATGCAAGAAGGTTCATGCATAAAATTCCTATCTAGTGCCTACTCATCCAATATCCCCAGACTAGTTTCTAGCTTATGGCTTTCATCATTGAGGAGCCTTGGATTTGAGAGCACTGCACCTAAATCTTAGGATCTGATGCAACCCTCCAGCAGCCATCTTTTTGGTTAACTATAAAGCTACGAATCTAAAATAAAAATAATGTTTTCAATCCAAGCTCATTTGCTTGTGTAGTCATACAGATCTGAACCCAGTTTAGTATCTATACATTTTGGTGTCTTGTTCTTTAAAAACCATGGTCACCATCATCCCATGGGCATAATTGGTATTAAAGTACTAAACATTACATGATTACTATGGCTTGCACTGGGTGGCACTACTGTATGGAGAGTTTACTACCATTTTAACAGTTTATGTAAGGATAGAAAATGGTGAGTGTGTAATATTTTTAATGTTATTTTACTACTTTACATTCAGTACTTGTCAAATACGTGTATACATCAGAATAACCAGACAAGTTCTACAGATAATCTTTTTATTTATTTTTTCTTTACTTTAATTGTCTATTTATTTCGATACTAGCATCATCGACGGTACAGGGCGTTGGATAGCGCTGTTGCTACTCAAAAACAGTTAAATATAACTTTACCGGCCGCGACCTTTTAATAATAAATTGACCTTTTTTAATAAGTAAATAGTATATGTCTTTTTTCTTAATTAAGATAAATAATCCAACAAGTATATGAATTCATTTGAAGAAATTTTTTTTATTTACAAAAATTAACAATCGCCATCTATCTACTCGGCGGCTTTTTTTTTTAATGTAATTTTCCTTTTGATTTTGCTATGGCTTATAAAATAATAAAAGCAGAAAGAATATTTTATGAAAGGATCTATGCCTTACAATGGCTAATTGGTAGTTTAATGCCAATACTTTCTAATAACAATACTGCTCCTGGAAGATTATACATGATTTTAAAGGGTTTGAATTCATTCATGAACAGCAGAACAGTTTGATCAAAAAAATTCAATTGATGTATAATCTTCATAATTCTTTATGCAAATAAGAAGTCTATATAATTAATTACAAAAATTGATATGTTTTAGAAAGTTCCGTTACCATTTTTATATATATATATATAGTGGTGCACCAACAGGATTAAAAATTTTTTTTTACAAAAGAGATTATTAATTTAGTGCCTGACATTTGATACATCATGTATGTGTATATTTAAATGCTGAGTACATAATTAAAAAAATAGACTGAATTCAAAAATTTTTTTTTGTTTAGGTGTTTTCATCATTTTATATAATATTATGTCAAAATACATCTTATGTTTTTGAAATAGTATTGAATATATGTATAAAAATAATTTAGCTTTTGCCTAGTGGTTTGTGTGAGTAGAATTTCTTTGTATAGTAAGTGTGCAGGTAAAATATTTTTTATTTTTCAGAATGAATCAACTGGCTTCTGGGACGATCTAACCATTGCATTAGTGTGATCATTATGGTGAACAATTTCCCAACGATGCATCCATGGTCCATTAATAGTATGGTCAAGTTCATCTTCTTTAGTTACTTTCTAAAATAAAATATAAATAATAAAACCATAAATATTATTTTTCTAGTAATATCTCTATATTGCAATTTAATCGGTAAAATCCTAAATTATTTTTCTACTAATATCTTTATTATAAAATTATTTTTCTAGTAATATTGGTAGTTTATGGTTAGGTGCACTGTGTTTTAATTTTTCGATTTCAGCGATTTTTGGATAGGAATTTATCACTTGCAGGCTTCTTGGGGGTTCTTGATGGTATTGCAGAGTCACCTAGTGGCCACAGTACACCTAACCATAAACTACCATAATGTCTATATTTTAATATAAACAAGAAAATCTTAAATTATTTTTCTGGTAATATCTTTACATTATATAATCAAAATTACCCCAAACCCACAACTCAACCAGACTAGCCAAAAAATAAACTCTAAAGGACAACCAACAGTTTCATTGCTACAAGCAAACTTCTCAGGTGTAAAAAACAAAATAACAACATAATTAAAGTAAATATTACCCAGAATTCCACTTACCTCCCATACACTCTTAATATTAAAAGAAACCCTTCATTGTGCTTTAAAGTTTATTTTTTGGCTAGTCTGGTTGAGTTGTGGTTTTGGGGTAGTTTTGATTATTTATGCTTTTAATGTTTACATTATATGTGAATGTTGCAAAATAAAATTCAAAGGACTTGTACTATCAATAAGTCAATTATTCAAACATTAACAAGCTAATGGTAACAATATTAAACCAATATTCCTATTTGTTATTAATAAACATAGTTGAAATGTACATATACTTCAAGTAAAGCAAAGCCAAATTGACTATTATCAGTCAAAAAAATGTAATTCTTCAATCAAAAATATAATTTCTATTTCTGAAAAGTAGCAGCCTAAAAATAAATATAAATAAATTACACCATTTTAAATTTCCATGTTCTCGGTGTTGTAAATAAGTCAAATGGTAATAAAAGATGAATAATGTATTTTCTTTTTTTCTGATGTGTCATGGCATCAGCCGGGACGTGAACCTGCATACCCTGGACAACCGCTTGTAAAGCAGCCATCGCTGACCTCTCGACCACCAATGCTAGACTTTTTTTATACGTAATTTAGAACCAAAGTAAAAAGGTTAAAGCTAATATATGTCTTCTAAATAATCTAATAACTATGGGATTATTTTCTTATCCGTATTACTGATAACTAACAAATTTATTGGAGATAGTTTAAACAAAGAGATATCGTATTATGTTTAAATATATTTAAAACTATTATCAAGCACGAGTGGTAAATGTTCATTTGGAGTTGTTTAGTTGCTATATAAAAAAAAATATTTTGTTAAATTATCCAAATGCCATATTTACTTTTCCATTGATTAATATGTCTTTTTTTTTTTTTATAAGTCAAAGCGTTGACCGAGAAGCGCTTGGAAGGCAGCTATGCTAACTGCTAGGCCACCAACACTCGACATATTAGCTAAACGGAGCACTTTGTTGAAGCTGAAGAAGCCATATTATAATTAGAATCAACTTAATGTCACTATTGTAGTTATCAAATATAAAAAAGTAATCTATTTTATATACCAGATTTAATTTTCTCTTTCGATTTCATGGATAAATTTAGCTTTAAATCTTTAAGATGATGTTTCTATATTCAATTTTCATAAATTTACTAGATATAAGATATATTTTTATTAGTTGATAGTATAAAAAAAATTAAATTATTGCATTAAGTTTAAACTCTCTACTGAAGAATGCTAAAATTAATCTGGGTGTGTGGATATAATAGCGTTACTCTTAATGGCTGACCTGGAAAGCAAAATTTTTTAATTTTTAAAAAGTGGCAATATTATCACTTCTTTCTATATTTTAATATCACTTTTTTCATATTTTCCTTCCATAAGTAGTTTTTTTATTGTTGTTTAATTCATATTTCACTTTAGAAGAAGTGACTTTACCAGTTGCTTTGTCCCATGGAAGCATTCTACCTACTTTCAAATGTTGACTGAATGCAAACATATATGCTTTATAATTTACATTTTAATATATGAATTTTTTTCTATAGTACATGTAATATATAGGGGGTTTGAACTCAGACTTTTGATATTTGAATATGGCTCATAAATCTCAGGGATATCACATCATCACCATTTCTTATGCTTGCTTATAATTGTTATTAAAACATACAAAACTCTCCATACAGTATTGCCACTCAATGCAAGCCAGAGTAATCAATGGATGCCAGAAGGCTTGTGCATGAAATCCCCATCTCATCCAATATCCCCAGACTAGTTTATGGCTTTCATCAGCGAGGAGCCTGTCACAAGAACATCTAAGAATGTCAATTTTTGACCTTATTCTGATTCTATTGTCAATTTAATTGAAAGGGGTCAGATCCAAGGCTCCTCACTGATGAAGGCCACAAGCCGGAAACTAGTCTGGGGATATTGGATGAGTAGGCACTAGTTGGGGATTTTATGCACAAGCCTTCTGGCATACATTGATTACTCTGGCTTGCACTGAGAGAGTTTTGCCTGTTTTAAATCTCAGGGAATAGTGTAGCTTTACAAATAGGTACATCTGGTTTCATAATTTATTACCTTTCCATATCTTTTTGTTGCTGGGTAGCATGTTCAATGTTTAATGTATACCCATCATTTTCAGTGGACTTAATCATTTGCTACTATGTAAACTCAATCCGCTTAATTGATTTGTCCATGATTATGTACTTCTTAAACAATGATTATATATAGTGAAGTCTATAAGCGTTTGCAACAACCTTAAGCGGTCATTTTTCTATTAAACTGGAAAATATAAGATAGTTAACCCATAATAATTTCAGGCTTAATTTTTGATTAAAAATCCAGTTGTCTGATGGTATATAATTTTCTTCACAAATGGCCAAACAGGAAGCAAATAAATTAATTATGAAGGAGAAAAATAATTTAGCCTGTTTGTCTTAGACATCCATAAATAATATTTGTGAATTATAAAAATATCATATAAAGGTCTAATTATTTGATATCACATGATGCTGACTTTTAACTTCTGTAACAACATTTCTTTACTGTACTGTACTTTCAGCAATATCCTTCCAATGAATATCAAAATTCATAAAAGTGTTTTGAGATGATTTTTTTTAATGAAAATGAGGTCTATCTCTTACACAAACAAGGCTCACCATAAAATTATTCCAGCCTCAAAGTGCACTCTTAAAATAATAGATTCAATATCATCGCATGCAGAAACTCAGATAATATATTTATTAGTTTTATATTCTTGCCACATTATGTACAAAACCTGGATGAACATTAAATAACTTTTAAAACAATGAACTACATAATTTGAATTTATCATTCCAAATTTCTCAATAATTTTTGATTTAATAGTAGTTATGAAGTAATCAGGTCAAAAGTTAGAAGTTAAACACACTTTCCATGTTGCCCATCTTTGTCAAACAGGCAAAATTCTCCATATAGTAGTGGTGATCATACCATCTTCATCAAAATCAATAAATGCAAATCAACAATAGTAATATTGGTTATATATTAAGAAACCATAATAGGAAAACTATAAGTTTAATATATGATAAATGTTTTATAAATCAAAATTCAATCACTTTTCTATATACAAAAAGCATGATATGATTTGACTCATAAGAATGGTCACATTTTTAAATTTAAATTTGCCATTTTATTTCTTTAAAACTTCATCCAGAAGGTAAATCCGAAAGTATCATAAAATACTATACATTTTCGTATATTACACAATTAAAATTCATTTGCGCAGCATTAAAACTAATTTTTCTTTTACATGAGTTATAATTTTATGAACCATAATTTTACATAGTATATTTCCTTTATAAAATTTTCAATAATAATATATATTAAATTTATAGATCATTTTTTTCTTTTAATTGCTTAAACCAGTGTAGTGACATGTTATATCCAATATGCATACATGGCAGTTTATATATTTTAAGAATTTTATCCCCTTAGGAGCGCCTTTGACTATCCTTGTAGTCTTTGTCAACAAACACTTTCAAAGGCTAATCCCACAATTCTGTGATCTTAATGTTTGCTTCCTGCCTGTTAATTACGTCATGTTTGTATTTGTATATTAGCATACCTTTTTTTATTTTTCTTTTGTTATTTTTTTGAATTTGCAATATTTTAACATTATTGTAATTGAAGTTAAAATCATAAATACATGAATTATTATGATCATGAAAAACAGATGCTGAAATATTATTATCTACTTTGCAATTAAAAGGGTTCAGAAATCGAACCAAAATTGCAAAGTAGATAGTAATGTTTCAGCATCCGTTTTTACGACCATAATAATTAATGTATTTATGGTTTTAACTTCAATTACAATAAAGTTAAAATATTGCAAATTGGAAAAAATAATGAACAAAAGAAAAATAAAAGAAGCTATGCTAATATACAAATACAAACATGACTTACTTAATAGGCAGGCAGTAAACGTTAAGATCATAAAATTGTGGGAAGATTAGCCTTTCAAAGTGTTAGTTGACAAAGACTACAAGGATAGTCGAAAGCTCTCCTAAGTGGATAAAATTTTTAAAATGTATCTGATTACTGTATTTATAAATATTCAATTATAATTACATATATTGCTTTGAAGAAATACAGACATTGAATTATAATATATATATTGAACTGGGTCCGTTCAATAGAAGTTGTTTTATTCGGTTTTAACCTTTTTTTTTAAACATAATTTTAATTTTTATATATTTTTTTTATTATGTGAATGCCCTTCAAGCAGAGGGAAGAATACTATTAATAGCACAGCTATCAACGATACCTATGATCAGACCTAGCTATGCAAAGCATAACCTGATCACATTTCCAGACTGTGGCCCACCTCGACTGCTAGATTCAAACCCCTACCATACAAAGCATTTTATTTGTTTAGAGGTAAACCTCAGGTGCCAGTTAACTACAAGTAGCTAACATGTTTGTATGGTAGGCCCATAATCCAGTACTCAAAATATCCCATGACTAGCTCAATCGAAAAGGAATTCTATAAACTGCTTTCTCCATTAGTGGTATGAGTAAAAAAATTGACCGACAATTTTAATTTGCAGAATAATTTATTTTCAATAAAGTGTTTAATATAACTTGTAACCAATTTTATAAATCTTTTAATTAAATATAAACAATGATTTATAATATCTCAGGCACATACATATTATAAAAAAAACATAGGATAATAATGTAATATAAACATAAATAAGTACAAGCATTCAAATACACACATCAATAGTTCATTTTATCATGCTATAGAGTTCATTTCTTTTACTGACTCTGGAGGCTTCAAAGATTGCAATGGCTACTTAAATGAATACCAGAATTGGAATAAGAAAAATGTTATTTATTACCTACAGGATTTTTAAGCATTGAGGCTTCTTGCTGTTTGCTGCTTCATGTGTGTTTTACCAACCGGTTGGATTTTTAGGCTTCTGATGCTGTCCTGATGAATGCAGTTCCATGCTAATTCTTACTTAAGGCAGTCAGACACTTTTTGGTGGCTTTAAATTATTAGATGGGCATTACTTCTATTGGCAGTCTGCTGATGTTCTATCAGACTGAGGCTGGAGTCCATTGCATGTCCCAAACTACTTAGCACTGCATTATCTTTATTAACAAATATGTATAACAGGTAATTGACTTTTAGATACGTGAAAGACTGACTGACAAAATTTTCGGCCCTATTTATATGATGATCTTGTTGTCATTTCTTTAATTAGTTTTTATTACATTCTTAAGGTGTCTTTTAATTAATCCTGTTTATGGATTTTAATTAGTAGCCATGCTAATCCTGTTTTTATATAGCTTATGTGTGTATATAATCTGAAGGAAATTTTAATTATACACTTTCATTTGTTTTAATATTTGACTTTCATACTTTAATTTTTCAATACGCACACATTTTATTATGTTCTTTATCACGCCCTCATATATATTTTCATTTCTTTAAATTAAATGAAAAGAGAGTATTTTAATTTCATGCAAAAGATTTATTTTAAAACTTTTATAGTTTTAATTTTTCTAAGTTAAATTCTCTCCTCTGAATTACTCTTAAATTAATTTGTAAACTTTACGAATGACAGGGTTTAATTTCCCACCGGGCTAACTGTATTTTCTTCTTTTTTATTTTAAAAACTAAACTTTTATAAACAACAATTCTCCCAACTTATTCTGACTTACGTGTTATTTATTTATTAAAACCATTTCCTTTTACAAAACTTATTTTGCAGTGATTTTATTTATTAGAATTTTAATTTTAAAATCTTTACATTGTTTATGGAAATTTTTATTTTTAATAATTGTAAACACAATTTTACATGGAGTGCTATCATTAGTGGTACAATATATATATACTGTCTATGCAACTTTGTAATATAACTAATTCGAGATGCTATCGGATTTGATTTGTTAACATATACAAAAAAAAAAAATGAATGAAAATAGAAATACTGAAATAATATTTATTAAAATATAACTTATTGTCATATAATTCTATAATTAAAACCACTTCTTTTCTTTTCAAAAACTTTATTTGATGTATATATATATATCCACTTATTTCCAACGTTTCGACTATCTTTACTCTATAGTCATTTTCAAGGATCTAGAAAAAACATTACATTATAAACAAACTTCACATAATAAAACCAAAAAAAAACAAAAATAATCAAAAACAATATAAAGCATATAAACCCCATAAAATTTAAAAATAAATAAAATACATTAAAATTAATTAAATTAAAAACACAAAACATACACCACACTTACTTGACTCCCTTCTCAAAAAACTTTCCCTTTTTACATTTTTTTTTTTTATCCAAAAAAACCAATTGTTACAATAAAAAATGTATTTCCTTTTTCTTTCTTATATACTTCAAAAATGAATTTATTTCCAAAAATAATTCTTTATTCATGTCTTATCCAATTCTACTTAAAACAGGTTTATATCTTTTTATATATAAACTCTCTTTTACCATTCTTTCTTTATACAATCTAACCCCCTCCAACATTTTAATCTTAAAATCTGTATGTCCAACTTCCTTACTATGTATATTTACATTAGAATTCCTATCTCTCAAATGCTGTTTCAATCTTATCTCTAATTTGTTCTTTGTTGTACCAATATATGATACATCTTTATTCTCTTTTTTACAATCCAAACATTCTATTTTATAAATACCATTCATCTTTTCAACATTCCTATTTCTTATCATATTACCTAAATTACATTTCTTTTTATATACTGGTTTCAACAATAAACCACATTCCTTACCATATTTCTTATTCATATCCCTCATTATCTTTTTAATCTTAAAAAAGTACTTTTTGACACTTTATACCCACTATACATCAATTCCTTCTTTTTTTCTTTCTTTTTTCTCAATTTCCTCTCAATTTTGTCTATATTCTTTTTTCCACATAATTTATTAATAATCTTAATTGGATAATCATTTTTTATTGCCTCATTTTTTATACACTCCATTTCCTCCCTAAATAACCCCTCCTCTGAACATAGATTAATTCCTCTAACTATTCTATTATTAACAATATTAATCCTATGTATGTATTCAATATCTGATTCCCAATTACTCAATACATACATAGGATTAATATTGTTAATAATAGAATAGTTAGAGGAATTAATCTATGTTCAGAGGAGGGGTTATTTAGGGAGGAAATGGAGTGTATAAAAAATGAGACAATAAAAAATGATTATCCAATTAAGATTATTAATAAATTATGTGGAAAAAAGAATATAGACAAAATTGAGAGGAAATTGAGAAAAAAGAAAGAAAAAAGGAAGGAATTGATGTATAGTGGGTATAAAGTGTCAAAAAGTACCTTTTTTAAGATTAAAAAGATAATGAGGGATATGAATAAGAAATATGGTAAGGAATGTGGTTTATTGTTGAAACCAGTATATAAAAGGAAATGTAATTTAGGTAATATGATAAGAAATAGGAATGTTGAAAACATGAATGGTATTTATAAAATAGAATGTTTGGATTGCAAAAAAGAGAATAAAGATGTATCATATATTGGTACAACAAAGAACAAATTAGAGACAAGATTGAAACAGCATTTGAGAGATAGGAATTCTAATGTAAATATACATAGTAAGGAAGTTGGACATACAGATTTTAAGATTAAAATGTTGGAGGGGGTTAGATTGTATAAAGAAAGAATGGTAAAAGAGAGTTTATATATAAAAAGATATAAACCTGTTTTAAATAGAATTGGATAAGACATGAATAAAGAATTATTTTTGGATATAAATTCATTTTTGAAGTATATAAGAAAGAAAAAGGAAATAAGTTTTTTATTGTAACAATTGGTTTTTTGGATAAAAAAAAATGTAAAAAGGGAAAGTTTTTTGAGAAGGGAGTCAAGTAAGTGTGATGTATGTTTTGTGTTTTTAATTTAATTGATTTTAATGTATTTTATTTATTTTTAAATTTTATGGGGTTTATATGCTTTATATTGTTTTTGATTATTTTTGTTTTTTTGGTTTTATTATGTGAAGTTTGTTTATAATGTAATGTTTTTTCTAGATCCTTGAAAATGACTATAGAGTAAAGATAGTCGAAACGTTGGAAATAAGTGCATATATATTGTAACCATATATTTTAGTAGAAAATATATTAATTGATGTAACTTATATAAAAATTTCTCTTTCTTCTCTTGGTGATTTGGTTGGCTTGATTCGCACTTGAACAGATTACTTTCTTATATTATTTTAATAAATTTAAATTTGCTTCTTTCCATATGCTAACTTATATCAAAATGTTTAACTTTTTAAAATTTTACAACATATTAAAATTTGGTAAAATGTTATTAAAAATAATATTTTATTTTCATTTATTTAAAGTAATCTTGAATTATTATTTCTATTGAATTAAAGTAAAACCATTTGTTCAATTAAAATAAATTATTAAAAATAAACACACTAATGACGTATGCGTCTCAATGTAATAAAAGAAAAGAGCGCGAATTTCTAGAGAATATCGTCTGTTAGTTTGTCTTTTGGTGGGAAGAAGAACAGAAATGGTCAAGGCAAATAGTGTAAATTTGCTGAGCTTATTTTGAAGCCATTAATAAGTGAATAAATTACCACAAAATTTGTTATAAATATAAAATAACTTAGTGTTATCTAATTAAGATGGATCACTAAATTTAAAGATCTTTTCAAGTCGGTCGGCCAACTGAATCAAATCACCGTAGCGTTTTCCAATATCGCATTTTTGAAATGTCGGAGCTTCCCAGTTTGAAAGAATTAAATACAAGAATTTGGTATGTTTTGAAATATTTATTATTCTACAATTTGGAAAATTTGAATCAGTGTTTTAATTACAGAAGTTTTATGAAAATGAAAATTTGTTTTTTAAAAAAAAAAAAGAAAAAGTTTAAGTTAAAATAAAGTAAAGCGTTAAAGCTATCAAAATATTTAATATTTCCGTTTTTTAATTCTGATAAAATATAATATTGATTGATATTTAACTTTACAATGCCATTAATATTTGCTAATTAATTTGTTTAACACTTGGATCATAAATATTTTTCAAATAATTAATCAAAGTTTTTTATAATTGTATCGTCTATTTAAAATGAATAAATTAATTGCTGTAATTAGTTATTCCTGGATTAACGCAATGGATAAATAAATATTTGCATGGATAGGATAAACTTGGAACACTTTTGATAGAGAGATGTAGGGATTAATAACTTTATGAAAAACATTTTCATTTAAATTCTGTGTATCCTGTTTTAAAATTGTTTCATGTTTGGAGAGCCACGCAAATCGTTAATCTAATGTTGCTTTTAATAACTAATCAAAATGGATAGAATTGCATGTATGGAATTTAACTACAGCTATAGCTATTACCTCATATAATTATTATTCTACACCTTGTACATGGATTCCACGGATCACATTAGGAGTTACAAAATGCTATACAATCCAATTTGTGATACACATCTGCTAAAATTCATGTATTTGAACTATAAAATGCTTTACATTTAGTTTTATCACACACACACACCGTTAAATGTTATATGTTAATGAATAATACATTTATTTAATTTTATCGTTATATGAACTCGCATATGAAGTTCATAAGTTATATTTGTTAGATTTAAATTAATAAAGGTTGAATAAAATATTTATTCAAAAGAATAGCGCTTGCGGAGAAAGCTTAAACAGTACTTAATGAATTCATGAGATATACCAATCTTTATGAGATATTTTGTGAGTCTTTCCAGATTTATATTCCCATGCCAATATTATTTACATTATATTATACATGTTTATTTTAAGCAAGATAAGTAGTACATTGGTTGTCCTGATTATTGTAATATTTTACTAAGCAAGAACCCACATTTGCTAAAGTGTCAGCGTATTCTGAATAATCAGAAGAATTGAGGGGGATGATTTGCACTTTAATGTGAAGTAAATTATAATGTTGTTTTAGTATGTTAAAGGCTTTAATCTGTGCTGGTGGTTAATCCGCAGATTATTTTAATTGCCATTTTGTATTTTACACACATTCCTGCGCTGGTGGTTAATCCGCGAATTGTGTGATTATACGTATGACTTTATGATAGTGTTAAATACGCAAAACGTTTAGTATTATTTCATTCCTACGTGTAGATGAATACATCCACAGGAATATGTTTGCTTCACAGATATAAGTTGGGCAAAGTATTTTAGTTAATCTGCCAAATCATTTTCTTCATTTGTAAGCATAATTTATCGGTTAGATTGATAAATGGCAACAGGACATTCTATTCAAGTACTTCATGATAATTAACTGTTGGTTAATTATTATCTACCGGAGTGTAAGTTTACATTTTCATTTTAATTAATGAGTACATTATAGCTAAAACATACAAACATCATATTATTTATTATATTATTATAGGTATACAGTAGGGATTTATTGAATCTGGAAATGACGTTCAATATTTCATAAGTTAATGCTGAATTTAATAATTGTCTCAATGTTCATTACATTAGATTGAATAAGGTATGATTAGGTTTTTTAAAACTATACCTATAAATGTATTGAAGAAAGTTAATGGAACTATCATTTATTTATTTATATGTTTATTTATGTTTTATTTAAAATATTGAAATTAACTATTTATTGTTCATAAAGTTTGTAAATAAAAGTTGATTTATAATTAAACTTACTGTGCCGTTGCTATGTGTCATTCATAACATCAGAAATCATAAACTTTGGATAGAGCATACATTATAGAGCATACATTGAATTACATATTATTGTCTACATGATATAAGAATTTATTAATATTTTGAGAAAACATTAAGATGCTTTTCGTCTTTGGTAGTATATGATTGGTAAGGTACAATAAAATCCCATTTACCTTTTCCATCATTGTGGCTTTGCGTAGTTGATTCTAGTATAAAATACAAATTAATTATTAAACTTGTGAACAGATTTATTCAATAATGATATGATTAAATATATTTACCTAACATTTTTAAATTTTCATTCGTCAATACAATAAGAGTCTCAATGATATATTAAATTATAAAAGAACCCAATTATTCATGTTTATTAATTGCAAAGCTTTACCTGGACTAGCATCTGTCTTAGAAATCATATAGATGATTTAAAATTTCATAATTTTATGTGGTTCCACAAATTACGCTATCTTGTACATGGTCGGCCATAGGGTCGCATACCATAAAAATCGCAAATTGAGGTTTAAGGGTGATAAAATTGCACTTATAATTTGTTTAATATGTTTTATAATAATACTATGATAGGTCTTCGCGGTATACTCTGGCTGCGATCAAATAAATTATAAAAAGTTAGGTTAATTCATTAATTTTGTCTATAGTAAGTTGCCCCAGATGTTGATTGTGGTCTTTTGTGCATAAAATAAATAGTATGATATGCTTTTGGATACAGCTCTTAATAGCTGATAATGTGCAATGAGAGTTGATCAGTGACCAAGGTTGTAATTCCTAGTGCACTTACGTTACGTAGTTGAGATTACACAATTTACGGTTACAATTTATAGTGCCGCAACAAGTACGGTATGATGATGGGTAGTTGGAGGGGTGATGGAAGGTTGGTTACCACCTTTGTGAGCCATCAGGGTGGACGGCTCGAGACGATGTGTTTTGGTTACAATATATATACAGAAAATAAAGTTTTTGAAAAGAAAAGAAGTGGTTTTAATTATAGAATTATATGGCTATATGTACTGTATATTTTTGAAAAGAAAAAAGGATAGAGTCATGATTAGAAACAGAAGTAAATGGATTTATAACTTATTGTCTGCATTATTATTATTATCTCGCTATATTCTTGTTCCTGTATCTAAATTTCTTTTATAACAGTTTGATATATATATATATGCCATATGTATGTAATTAAAACTCATATTTTCAAACAAGTTAATGAATATCATAAAATACATGGTAATGGTTCCTGGATGCATTTCAATCAAATCGATTTTAATTGCTAGCCCATGCTTTATATGCCACATAGTATTGTTTTATAACTCAATTTATCACTACGTGTTATTGATCATGAAGCTTTTATATCCTTCAATTTTTAATAGGTTATAATAATTTTTATAAAAAAAAGTTAACAAATTTTCATTTTTAACCCTCCACAACTTTCATTAACTTAATAAAAAAAATTAATAATCACTTGTCTATTATGACTACAATCTGAGGTTTGAATCTGAACCAAGTAAAACTTAAAAAACTTTTCAGTTTTCAAGTGAGTTTACAATTTTTCTTTCAGAGAAACCCAGATATTTTTAAATTATTGATCATTAAATAATTGTACAAATATTTTTTATTAGAAAGTAAAATAAGATTTAAAAATGATTAAGATTAACACCTCATGGTAGTTGACAAGTTTGATAATTATAATGTATATCCATGTATGTTTTAGTACACTTTTATGTGGTTGATTTAAAAGTTAAAGTTCTATGTCACATTTAGCGCCCAGCATCTTACGATCTCCCAAAATAATAAACTATTTGATTATTTATTATAATTTATTAAAATTTTAATCTAAACCTAATCATTCAGTATTTTAAAATAAACTATAGAAAATTCACTATTTAAATTATAGATAATATAAAGAGACAATTTTTAGTCATATTTAGTGTTGTTAAATTTATAATTAAATTAAGATGGTTTAATTACGTACTTTTTCTTGGACCATTTCAATAGCTTTAGTAATTCTATCAACATTATCAAAGCTTTCCCAGTCAATTTTATAATCGGGTTGATTTTCAAGCCTCATTACAACTCCGTCTTTTATTCCAAAAAAGCCAGCTGGATTACCAACAGCTTCCCAACGAAGATCTAAACTCCAACGAACTTCTTTGGACAAGTTATCTAAACTGTAACATAAAAGTTAATTGGAAAGATATACAATTATCAATGCAAAACTAAAATCGAGTAAACAGGAAAATTCATCAGTCTTCCTGCTTATCCACAACTCAAAAAAAAATTAGAAGTTAACTAAAAAATAATTTTATATATTTTTAAAGTTTTTAGTTCACATTGCAATCAAATGAAGAAAAACAATCTTTTACTCTTTGTTATAAACATCATGTTTTTTAAAGCAAATTCTGCAAAAAAAAACGTAAATAAACATAAGGTTTTTTATATCTGTAAATACTGATTCTGTATACATTTATTTTATTGATAACAGTACAAATCTTTAAAATTTAGTATATATTTATTTTTACACAGGTATAGAATTTGTAATCATCAGTAATTCAACTATAAATTTAAAAATTTATTCTTACTGATTAAACCTTTTTTTTTTACTTCATTGCTTAAAACTCAAGTCATTTTTTTCTTCTTTTCATTCATATTTCTTTGATTTCTTGCCTTAAATAAAAGTATCAGACTAAGATAGAAAAAATAAAATTGGCAGCTCATTGCAATTATGCTTATTATTTTATAGATATTTATTAAAATTTAATATTTTTATATGGAAGGAGTACTAATTTATTTACTTATTTATTTATATAATATAAATAAAATGTCCATTAATTAAAACAAAATTATAATCGTAATAAAAATAATAAATTTAACGGTAATAAGCTATTATAAAATCTTTCAATCCATAGAAGTACTTTCAGTTAATTTCTTAAACCTGCCTCAACTGCCATTAAATTAAAAAAAACAAAAACAAAGCGGAAGCAAACATCATCAATTCAAATCCCATGAATCCTGTATTTTAATGTTAGCAGCTTGTCTATTTATTAAATGCATTTTATTCCTATTTACAAAAACTGCCTCCTTAATTTTTCTTTTATTATGGTTTCTCCGTGAAGAATTTTCACACTTTAAAAATCAAATTTATATTTACATATTTTTTCGTGATCAAAGAAAACTGAAGCTCATTAAATCACCATTATTCTTTTTATATGTTTTTATATCAAAAATTTAGAAGTCTTATAACAAAATCTAATCATAATTCATAAAGGATTACCTTCTTTATGGAAATTTATATTTGCAAAAATATGAGGACATACAGCACAGGTAGGATATATCATATAGTATGCATTATATAAGAATATTAATGTATTCAAATTGCACTAAAGTTGTTAGCAGATGATTCTTAAACTAATAAGACATCACGTGACCCACAAAACATCACATGATTTTTACTTGAAAATTTTGCTAATAGCTAGCAGATTTGGGCTTACTCTTAGGTGGTGAAACAGGGTTAGTTATTGGTAAGTCTGATTTGATTAACAGTTTTCATGCATTTTCTGTAAGGCAATTTCTCTTCTGATATCTGATTGAAGGAATAAGAGAAAGAGCAATAATATTTCTCATGGTAATATTTAATTGAATATCTACAAGTTTAGTGTGAGAATTTTGTCCCCAAACAGAAGCATAATATTTAAGGATGTTGTTTATAAAATACACGTATCACAAGTCCAAGTAGTCCCAGTGCATGCTGTAGTGATCAATAGATGCAGGAGGATTTGTGCATAGAGACACTATCTGGTGCCTGCTCATCCAGTCTCCCCAGATTGTCTTGCTTGTGGCTTTTATCGATAAAGGACCTTGAATTTGGAGTGCTGTATCTAGATCTTGAGATCTGGTGTGGTCCACCAGCATCCACTTTTTGCCTTTTTTTGGTGCAGGGCTGAGTCCGCGGTGAAGGCATGGTGTTTTCCGTCCAAGTTCACTTGTATTCTTGAAACCAAAAACATCAAATGTACTGAACTGGGCTCAGATCTACAAGCGGGTGGGTTGGAATGAGGGCATTGTGTTTTTAATTTTGGACTCATGACTTTGTAGTTAATTGAAAGGTTGGCTTCTGGAAGGTTGTGTTGGATCCTGAATCTGGATGCAGTGCTCTTGATCCTGGGCTTTTCACTGATGAGGGCCACAGGCTGGAGGCTGATCACGGGATGTTAGATGAGTATGCACTGGATAGAAATTTTGTGCACAAAACTTCTTGCATCCATTGATTGCTGGTGGCATTTCTGATTTCTCAGTTTTAACAGCTTGTGTAAGCATAAAAAATGGTGATCAGTGGTATTTAATGGTTTAGCCCGAAGCAGTATTTGATAACTTTTCAAGGAGGGTATTCCTAAAAATTCATTTTAATTTAGCTTTACATAAATGTGGAAAATGAATTAAGCAATGATGCAAGGTCACTCCTAAATAGCATGGGATAGAATTGTAGTTCAGACTATTACTGTTAAAAAGTTATATTCAAATTATGAGATGATTCACTGGTGGTGAGTTGAAAAATGGAATACACTGTCTATTGGATTAAAAATATTTATTTACATGCAAATAACATGTTTTAAATTATATTAATTTCATTTTATACCATATATATCAAAATTTTGGATAGTGCTGTTTAAAATTCAGATTTTATTCACAGAGGGTGTTGCTGAATCAAAAAGAAGATTAACCCTTGAGTCCGAAGCGACCCTGAGAGCCCCTGAACAAAAATTTAGACTTTCAACTGAGTTTTCACAGAATCAGTAAGCAGTACACTTACAGTTCTGAGACCATTCGATCCGCCACCTTTTTCTGATTTAAATGAAATATTACTTTTTTTTTCTACGATCAAATTTGGATTTTTTATGAAAGTTTTTGTAAAATACAATTTTTTATTTTTCTTTTGTTTTTTAGATTTAATGACTAAATCATGTTTCACGGTCGGATTGCATTCGTTTTACAGCTTGATAATTACGTTTATATATGAGGACATTTCTAAGCCCTCTTTTTCTAGAAACTCATTTTTTTTAAAAAAATATTTAAACCTTAAAAATCAAAAAAAAAAAAAAAGGATTATATCAAAAAGACAAAAGGATTACTGTTTAAATAGTCAAAATAAGAGTCATAGATCACATGAACCTATCTCTTAAGCTTGTAAGTTATAAACAACGAGGATTGCCAATTCCTCTACAAGCTTTGTGATCATATATGCTTAGCCAGAGCCAGCACTTAAAATATTTCTGTCAGGAACCCCTCCCCAAACCCTTGACCATGGTTTCGTGCTTTTCCACAGAGAGGTGTCAGGGTATGTTCAGACACTAGATCTAAAAATACCAACCCAAAGCCAAGCATTTATCTAAAAGTTATCTATTGAGTGGAATGTCTTCAAACCCAGCTATCCAACTCAAATAGCTATATGAGCTGATAGATCTTCAGCAATACCATATATCAGTAGTCTTAGCAATATAAAATTGCATAAGACTTATGGCAGAGATGATAAATAGTCAAAATAAGAGTCATAGATCTCTGCCATAAGTCTTATGCAATTTTATATTGCTAAGACTACTGATATATGGTATTGCTGAAGATCTATCAGCCCCATATAGCTATTTGAGTTGGATAGCTGGGATTGAAGACAGGTAGATGTCTGAAAATTTCAGATTTTCCACTCAATAGATAACTTTTAGATAAGTGCTTGACTTTGGGTTGGTATTTTTAGATCTAGTGTTTGAACCTACCTGACACCTCTCTGAGGAGTGCCAAAGCACAAAACCATGGTCAGGAGTTTGGGGAGGGGTTCCTGACAGAGATATTTTAAATGCTGGCTTTGGCTAAGCATTTATCATCACAAAGCTTGTAGAGGAATTGGCAATCATCATTGTTTGTAACTTACAAGCTTAAGAGATAAGGTCATGTCATTTATGACTCTTATTTTGACTATTTATAGTCTCTGCCTTAAGTCTTATGCAATTTTATATTGTTAAGATTACTAATATATGGTATGGCTGAAGATCTATCAGCCCCATATAGCTATTTGAGTTGGATAGCTGGGTTTGAAGACATGTAGATGTCTGAAAATTTCAGATTTTCCACTCAATAGATAACTTTTAGATAAGTGCTTGGCTTTAGTTGGTATTTTTAGATCTAGTGTCTGAACCTACCCTGACACCTCTCTGAGGAGTGCCAAAGCATGAAACCATGGTCAGGGATTTGGGGAGGGGTTCCTGACAGATATTTTAAGTGCTGGCTCTGGCTAAGCACTTATCATCACAAAGCTTATAGAGGAATTGGAAATCCTCATTGTTTATGGATTACTGTTTGATTTATTTGCTATAATCACATTTGATACCTTCATAACTGGATTCAAATTTGAAACTGATGCTAACATTAAGCCAGAATTCTGTGAGTATTGAATTAGTTTTATTATTTATTTTATTATTATTATTATTGTTTTCTATAATTAAATATAAGTAGAAATAATATCTATATGATAGAATACATGTGAATAATACAAAAACGTTTTTTTTTTAATTATTTTTCTGACCTAGTTTTAGAACTCTTTTTTTTATGTATAAAAGATAGAATTTTAGATAAAACACATTTGAATGACGTAAAAACTTTTATTTTTATTAGTTTGGTGACCTAGTTTTTATTACCTTTTTTTTATATATAAATGTAGAAATAATATATATATGATAGAATACACGTGAATGATATAAAAACGTTTTATTGAATTATTTTTCTGATCTAGTTTTAGAACTCTTTATTATATATATACACATACAAAACAATATATATACAATAGAATTATATATATATGCAAAAAAGAATATGTATACGATAGAATTTGATATATACATATAGAAAACAATATATATATACAATAGAATTTTAGACAATACATTTGAATAATATAAAAACATGCACATCCACACTCATCATATACCGAGACATCCACTCTCATATTTCATCTCCCACACACATATATAATCAGTGCTCATAATAAATTTGTTTATTTTTTATTGATTTTTCTTGTTCATTTTATCTTGGAGAAATTTTTGCTTGGTATTTATTTTTTGAGTACATTTTATTTAGTTGAAAAGAATACACATTTTAGGTCACACACCATTTTTCACTAATATAATATAATATAATAAAAGTAATATATAATAAGATTATACTATACTATACATTACTATATAATTTACTAAAGTCCTCAACATCTTGTAAATTATTTCTGTTATTTTTTTTCCCCACTAAAAACCAAGCATATTTCTAACAGATACCCGCATGCAAAGACAACCAAACATTTCTAGCATATACTCTGTTATAAAAGTAGAACATGTAGGGCGGCTAGTAAAAATGGAAGTTACTCATCGCACTGTTTTTGTAATTTTTGCATAGAAAAATTACCTCAGGTAAGACATTATATATCATTTTTTTCAGCATTTTGAGACGCATGTGATGAAGCTCTCTGTGAAATTATAATTTTAAGTTATACCTTTTAAAATTGAGAATTTGTGAACCAATGTAAAAATAAATATGTTTAAAAATGTAAAAAATCTTTCTTTAATTATTTTTTTTTTGGTAATGACTATTTTATCAGTGTTATTACATTCTTTCATATTTGCTGGTTCTAAAAAATGTATATACTTTTATATTTACTGTATTCAAATGGAATAAATGTTTTCAAAGAGTTAAGAATGGACTGGATGTAAGAAGTAAACAAAGAATAGCTGGTTTAGATATAAATGTAGAAGTGGAGAGGGAATGGGTCTGCAAAACTAATGATAAACAAGCTAATTACAAATATAATAGAGAAGAAAGAGTCAAAATAATTTATAAAAATGTAGTTAAAATTGGATATTTGAATATGCAAGGTAGTAGGAGACCAGAAAAATGGCTAGAATTAAACAACACAATTAAAAACAAAGGATTTGAGGTATTAGCAGTAGTGAAAACATATCTAAAAGAAGATGAAGAATCGACACTGGAAGATTTGGTATGGCAGGGTATAACTAGAAAAGAAAAAGGGTAGTGGTGTAGGAGTTATACCAAAAAAATATGTAAATACTGTAGAGTGTCAAAAACATTTGTGGTTTGAGGTAAGGTTAAAAAGACAAGAATGGATTGTGGCTAATATGGTCACTGGAGATATTCGAACTATAATGGAATGAAACAGTAACATATCTGAATGCCTAATACAGAGTTTCAAAAAAAAAGGAAGAAAATAATGGTTATAGGAGAGATGAATGGGAATATTGACAAAATTGATGATATGAATAACAAGAATGGACAGCTTTGGGAAATTTTTAATCAGAGAGTGAATTTGAGCATTGGAAATTTATCAAATATTTATGAGAGGCAATACACATGGCCTAGAAATAATATATTTCACGTAATAGATTATGTATTAGTAGAGAAAGAGGGAATGAATAAAGTACGGAAAATTAAAGTGTTAGATAATGAAGAGAGAGTATGTAATAGTGATCATAATTTCTTTATAACAGAAATACTTAATAATGTGATGGAAAATAATAATAAAAGTAGAAAGGACAGTGAAAGATGTGGATGGAGAATAAATGACAAAAATAAGTTGGAAGAATATAAAATAAAAGAAGAAATCATAGAAGAGTTTGTTAGGAATGAATATAAGGACTGGTGTGCTGAAGTAGAAAAAGTAGTAAATAGTGTTTTAGGTGAGAATATTCAAAATAATAAAAGTAATAGAAAAGTGAGAATTAGTAAAAAAAATGTAAAAGGGGAAAAGGCACACAGAAAATATTAATGAGCTATTAAAAACAGACACAAAGTGAAAAAGTTGTTAATATTAAATGGGAAAACCGTTTTTAAAAAAAGAAGTTGGCTAAAATATATAATTCTAGAGAGAGAGAATGAAATTAAATTGTAAATTATTGGAGAATATTAATAAAAGTGAAAGAGATGGGAGTAAAAAATTTTGGAAATATTAAAAGGAGTGAAGGGGGGAGAGAAATAGTATTACTAAATGATGAGGAAAAAAGTGTAGCTTTAGAGAAGAATTAGAGACAATCTTAAATAAGTACGTAAAAGATATAGAAATGATGTTAGATGTGAAGGACAGAGTGATAATAAACCTAAAAAACATATAGTAATAGAAATATTAGTTTTACAGAAAATGAATTGAATGAGGCAGAAAAGAAATTGAAAAGTGGAAAGGATAGAGGTTTAAATGGATGGGCAGCAGAGATGGTGATGAATTTGAGAAATAGGGCAAAATTAAATTTATTATCATGTTTTAATAAGATGGCACAGAAAACAGAATTTCCAGATATTTGGAATAATACAAGAGGAAGGCTATTAGTCAAAGGATAAGTACCACATAGTTTTTGCATATATGATGCATGGAAGGGTGGCAAAATGGATGGAAGAAAATAATATAGTGGAAGAAGTGCAAGGAGATTTTAGATCTGATAGGCATGAGTAAGAATACAGGTAATCAGTTATATATGGTCTTTATAGATATAGAAAAGGCATATGATAAAGTAATTGGGTAATTTTAATAAATTTGGGAATGAATGGAGCTTTAGTGGATCTTTTTTAAGGGATTGTATGAAAATAATTACTATATGTATCAATTAGGAAATATAAAATCAGGGTTAAAAATGGGGTGGGACTAAGGCAAAGATACCCTATGTCATTTTTTTGTTTTTGTTATATTTGAGAGAAATGGAGAGAGCAATAGAAATACTAGGAAGAGAGGTAAAGATACCATTAATAGATGGCAGGGGAATGTATATATTATCATGTCTTTTATTTGCTGATGATACCTTCTTGTGCATAAAAAGTAGGGAAGTTATGCAGAAGACATGCACAAAGGTGGGGTAAAAAGATGATTAAATTTAATGAAGAAAAATCAAATGTAATGATGAAAAATGCTGGGGAAAGAGAAGAGAAAGAATTTGCATTGAAAAATATAAAGTTAAATGTGGTAAATAGATATAACTATTTGAGAATCGTCTTAAGTAATCAGAAAAATTTCTTGAATGAATGGGAGAAAAAATTTGATAAATGAAGCAAAGAAAAGAAAGGGACTGATAAAGAAATTAACAGTGTTTTCCTGTAATAAATATGATGTAGCAAGAATTGTGTGGAAGGGAGTAGCAGTAGCAGGATTAACTTATAGTAACGATACATTATGTGTTAGTAAAGGAAGACATGCATTAGATGCAGATATGTAGACAGCAAAGGAGGCAATTCAAGGAGAAATGGGATGGTAAAGTTTTTATATAAGAGATGCAAAAAGCAAAATGAAAATGTTCAGTAGATTGCAATTATGGATAGTAAGAGAATAGCCAAAATAGTACTTAATTGGGTTATGAGTAAAGGACAGGCAACAAGATGGGTTAGAAAGTTAGTACAATATATGCAGATTTGGATAAAGACTTTATGTCGGTATACTTTTACCAAAGATGGGATTATTGCATTGAAGAATTGTTGAGTGTTATAATAGCTATGAATGGGATAGAAGAATAGATGCCTTAATAAAAAGTAGGGACATGAAGAGTAAAAAGAATTTAAATATATATAGAAGTAAACAGAATATTGGGTGTGAGTTAATTTATGATAATAGCAAGGAAAGTAGTTTACAGTTTAAGGCTTGAACAGGATCATTAGCAACAAGGTAATATGCACATAAATTGAAGAATGTGGGTAATTTAGTCTGCAAGTTATGTAAAGAAGGCATGGAAAATATTAGGCATCTGTTAATTGAATATAAATGCTTACAAGTAGAAAGGATACAAATAATGAAGTTATGGGAGAATAAATATAGACTAAGTGATTATAGATTTGGAAAAGGATAAAGGGGTATTTAGATATAAAGGCATAGAGTGGGAAAAGATGATGATGCGGAAATGGAATGGAGCAGGATAGAGAATATGGGAAAAGCTATGGGTGGGGAATGATTTCTCTGGGTATAGGGGCTGAGAGATTCCCGACTCCAATAAAGGAGAAGCCATAGTCAATAAAGGAGTGCCATAGTGCATCACATCATATATGTCATTGAAACATTTAATGTTAAAATTTTAATATATTTATTCCAATATCACGTTCAAAAATTAGCATTCCATTTATTTTACTATAATAAAGTTATATAGGATAATATAATGAATATAATAATAGCTCTAAACAAGCTTTTCTGATAAATGCTGGAAGAGAAACCATTTAAAATCTCTATCTAGAACTATCTTTATCCCCAAACCGGTTTTGAGCTGTTGGCTCTCCTCAGTGAGGTACTAGGATATTCAGACACTAGATCCAAAATACCAAGTTAAGAGCAGCATTTATCTAATACTTAACTATTAAGTAGAAAATATAATATTTTCAGACATCTATATGTCTTCAAATCCAGTTATATGACTTAAATAGCCATATGAGACTGAATTAAATTCAGATCCACCATATATTAATAGCTTTAGTAATATAACATTGCCAAAGCCTCAAAAGCAAAACTATAATAGTAAGAAAATCAAGTCATACATCATGTGACTTGAACTTATTAAGCTTGTACTACAAATGTAATATAATGAGCATGCTATTAGCTCTAAACAAGCTTCTCTGATAAATTCCAGAAGAGAACACATTTAAAACTTCTATCTAGAATTATTCTCTCTTCAGTGATGTGCTAGGATATTAGCACCAGAATAGACTTTGAAATGAATGATGAGTTTCCCAGTATAACTTGCTATTTCCTGAGAGTCTCTGTGACCAATCAGGCAGTGATAAAAATAACAATATATACAGAAATTTTTATATAACAATATTTTTTCAACAATAATAACAAAAGATGAAAAACATTAAAAATGTAATAATCCGTAAAATTAAATAAGCTATCATTTATCCTTGAGTGGAAATATATTTGTCTAGTAAGTCCATAATCTGCAGTTATTATCCAAAATGGAATTTGTAAATATTCTTAAGTAGATGAAAAATTAAACAAAGGCAAAATTCTCCATACAGTAGTGCCACCCTGTGCTAACCAGAGTAATCAATAGATGCTAGAAGGCTTGTGCATAAAATCCCTATCTAGTGCCTACTCATCCAATATCCCCAGACTAGTTTCTGGCTTGTGGCCATCATCAGTGAGGAGCCTTAAATCTGAGAGCACTGCACATAGATCTGAGGATCTAATGCAACCCTCCAGCAGCCACCTTTTAACTCTACTTTACTACAAAACTATGAGAATAAAATTTGAAAACACAAAAATATTTTCAATCTAAGCTCAATAGCTTATATAGTCATATGGGTCTGAACTCAATTTAGCACCCATACATTTTGGTGTCTTTGGCTCTTAAACTACCATGTCCACCACTATCCTATTAGGCAGGATTGGTGTTAAACCACTAAACATCACATGATCACCATCTCATACTAGCACATAATCACCATCTCATACTAGCACATAATTGTGCCTTTGTTTATAACAATTATGTACTAGTATGAGATGGTGATCATGTGATGTTTAGTGGTTTAACACCAATTCTGCCTAATAGGATAGTGGTGGATATGGTTGTTTAAGAGCCAAAGACACCAAAATGTATGGGTGCTGAATTGAGTTCAGACCCATATGACTATATAAGCTATTGAGCTTAGATTGAAAATATTTTTGTGTTTTCAATTTCATTCTCATAGTTTTGTAGTAGAGTTAAAAGGTGGCTGCTGGAGGGTCGCATTAGATCCTAAGATCTAGGTGCAGTGCTCTCAGATCCAAGGTTCCTCACTGATGATGACCACAAGCCAGAAACTAGTCTGGGGATATTGGATGAGTAGGCACTAGATAGGGATTTTATGCACAAGCCTTCTGGCATCTATTGATTACTCTGGTTAGCACAGGGTGGCACTACTGTATGGAGAGTTTTGCCTTTGTTTACAACAATTAGTGCTGGTATGAGATGGTGATCATGTGATGTTTAGATGAAGAATTCCAGATAATTTTTTCCTTTTCTGAGATAGTAAGCTTATAGCCAACTCAACTAACTATACTATTCTTAGCTGCAGAGTAAAATGGGAATGTCTAACCTAGTGAATAATTTCTTGCTTCCTTTTATTCTGAAATGCATGAAAATACTGAGTGAATAGATATTATACACATATATTTTACACAAAGACCTTGAATAAAATATACAATTTTGTTATACTTGATTAAAATTGTAAAAATAAGGCATGCTTTTATTGTATTGTTTTCAGAATATTTGCTTCGATTTTTGAATTCATTTATTTTCAAATTATTTTTGAAAAAAGAAAATGAAATAGTTAAAATGTAAAATAATATTTTAATTCCTTTACTTATCGACTTTTTTGCTATTACAGACTTTTATTCAAACACACGCAAAAAATCACTTATTTAAAGACATTATATATTATCAATACATTTGTTTTTAACTTGCTCAGTCTATTAATTTAAGTTTGTAACAAAAAGAAGAGAAAGAAATACAGTATATATATTATACTGGGTTCAAATATGAGCAGATCGAAACACCGGTCTCTTAGGCGGAGAAGAACATATTCGGGGAGTATGTATGTCCAAACAATAGCTATAAAATATATAACTAGCATTACATTTCCAGGACATAACTTCTTCTTGACTGTTGAATTCAACACCAAGTTCAAAGCACTTTTTTGTTTTGTATAAACACGGGCACCAGTTATTTATTCAGCAGAATAAATAACGCACTTTGAACAATGGCCACTAATTCAACGCCTAAGTTATACCTATGACTAGCTCAGTCTATTTTTAATTCAATAACAAATTATTTCAATTAGTTGATAAAAAGATTGGTAAAAAGAATTGACCGACAAATAGTTTTAGTTTAAAGACAATTTATTTTAATCAACATTTATTAACCTAACTTTAAATATCTTATTTAACTAATATAACACACGCACATTTATAATGTACATACTATAACATTTTAGGAGAAGCATTAAATAATATTGGAAATACAAAATACAATGAAATCACTATATACTAACGCACACAACATTTTAAACGCAGATTATAGTTTGTTTATGTATGCTATAGAGTTCTTAAACTTGACTCTTAAATTTTTTATGAATGCGATGGCTACTTTAGAGAGGAATATAAGAAAAATGTTATTTACCTAGTATTTTGAACGTAGATTTAGAACTTTGTTTTCTTCTTGGTTGCTGCTTCCATTATGAATATTTCCAACTGGCTGAGACATTTCCTTGAGGAGTTTCATTATTATTATTGGAGACAATCAGATTGACAGAGATTCTTCAAGCTGTTACGCAGACATTATTTTCACAGGCAGATCTTGCTGTTTTACTGGACTTAAGGATAGAGACAGCCATATGTTTCCCATGGTTTTAACACTGCATTCTTGATTGATTCATAATAAAATGAACTGTTATCTGAACTGACTCAACTGATTGTCCGATAAAAATTTACTATTTATACGTAAGGTATGTTTTTGTTTTCATGTCCGCCGGCAATATCTGTTGTCGAAATTCCTTTCATTAGTAGTTAATCCTTTGGAGATAAGCTTTTAATCTTGTTGTTGGGGATTTTAGTTAGCAGCCATCACAAATGTGTTTTTCCATTGTTTAACTTAATAGCCATCGCTGTGTTTTTTAAATATAATTTTCCTTTATTTCATTTTAATATTTATTACGCATAATTAGTTTTAAGATTACTTTTTTTCTTTAGCTTAAATGAAAGAGATTTATATTTTTAAACTTTTTTAAATTATATTTCAACTAACAATAATAAACTCTTTCCTTCCTTTTATAAAACTTTTAGCTTGACCTTTCTAACGAAAAAAAAACCCCTCCCCTCTTTTAATTAATTGATTATAATTTTTATTTCAAAGACTGATAATAGAAAACTATTTGACTTTTAAATCTTACGTTTTGACAGCAAACTGCATTTTGTTTAATAAAGAAACTCTTCAGATTTTTATAACTTCTTTATTGATTTGTTGATTTATTATTTTAAATAATTTTTTAGATAAAATTATCATGTACCAACTATGATATCGGTACAATATATATTATAATCAACTTACATTTATTTGTACTTTATAATAATCTTTCTATTACATTTTCTTTTAATATGAGTAAACTACATTTCAAAATATTAGGAAAACCTTATTAAGAAGTAAAAGAATAATTCTAACATAATATTACATAATTAATTATCAGCGGCTGAGAAAAAAATCACTGTGCTTTTATAAACTTATGTAAATATTGTTTTTCTGAAGGTTTGTGATGATGGTGTTCTAGCTGTATTTTTATATTGGTTAGAGCGTTACCTTAAAATTCAATAATCAAGAATCTAAGGACCCAGGTTCGAATCCCATGCTAGTACTGTTACTGGTCAGTCCAGCAACACCTGAAGAAGAGGGGAGAAAAATACCTCTCGAAACATTGTGCCTATACTAACCTGTTTGCTGTGATATTACTAACATTTGTTTGCTGTGATATTACTAACAGTTGAATGCATTTGGAATATTTAAATAAAATTAAACTTTTCTAAAGACATTCAACACACATATTAGATGATGGAAATAGTCCAATATAAAAATACAGTTATGTAAATATGATGTTTTATTTTATACGTTTCTTTTATAAATTTTCAGGTAAATGTTTTTAACTACAGTATATGTGTATTATTTTATATGTAAAAAGAAACAGAGTTTAAATGAATTAAGCTTGATAAATAAAATATAAGATGATATATAACAGCATAAAAAATTTATGTTTATATGTGCATTAAAATTCAATTGGCATTAAATAGATTTCTTAATTACTAAAATAAGATTCATTTAACTATAATGCATGTATGAATGTGTGTTTATAATGAAGAATTTAATTCATTAAATACGTGCTTTTGGAAGTGAAATTATATTATTTAGATACGAAATAAAAAACGTCATGAGTTATTAATTTTGAATAGTTATATCAGTATTTGCAATATCTGAAATTGATTATGATTCTGTCTTATTTAAATGCGATGAAGTTAAAGAGAAAGAAAATATGAATTATTTTGATCTAATACAAAAAAAAAAAATTAGACTCATAGTATTATATATGATTTAAATTAACCATAGTTGAATAGGTTAAATACCGAGTTGTACATGCATTTGTTATGGTCTAATATTCATTATAATATATTTACTGTTGCCATATATATTCATGTGAGTTAAGACTAAGAACTGACCAGGAATTTGCTTTTCGTAGACCGTTAACATAGCTCTGCATTACAAACCCTACTTAGATATTTGAGTTAATGAAGTTATGAATACTACGTATTAGTAATAAAATGATTTCTATTTTGCTATATGCAGTTAAAAATGTAGCTTTAATATACAATCTCATGAAGATGCTTGGAATTGCTATTTGGCTTGTGTAAAATATTAAAATAATTGCAAGGAAATCAAGTCATATATCACGTGACTTAATTTAGTATGCTTGTTTTACAAATGTTATCTAATGAACATGCCAATAGCTCTAAACAAGCTTTTCAAAATATCCCTATTCCCAGAACTGGTTTCATGCTTGGAATGCCAAAAGGATGAAACCTGTCTGGGGATAAGGATATTTTGAAAAGCTTGTTAAGAGCTATTGGCACGCTCATTGGATAATATTAAAATCAAAATAACTTTAGATATTTCATCAAAAATATCGATAAAACAGTTATGGATATTTTGTCAAGCCCAAATAAAAACCGTCACATTTCATCAAAAATTAAAATAAAAAAATAAACATTCATATTACTACATTCAATGAATATTAAAATTGAAATTAATTTTACAATTAATAAATAATACTTTGGTCTTATCACTGGCAGAGTTATCTAAATTACTAAACTAATGTAAAAAACATGATAGTATAATAGATGCAAAATAAAAAATTGAAATTAAACTAATTTTAAAAATCGTACCATTAAAAAAAAAAAGGCTTGAATGTGGATTTTTTATATATTGCGAAATCTCTCTTTCTAACTTCACATTATTAACATTTCCCATAATACTACGTTCAATATTTTTTTGTGATGTGTTTTCATAACTAAATTATTTTTTTAACATTAAAATTATTTCATATTTAATCTTCATAATGGATTAAAGAGTTCATTATATGTAATATAAAGACGAATTCACTTATGAAAAGTAGACTAAAACATACTTTCTTTTCATATGTCATAGCATCGGCCGGGAGGCGAACCCACAACCGTCTGCAATCAACTACTTGCTTGCAAGGCTGCTGCGATGACTTCTCGGCTAACAACGCTTGACAAACATACTTTTACGTTAAATAAATTCAATTTCTCATACATTTAGTAGTGTAAATTAAAATGACATAAATTATCCTTCAAATTATCTATTTTATTAACCAGTAGTAATTTTACTAATTGCAATGTTTAGGAATAAATAAGTTAGTAAAAGTGTTAAAATATTAACCAAATATTTATATAATTTCTAGTATATATACAGGCATGTGTATGCAAATATATCAAAATTAAAAAGTTTGAAATTTATGATTAAAAAAGCATTGGGGGTTTTATGCAATTAAACTTATATGTATTGTAACGAGCACAGACGTTCGTTACATTGTTTTTTTATATATAATTATTAAACAAGTTAAAATAAAAAGTTCGCATTTAAAAACTTTCTTTAAAAATTAAAAATTGAAATTAAAATATCGTCTTAAACTCTTATATATTAAGTCGCACAGATAATAAAAATTATTAAAATAAAATTTTTATTAAAGAAAAAGGTATTTTTAAAACTAAATTTTAAAAAGATTTGGAGATAAAATTATATCTCTAAATCTGTCTTTAAATATATTTTTGATTTGGAAAACAGGGTAATTAATTAGAAATGGAAATGATTGTTAATTAGTTAAATGTAAACCAGCCTTCGGCATTTAAATGTAAAAACACCTGTCAGATAAGAAAACAATAAAAACTGTTAGCAAATAAGAAGAAATCCCTATGGAATCGGACCTCAACGAAAAGGATCATCTCATCGATGACGTAATGTAAATTCAATCCTTCACATTAATATAAAAGGAAAATTTTGGAAATTATTAATCAGTGACTAGTGACTGGAAATTGATTGATTATTGACGATGTAACAGCTAGGTGTTAGCGCTGGGGGGATTGAAAAAGACGCACAGCTTCAATCCCTTCAGTTCTGCTAAGAAAGAGAAAAAAATGGGCCATCGTTTATACAATGAGGACCAACTACACGAAAAACAAAATCTCCAAAGGATAAATAAATAAATCAACCGGATACTAATCTTCGGACGACGTGGGAATTCACGTTTAAACGGCAGGAATATAATAGGATGAACTATTTCAATAACCGTAAGAACTTTAAAATTTATGAACAGTAAATTAAAAACTTTTCATATTTAAAATGATTTTAATATTATTCTATCTGACCAACAATATTTATTAATTGGTTATAATTTTATTTAATGTATTTAATTTGTAAAATCATTTCCATTTATTTATTTATTTATTTAATTTTGTTCTTTAAGTTGTTATGATTTCTGTTTTCCGTTAAATAAATTATAAAAAAATGTTAAACTTGAGTCGGGCGTGAATGGCTGTATCGATTTGTAAAGATAATTAAGGGAGGGTAATCTTGGGTTGTTCATTTCGTGGTTGAATTGGTTCAATGGATTGGATATATTTATGTAATTAGTAGGTGTAATATGAGATCCGCTACGGGCAGGATTATAAAATACGCCACACACCCTCTGTTTGCCTATGGATGGGTTTGTAAGTCGGCAGAAGACCGCAGCCCATTCCTATGGAGTTTTTAGTTTATTGATCTACTTGCCCACAGATGTCACATTCCTGTGGGTGGAGAGTCAATGTCGTTTTTCTTTCTTCATATTGTTCAGATGTACATTCCTGACAATATAATTGTGTTGTCGTATCATGCTACATTGAATACATGAATGTATCAGATGGATTGGCGCCGGTTGATTGCGAAATGTGTTGCCTAGGGTTAAATAGGGATAGAATATTTTATTTTCGAATGCAAATCTATATAGTATATTCAGGCTCGATCCTATAAAACTATTAAATTTAAGTTGTTTATAGACGCTTGCATAGATTGGCTATCGGTTAAATATGTTTGCGTTTTCATATTTGATCAAAATATATAGACATTCGACAAATACTGATACCTTACGGTGAGTATCTAAAAGGTATTTATTCGGATGTCTTTTAAGTTATTGGTGACGATGCAGGTATCTTACGATGAATACTAGAGGGTTTCTTATATTTCCCTCTGCAATTGTCAGTAATCAATAACTTTATATTTTGATCGTTTATGTTTACTTTGAAATGTTTTTGACCGTTGAAATCTATGTAACCGATCTATAGCAACATATTAAACAGGTTAATATAATCCCATCTGTGCGAACTTGATTAAAAATGTAAATTTATAATATAATAGTAACTCAATGGAAATTAAAGTAAAATCAAAGTTAAAAATAATGTTAAATGTTTAAATGTAAATCACTAAAATAATTTTAAACCTTATATATATGTGCATAAATAAATCTGTTTGTATGATAATTACTGGCAGTGGCTTATTTTATTTATATTGAAATATAATTAGATAAGATATTATATTAATCTCTGCTATTCCACTGAGCTAGTGACATGGGCTAACGACCGGAACCAAAATATTAAAAAAAAAAAAATTTTTTTTTTGACTTACGTATCTGCCTACTTTATAAATTTTTCTAGGTTCAAATGCCTAGATGGCGCCCCGTAGTGCAGTTTACGTTAAGTCCCTTTCTCCGGATCGTTATAATTGGCGTCCCAAGTGTGGCCTTACCTCAGAGATTGACCCTGAGAAGGGGAATTAATGCTGAAATTTCCGATCTTTAATAAACCACAAATACCCTGAGCAAATTTTGTCAAAATGAAATATTTTTATCTGTTTACATATAGTCGTATACTTTAAATCTTATAAAAGCACTGCCAGAATGAAATAGCACATATATTAAAAACTAGAAAGTATAAATAATTTTAAACTGTAGTTCGTTAAAAAGAAAGTCAAAAGGTTGCGGTTGATATTTTGTTGTTAATATAAATTATGCTTCAATATGTATAGGAGCGCACAGCCACGCAAGTTTATGATGGTAAATGTGGTACCTTACGATGAGTACCGTTGGGAATTTACTTCAGTGTAATCCTATTTAAGCATTTTAATCAGTCATAAATAAGTTGGTGGTATGAATAATTGTGCTGCAAATATACACGTATAAATCCATTATCTTTCAAAATATATTTACTTCAATGCAACCTTCCTAAATAATTTAAATAATTTGCTTGTCATGCCGTGAGTAAAAATAAAATGTATAAAATAAAATAGAATTCTCGGGGGGAGGAGGTGTAAACGTAAATGGTCCTTAGGTAGGCGATGGTCAACATTTTCTTTTTCTTTTTGTATAGAGTTTTTTGTAAAATTATTAACCGAATGTTTGTAAATTTTGTTAATACCGTAATTACTAACCCTAAGTAAAATATTTTTTTTTTTTTGATCATTTTTTTTTAAGTAACTTTACTGATATGTAACGAGCACAGACGTTCGTTACATTGTTTTGTTTTTTATATATATATTATTAAACAAGTTAAAATAAAAAGTTCGCATTTAAAAACTTTCTTTAAAAATTGAAATTAAAATATCGTCTTAAACTCTTATATATTAAGTCGCACAGATAATGAAAAATTATTAAAATAAAATTTTTATTAAAGAAAAAGGTATTTTTAAAACTAAATTTTAAAAAGATTTGGAGATAAAATTATATCTCTAAATCTGTCTTTAAATATATTTTTGATTTGGAAAACAGGGTAATTAATTAGAAATGGAAATGATTGTTAATTAGTTAAATGTAAACCAGCCTTCGGCATTTAAATGTAAAAACACCTGTCAGATAAGAAAACAATAAAAACTGTTAGCAAATAAGAAGAAATCCCTATGGAATCGGACCTCAACGAAAAGGATCATCTCATCGATGACGTAATGTAAATTCAATCCTTCACATTAATATAAAAGGAAAATTTTGGAAATTATTAATCAGTGACTAGTGACTGGAAATTGATTGATTATTGACGATGTAACAGCTAGGTGTTAGCGCTGGGGGATTGAAAAAGACGCACAGCTTCAATCCCTTCAGTTCTGCTAAGAAAGAGAAAAAAATGGGCCATCGTTTATACAATGAGGACCAACTACACGAAAAACAAAATCTCCAAAGGATAAATAAATAAATCAACCGGATAATAATCTTCGGACGACGTGGGAATTCACGTTTAAACGGCCAGGAATATAATAGGATGAACTATTTCAATAACCGTAAGAACTTTAAAATTTATGAACAGTAAATTAAAAACTTTTCATATTTAAAATGATTTTAATATTATTCTATCTGACCAACAATATTTATTAATTGGTTATAATTTTATTTAATGTATTTAATTTGTAAAATCATTTCCATTTATTTATTTATTTATTTAATTTTGTTCTTTAAGTTGTTATGATTTCTGTTTTCCGTTAAATAAATTATAAAAAAATGTTAAACTTGAGTCGGGCGTGAATGGCTGTATCGATTTGTAAAGATAATTAAGGGAGGGTAATCTTGGGTTGTTCATTTCGTGGTTGAATTGGTTCAATGGATTGGATATATTTATGTAATTAGTAGGTGTAATATGAGATCCGCTAAGGGCAGGATTATAAAATACGCCACACACCCTCTGTTTGCCTATGGATGGGTTTGTAAGTCGGCAGAAGACCGCAGCCCATTCCTATGGAGTTTTTAGTTTATTGATCTACTTGCCCAGAGTCAATGTCGTTTTTCTTTCTTCATATTGTTCAGATGTACATTCCTGACAATATAATTGTGTTGTCGTATCATGCTACATTGAATACATGAATGTATCAGATGGATTGGCGCCGGTTGATTGCGAAATGTGTTGCCTAGGGTTAAATAGGGATAGAATATTTTATTTTCGAATGCAAATCTATATAGTATATTCAGGCTCGATCCTATAAAACTATTAAATTTAAGTTGTTTATAGACGCTTGCATAGATTGGCTATCGGTTAAATATGTTTGCGTTTTCATATTTGATCAAAATATATAGACATTCGACAAATACTGATACCTTACGGTGAGTATCTAAAAGGTATTTATTCGGATGTCTTTTAAGTTATTGGTGACGATGCAGGTATCTTACGATGAATACTAGAGGGTTTCTTATATTTCCCTCTGCAATTGTCAGTAATCAATAACTTTATATTTTGATCGTTTATGTTTACTTTGAAATGTTTTTGACCGTTGAAATCTATGTAACCGATCTATAGCAACATATTAAACAGGTTAATATAATCCCATCTGTGCGAACTTGATTAAAAATGTAAATTTATAATATAATAGTAACTCAATGGAAATTAAAGTAAAATCAAAGTTAAAAATAATGTTAAATGTTTAAATGTAAATCTATATATATGTGCATAAATAAATCTGTTTGTATGATAATTACTGGCAGTGGCTTATTTTATTTATATTGAAATATAATTAGATAAGATATTATATTAATCTCTGCTATTCCACTGAGCTAGTGACATGGGCTAACGACCGGAACCAAAATATTAAAAAAAAAAAAAAAATTTTTTTTTTGACTTACGTATCTGCCTACTTTATAAATTTTTCTAGGTTCAAATGCCTAGATGGCGCCCCGTAGTGCAGTTTACGTTAAGTCCCTTTCTCCGGATCGTTACAGTATATATAGATTCCACCTTTATTGTTAAAAGGAGGTTGCCTTAACAACAGTTTGAAATTGCTGATTGTTATTGATATTGGGATTATCTAAGTGTTGGCTGGTTTTTAATGATTTGTATACACATAAACATGCATGTATTACATCTTACCTTCGATGAGGAATTAAATTATTAAAAAGAATCATGCCACCATATCTTAGAGGAATTGTAACCACATCTTTTTCTATGTTTACACCTACAATTATATATATATATATATATGGAAAATGTTAGTGTGTGAATACTCATATTGTCACTTAACTAATTAGAAACAATAAATGAATAATTTAGAATTCCCTGGATTTTTGAATCAAGGGGCTGGCAATTCAACCAGCTATCCATGTGTATATATGTCAATGGTCTCTGTACTTAGATTTATTAGTGATACCAATAATATATTTGTGATTGCAAAGATGCATGAATAATATTCTCGAGCAGAAATATTTTAAAGGTCATTTACAATATCCTTACATATAAATATTTAACAAATACACAATACTTTAAATTGGATGACTCATATAGTAGAAAGAGTACACATCTAAGGCAATTAATATATCAACTACCAGTAAATTACATGATTCACAATTCTTTAATCTAATAAAGATTAATAATGATATATAAGAAATTTCTTTATATTCTATTGGGTGGTAGCAAGAACAAATATAAATCATATATACATTATCTCTCCACCAATGTTTTTCATTAACTTTAACCCATTCAACGGATCCATATTTGCGAACATAAAATGTTTTAATAAAATATAAGATTTGACAATGACTTCATAATTATGAAAGTTAATAATGCGATTAGTAATGAGGAGATAGAAATTTTATGGGCAAGCCATAAAATATTTATTTCACCTTAATGCAAATGAAATTTTATTCAAATAAATCAGTAAAATATATACAAAGTTTACTTTTAATATTGTGATTATATTATCAAAAACAAACTACTAAAAAGAAAATATTAATGTATGATTAGATTATGTTATATATTTGCAAATGTATAACGGAGATGATTTTTCTCATTCTACATATGTGGTGGATTTTAAAATAGGCAAAACTCTCCCAACAGTAATGCCATTTAGTGCAAGCCAAAGTAATCAATGTATGGCAGAAGGCTTGTGCATAAAATCCCTATCTAGTGCCCACTCATCCAATATCCCCAGACTAGTTTCTAGCTTGTGGCTTTCATCAGTGAAGAGCCTTGGATCTGAGAGCACTGCACATAGATCTTAAGATCTAATGCAGTCCTCCAGCACTCACCTTTTTATCTCTACTTAACTACAAAACAATGAGAATAAAATTGAAAACACAATATTTTCAATCTAAGCTCAATAGCTTATATAGTCATATGGGTCTGAACACAGTTCAATACCCATACACTTTGGTGTCTTTGGCTCTTTAACAACCATAGCCACCACTATCCTATTAAGCAGGATTGGTGTTAAACCACTAAACATCACATAATCACTATTTCTTATGCTAGCACATTACTGTTATTAAAACAGACAAAACTCTCCATACAGAAGTGCTACTCAGTGCCCACCAGAACAATCAATGGATGCCAGAAGGCTTGTGCATAAAATCCCTATCTAGTGCCTACTCATCCAATATCCCCAGACTAGTTTCTGGCTTGTGGCCTTCATCATTGAAGAGCTTTGGATCTGAGAGCATTGTACCTACATTTTAGGATCTAATGCAACCTTCTAGCAACCACCTTTTATTTCTACTTAACTACAAAACTATGAAAATAAAATTGAAAACACAATACTTTCAATCCAAACTCATTAACCTATATAGTCATATAGGTCCTGTTTTAATAAGTTATGAGCAAGCATAAGAAATAGTGATTGTATGATGTTTGGTGGTTTAACACCTATCCTGCCTAACAGGATAGTGGTGGCTATGATTATTAAAGAACCAATGATACCAAAATGTATGGGTACTGAACTGAATTCAAACCTATATGACTATATAGGCTAATGAGCTTGGATTGAAAATATTGTGTTTTCAATTTTAGTCTCATAGTTTGTAGTTAAGTAGAGATAAAAGGTGGCTGCTGGAGGATTACATTGGATCCTAAGATCTAGGTACAGTGCTCTCAAATCCAAGGCTTCTCACTGATGAAAGTCACAAACTAGACTATAGTCTGGGGATATTGGTTGAGTAGGCACTAGGTGATGATTTTATGCACAAACCTTCTTGCATCCATTGATTATTCTGGCTAGCACTGAGTGGTGCTACTGTATGGAAAGTATAGTCTTTGTTTAAGTTTCAATCATACTTAGACTTTTTTTTTAAGCTACTGATTATTAGCCAACCCACTAATCATTCAATATTGGTTGGTAAATGGATATTAATGTTATTCTTAGCTAAACACTAAAACAAGAATGGACCATTTGTTATGCCTTCATCATCAAATAATTGGCAAAACTAATCATTACTGCCTTCACTTTCAATGTTCCTCTATGGGAAATTCTTGAAGATACCATTGTTAAAAAGTGGGCTATTTAAAGATTGTTTTGTGTTCAAAAATTAGGAGTATAATATTTTTATTACAAATGAGCCACATTCGATTTATTTATATGCTATAATTTTTTTAATATCATTATAACTACAAATATCAAAATGAAGCAGGGACACAGATTTACATTTTATGAAAGGTTAAATAATAAAACAGATAACATGATGTGCACTGAGTATCAATACGCTAAGCAGTTATACATTTAATAGGAATCACATGATTCTTATACTTGCTCATTACTGTTCTTAAAACACGCAAAACTCTCCATATAGTAGGGCCACTAAGTGCAAGCCAGAGTAATCAATGGATGCCAGAAGGCTTGTGCATAAAATCCCTATCTAGTGTCTACTCATTGAATATCCAGTCTAATTTCTAGCTTGTAACTTTCATCAGTGAGGTGCCTTGGATCTGAGGGTACTGAACTGAGTTCAGACCTATATGATTATATAAGCTAATGAGCTTAGATTGAAAATATTACTGCATTTTCAATTTTAATCTCATAGTTTTGTAGTTAAGTAGAGATAAAACGTGGCTGCTGGAAGGTTGCATTAGATCCTAAGCTCTAGGTGCAGTGCTCTCAGATCCAAGGCTCCTCACTAATGAAAGCCACAAGCTAGAAACTAATCTGGGGATATTGGATGAGTATGCACTAGAAAGGGATTTTATGCACAAGCCTTCTGGCATCCATTGATTATCTTGCACTGAGTGGCACTACGGTATGGAGAGTTTTGCCTGTTTTATTAGGAATGCTACACACACAAGAAAGAGGTATTTATTGAGACAGATTCTAAATTACAAACAGTAACTACAATTTAAATTAAATGTAAGCTTGAACTTTTCTTGAATACGTTTAAAGTGCTTAATATATTAATAACAAATTATTTATTTTATTAATATTATTGTTTTTGTCAAGTATTAGATTATTATTTATATTATTTAATTTACATTAGTGTTTACTTATCAAAACTTTACTACATATGTAATTTAGATTTACACAAAATAAATGTTTTGGTCCATCGGAGCAAAACTATTTTGAAACTATTACTTACATGCATAGTTACACATTTATACAAGTTGGCATATTGAGATTTAAGTTAGTTGCCGAAAATGTTTCTAACATTGGCTAAGGAAAGGGTTTATTCCATTTCTTCATTTATTAATAGTAACAGAGCATGCTTTTGGCTAATGAAGCTAGATTCGTAAGATGGCTGGCCACCTTATGAGTGCTAAGAATCTAGCTTCTTTAGCCAAAAGCACGCTCGGCTACTATTAATAAATAAAGAGACAGAATAAATCTTTTCCTTAGTCAACATTAGAAATGTTTTCAGCAACTAATTACAAATAAGATAAGATAAAAAATAACTTCTAATGAAATTTAAGTTGTAACAGAATAATGATTCAGTCCCTTGGTTTTAACAAAAATTTGCAAGAAATGTTTGTTTTATTGTTACCGACTTTTATTTAATTTAGCTTTTTTCCTATTGTCATCTGTTGAGAAGAATATATTTGTTAAATTTTTATTACCACTTTAATAACATTTTTTTTTTCTGTGAACAAATTGCCATTTGGGTCTTAAGAAATTTGTCTTTCGTAATGTGTTTCATAGAGGCAAAACTCTCCACACAGTAGCACCACTCAATGCAAGGCAGAGTAATCAATGGATGCAGGAAGGTTTGTGCACAAAATCCCTATCTAGTGCCTACTCATCCAATATCCCCAGATCAGTTTTTAGCTTGTGGCTTTCATTCACTGATGAAAGCCACAACCTAGAAACTAGTCTGAGGATATTGAATGTGTAGGTACTAGATAAGGATTTTATGCACAAACCTTCCTGCATCCATTGATTACTCTGGATTGCACTAGGTGGCGCTACTATGTATGTATTAATAAAAAATAGGGAGTTGGAGAGATGGAGAAGCAGTATGGAGAGTAAGAAGAGTTTAAATATATATAGAAGTAAATGGAATATTGGAAGTGAGTTAATTTATGATAATAGTAAGGAAAATAGTTTATTGTTTAAGGCTCGAATGGGATCTTTAGCAACAAGAGAATATACATGTAAATGGAAAACTATGGAGGATTTAGTGTGTAAATTGTATAAGGAAGGTATAGAAAATATTAGACATCTGTTGATTGAATGTAAATGCTTGAAAGCAGAAAGGGTACGGATAATGAAGTTATGGGAGAATAGGTATGAACAAAATGACTATACAGAAAGTGAGTTATTAGTATTTATGCTGGGTTTGCGAAAAGATAAGGGGGATTTAGATTTAAAGGCCATAGAGTTTACAAAGATTATGTTGTGGAAATGGGACGGGGCAGAATATGGGAAGACTTAGAGTGGGGAATGGAAAATAAAGTGGCTAACAGGTTTATCTGGGCATAGTTGCCGAGATATTCTTGACTTCGTTTAAGGAGAAGCCAAATACATCACATCACATGTATGTATGGGATGGAGCAGAATATGGGAAAACAGAGTGGGGAATGGAAAATTAAGTGGCTAACAGGTTTATTTGGGCATAATTGCTTAGATATTCTTGACTTCATTTAAGGAGAAACCACAATACATCACATCACATTATACAAAAGATTTGGATAAAGAATTTATATCAGTATATTTATACAAAAGATGGGATGATTCTGTTAGGAGGATTGTTGAGTGTTATAGTGGTAAGGAATGGGATAAAAGAATAGATTTATTAATAAAGAATAGGGAGTTAGAGAGATGGAGAAATAGTATGGAGAGTAAAAAGAGTTTAAATATATATAGAATAAACAGAATATTAGGTGTGAGTTAATATATGATAATAGTAAGGAAAGTAGTTTATTGTTTAAAGCTCGAATGGGATCTTTAGCTACAAGAGAATATACATGTAAATGGAAAAATATGGGTGATTTATTTTGTAAATTATGTAAGAAAAGAATAGAAAGTATTAGGCATTTGTTCATCATCATCATCATCAACCATTATCAATCCACTGCAGGATGAAGGTCTCTCCAAGTTTAATCCATCTTTTCTGATCTTTAGCTTCTCTTCTTCATCAACCATTATCAATCCACTGCAGGATGAAGGTCTCTCCAAGTTTAATCCATCTTTTCTGATCTTTAGCTTCTCTTCTTCACATCACCCTGCACACTTTCTAATTTCATCCATCCATCTCACATGTGGTCTCCTTCTGGGTCTTTTACAATCTCTTGGAATCCAGTTTAAAATTTCAACTGTCCATCTATAATCATCTCTACTAGCAATATGTCCAGCCCAACTCCACTTCAATCTTTTAATTTTTTCAATGAGGTCAGTTACACCTGTTTGGTTTCTTACCCATACATTGCGTTTTCGATCTCTTCTTGTTACTCCCAACATGCATCTCTCCATACTTCTTTGAGTGGTCTGAAGTCTCTGTATTGCTCTTCTATTAAGTGTCCAAGTCTCAAATCCATAAGTAAGAACTGGTAAAACACATTTGTTAAAAACCTTCCTTTTCAAACACATAGGCATATTTCCTTTTAGTATCAAGTTATTTCTACCAAAAGCACTCCAACCAAGTTTAATTCTATGATTAATTTCTTCCATTATATTTCCATCTGTATTAGTAATATGACCAAGGTATTTGTAACTGTTAACTTCTTCTAATTCATCATAATCAATCTTTATTTTCATATTTTGAGCAAATCGATTAAACATTACTTTAGTCTTTTTAACATTTATCTTTAGTCCTACTTTCATCTGATAATTCCTGCAACATATCCTGCAGCTCTGAATCATTATTTGCAAAAACAACTACATCATCTGCGAAATCTAAATGACTTAAATAATCTCCATTTACTTTCACTCCTTTAGTTTCCCATTTTAATCCTAAAAATACTTCTTGCAGCACTGCTGTAAAAAGTTTTGGAGATATGGAGTCACCTTGTCTTACACCTTTCTCAATGTTGATTTTCCCAGTATCATTATGTAATCTAATTGCTGCTGTTGCATTTTTATAAATATTCTTCAAAATATGACAATATCCTGGATCTATACCTTGATGATCCAATGCTTTAATCACTGAAGAAACGTTTATAGAATCAAATGCCTTTTCATAATCTACAAATCCAAAACATAATGACAACTCATATTCATTCGTCCTTTCTATAACTTCTCTCAACACCTGGATATGATCTTCTGTACTAAAACCACTTTTAAATCCAGCTTGTTCTCTTGGTTGGTGGAAATCCAATGTTCTCTGTAGACGAGTTGTAATTATCTTGGTAAAATTTTTATATAAAACTGATAAAAGGCTGATAGGTTTGTAATTTCTAATATCTTCTTTATCACCTTTTTTAAATATTAATATTATTACTGCATTCTTCCAATCATCCGGTACATCTTTATCATTTAGACATTTGGTATATAACTTTGCTAAAAAATTTTCTATTTCTTCACCTGCTTCTTTTAATATATCAATTATAATTCCATCATTACCTGGAGCCTTTCCTTTCTTCATACATTTAATTGCGTATTTCACTTCTTCATTTAAAATTCTGGCCAATTCTGAAGATGTAATAGATATAGGAGGTACTTGTTCTTTACTACTATATAATTCTTGATAAAAATCTTCTACCAATTTCATGATGTCATCTCTCTTTTTAGTAACAATTCCCTCTTTTTTTCTTATTGCAGATATAAATTTCCTACCAATACCAATATGTTGTTTTACATTCTTAAGACTTTTATTTTCTTCTATAGCTTTCCTTGCTAGTTCACAGTTATACTTTCTTATATCATTTTCAACTCTTTTCCGCACCATTTTACAAAATTCGAGATATTCAATTCTTTTTAATGCATCATTTTTATATATCTTCATATTCCTTCTTTTCTTCATAAATTCTCTAGTCTCAGTAGAAATTTTATTGGTCAATTGCTGCTTTTTTCTACCAGCTATTTTTGTTGCAGTTTTTAAAAGTGTATCAGTAATTTTCATATTAATTTCATTCAAATCTAAATCATGTTCAAAATCTACTAATACTTGAAACCGATTTGTAAGTTCTAATTTAAATTCATTAGAATGTTTCTGAAGATTAGGAATATCAACTGTAAATATTGTTTTTCTTAATAATTTTTGTCTTTCTAGTTTTACATTAACACGTAACTTACACCTTACTAATCGATGATCACTTTCTGTGTTAAATTTATTAAGAACATTACAATTTTGAAATATGTATTTCCTGTTAGTCAAAATATAATTTTGAATGTAAATGTTTGAAAACAGAAAGGGTACATATAATAAAGTTATGGAAAAATAAATATGAAAAAAGTGATTATACAGAAAGTGAATTATTGGTTTTTACGCTGGGTTTGGGAAAAGATAAGGGGGATTTAGATATAAAGGCTATAGAGTTGACAAAGATTATGTTGTGGAAATGGGATGGAGCAGAATATGGGAAAATTTAAAGTGGGAAATGGAAAATAAAGTAGCAGGTTTATCTGGGCATAATTGCTGAGATATTCTTGACTTCGTTTAAGGAGAAGCCACAGTACATTACATCACATAGCATTCCATCATCAGATTTTCAATTGGATGGAAGGTTGAAGAGTTGGAGTGAGGAGTAGATTGAAGCCTGTCCATTAAAGTATGAGGTTTGGCCATCTTAATATATATCTGAGCACTTATAGCATATATGTGTAGAGATGGTAATCTGGACCAACTGATGATTGCTGGTTTAGCATGAAATACGTATATTGGTGATTATTTATCTTTTCAACATGTATGTGTTCAAGTGTATCAGTGTTATGAGATAGTGTGGAGAGTGATGGGTCGTGTGAAAGTCTGTGCTCATATACCCTATATATTAAATAATTATAGTGGACTAATGAGATATCTGAAGAATAGCATTTTAAATTCTACCCAGAAAACATTAATTTAATATTGGGGCAAATATATGCGCTTTCTTTTGAAAATAACTCATAAGGATAGTTAATATTAAAAAATAAAAAAAAGTAGCATTTATTTAGTGCTTTAAAAAAAATATTTATTTATGAGATTACTTCAAAAACGTCATATGAAGCGGAATTTTACTTTCAACTACTTTTAAAGACCATAATAAATAAAACAAAAAATTTCATTATAGATTCCAAATAGTTATCAAAAAAAAAAAATCTATTGTTTTATAAAAATCAAAAAATTTACTTCTAATTTGTTTACAGAATTATCTCACTTTTAAATTTTAGTTATGAATATTTTGTAAAGCTAATTGCTTTCAAATATCACATGATCACCATTCTTTATTCTTGCATAGTCTGGCTTCCACTGAGTGGCGTTACTGTACAGAGAGTTTAGAAATGGGATGGTCAAGTTTTCATATGAGAGATGCAAAAAGTAAAATGAAAATGTTTGGTAGATTGCAGTTTATGGATAATAAAAGAATAGCCAAAATATTATTAAAGTGGGTTACGAGTAAAGGGCAGGTAACAAGATGGGTGAGAAAGGTAATGTGGTATGCAAAAGATTTGGATAAAGAATTTATATCAGTATATTTGTACAAAAGATGGGATGATTGTGTTAAGAGGATTGTTGAGTGTTATAGTAGTAAGGAATGGGATAAAAGAATAAATTTATTAATAAAGACTAGGGAGTTAGAGAGATGGAGAAATAGTATGGAGAGTAAAAAGAGTTTAAATATATATAGAAATAAACAGAATATTAGGTGTGAGTTAATATATGATAATAGTAAGAAAAGTAGTTTATTGTTTAAGGCTCGAACGGGATCTTTAGCTACAAAAGAATATACATGTAAATGGAAAAATATGGGTGATTTATTTTGTAAATTATGTAAGGAAGGAATAGAAAATATTAGGCATTTGTTAATTGAATGTAAATGTTTGAAAACAGAAAGGGTACATATAATGAAGTTGTGGAAAAATAAATATGAAAAGAGTGATTATACAGAAAGTGAATTATTGGTTTTTATGCTGGGTTTGGGAAAAGATAAGGGGGATTTAGATATAAAGGTTATAGAGTTGACAAAAATTATGTTGTGGAAATGGGATAGAGCAGATTATGGGTAAATTTAGAGTGGGGAATGTAAAAGAAAGTGGCTAACAGGTTTATCTGGGCATAATTGCTGATATATTCTTGACTTCGTTTAAGGAGAAGCCACAATACATCACATCACATCTTCTGAGCTTTCAAATACTGATAAAAGTGTTGTTGTGCAATCATTCTGATTAGCAACTAGGTAAAAATACAATATAGTTTTTTTTTAATCAATAAAATGAAGAAATATAGAAGTATAAACATTAGATTAATAAAGTGTTTTGCTACATATATAAATCAATCTATAAATCATAAATGTTATATCTTTTATACAGTCATTTTTTTTTAATGTGTCAAAGCGTCGGCTGGGAAGCGAATCCCGGGACAACTGCTTGTAAGACAGCTGTGCTAACCACTCGGCCACCAGTTCTTTAGTTTATTTATTTGATATTTTGCAAAGTTTTCTCTATTTACTTCTGTGTAAATATTCTTTTGTGAAAAAAATAAACACTTTGCTTAATTGCATCTTTCCATATATCTATCCTCAGTCAAACACAATATTCTTCCAGTGAAAGCAGAATATATTGTATTTCAATGAAGTAGATTTGAGATTATAAATGGTGACTACTTTTCCCACAAAAGTTAGGCACGATAAAACTAGTTTTAAGGAAATCTATTACCATCCGATCCATTCATTTCATATATTCCATCAATAAAGATATGTCTTTAGAATAGTGGATTCTATATTATAATATCCAACAAGGTGAACAATATTCCAATTGGTTGCATGATCTTTCTAAAATATTTTTGGAAGATTATGGATCACTCTTAAATAAAATTTTTGTAATGTCTGCAATTTATATTGATCGGGAATTCAGTTTTTTTGCTAGTTCCAAGAAACTCATTATTGATAGTACTGTTTTATACTAAATCGTAATTAATAACTTCATTCTATTAATTTTGTTTCTGTCACTTTTTTGTTGCTAACAGTTTTGTATATTTGACATAATCATCATACCTTTTTGCAAATACAGAATGAAAAGATTGGAATTAGAATTGCAATGTATATAATTAAAGAACAGATATGTGGTTGCATAAATTTAATTCTGTTTGTCACAATTAACGCAGAGTAAGTTGTGAAGATTGAACTTAATACAACCTTAAAGAGAGGAAACAAAAAGAAATGTATAGAGATATTATACTAATATCATAACAAGCTAGCATATTGTATATGTTAAAGCAGAGAGATAATTTTTAAAAATTCTCACACTGACATTTCAAAAGGTGTACTTATCAGGAACAAGGTAAAGAATAAGTTTTTTTTTATTATGCTAAACTGATCTTTTGTCATTCTTTTTTTTAATATTTTAATTTATTTTTATTAATTCTTCTTTTTAGTTAACACATCTGAGCTAAGTAATATATATATATAATTTGTTTATATACATTTTTTTCTTTGTAATTAATGCATTGCACACTTGAATACTTTCTTTCATTTGATTTTATCAAAGTTAAATACTAAATAGGTATATTATATTTACTTTATATCTTTTAACCACCAAAACACATGCCAGCATGGGTGTGTACCAGACAATCCCACAATCATGTGCAGAGAGAGGCATGATCTCAAAAGAAAAGTTAAGGAAGCCTTCTTCATCTCCAGAGACAATGATGCCATCAATAGGAAGGACACATGCTATGCTTTATCAAGGAAATGGAATGTCTAGCATAATCAACACAAATTTTCATATCATTAACCTCATTAACAGATAAGCTATGATTATGAAGGTTGGACCCTTTGAAAGCGCTAAGCATATTTATTCGTGTTTATTTATTCATTAACATTTTACAGCTTTGAGGACAATTGTGCTACACACGCAAACAGACTACTACTTGTTTCATAATATAATTTTGCACGTTTTTCATTAACAACTAAGAATTATTATTTTATTTGTCCACTGAATCACTATCTGCAATGAACATTTTAAAAGAATTTTAAATGAAAGTAATCACAAGTTATAACTAATAAAACCCAGATTAACTAAACTTATATTATACATATGTAAATCACTTATTTACCTAGCGTTTTTTCCATTTCTTCATTTTCAAGCATCACGTACCAAGTAGCACCTTCACAACACTTGTGGGTTGCTAGTTTTCCACTTCTATGACCACCTTTTATAAACTAAAACATTTTGCTTTAATTTAAAATCATAAATTTATTACCTTCATTAAAAAGACTACATATATCAAAACTTTATACCTGTAAACAGCCATTTTCTTTATTTACATCTAGAAGTGGAATCCACACTGCAGGAATAAGAACTTCATTCACAGTATCATCTAAGTAGGCATTGTCTAAACATTTTTAAAACAGATATGATCATATTTAAAAGATGTACAGAACAATTTGCTAATTGGTTCTTATATGTAAATTATATCACTGTAACCCTCATGCTTAAACAAACCAATAGAATATTATACTAATCTGTTACCAAGACAACATGATAATTAAGAATTAAATCATTCACTTCTTAATATTATGGTATTGTTCTTATATCTTCTTTACTTTTTTTGCATTTCTCTTCATATATATTATATTTTTTTATCATCTCATATATACTTTAATGCAATCTTTTTTTATATAATTCCTTCTTTATTTTGCTTATAGTTTTGATTGTCATGCAGTCTTCATCAGATCTACGATATTTAAACATATAATAATATAACCATTATTAATATGATATGTTTAAATGTTGTAGCTCTGATGAAGACTGCAGGACAGTCAAAACTATAAACAAAATAAAGAAGGAATTATAAAAAAAATGATTGCATTAAAGTGTATATGAGATGATAAAAAAAATTAATATTGTAGTATTGCCTTAATACCAGATTTAAGTAGTAATCTACTGGTGTATTTAATATTACTAATTTCAACAGCACGTAAATAACTTTTACTACTGCTTGAATATATATCGTATCACAGAACGTTCTCGTTCTAATATGTTACTCAGAATTATTTTGCAGAGACTCGTAATGAATAATTTTTAATAAACTTGCAATGTATAATTTTATTTTTCATTTATTAATGCTATTTTCTGACAAAAGGAGAATTCCCTTTCATCTGATCTCCAACCATATATATTGCAAATAAATCTATGTTGATATCCAAAAAGGCTGAAACTTAAACATAGCAAAACTCTCCATACAGTAGTGCCATCTTGTGCTAATCAGAGTAATCACTGGATGCCAGAAGGTTTGTGCATAAAATCCCTACCTAGTTTTATAGTCAAGTAGAGTTTAAAGGTGGCTGCTGGAGGGTTGCATTAGATCCTAGATCAAGGTGCAGTGCTCTCAGATCCAAGGCTCCTCACTGACGAAGGCCACAAGCCAGAAACTAGTCTGGGGATATTGGATGAGTAGGCACTAGATAGGGATATTATGCACAAACCTTCTGGCATCCAGTGATTACTCTGATTGGCACAAGATGGCACTACTGTATGGAGAGTTTTGTTGTTTAATAACAATTATGTGCTAGTTTGAGATAGTGATCATGTGAAGGCTGAAACTTATTATTACCACCCATTTAATTCATAAATTAATCAATCCAGCTTAACGTTTCATATTATTTTAAATTAAATATTACTAATTTCAACAGCATGTAAATAACTTTTACATCTGCTTGAATATGTAATGTGTAGGATTATAATCATAGCACAGAATATTCTCATTCTAGCTTCATTTATTTAAGCATGAGGACTATAGTGATGTAATTTCAATATATATATATATAATTATAAACAAAAAGCTAAGATTTTAATACATACTTTTTTATATATTAAAGATACCCAAGTATGTTTTTGGCATAATCAGTATTATTCTTATATCTTCTCTTTTACTTCTTTTGCACTTTTCTTTATATATTCATATAAATTACTTTTTATAAATGTCCTCATATACACTTTAATGCAATTTTTATATAATTCCTCTTTATTTTTCTAACAGTTTCGACTGTCCTGCAGTCTTCATCAGAGCTACAACATTCAAACATATAATCATATAACCATTATTTTATATACATATAAAAGTACACATAAAATACATATTTTACATTATTATTCATAATCATATTTTGTTTCTAACTCTATACCTTTGCTTCTCTTATTTTCCAATTATTATTCTTTATTATTTCTACCTCTTTTTTATTTTTTAAAAAAGTATATGGAAAAAAAGCTAAAGAATTTAAAAATAGCCAGTTATAAATGTAAAAAGAATGATATAAAAGGTAAATAAAATGAATAAGTGAATTAAAAAATGAGAATAATTAATAAAAATAAAGATAGAAATAAGAATAAAATAGAAATTATTAAAAAAAGAATACATATAGATAAATAATAGAAAGATATTAGATTAATAGGTAAAATTAAAAATAAAATAAAAGGGTTATAGAGATATATCAAAGAATAAATGTAGAATAATTGATAGGATAGAAAGAAAAATAAAAGAGGAAGTAGAAATAATAAAATAATAATTGGCAAATAAGAAAAGTAAAGGTATAGAGTTGGAAAGAAAATATGATTATCAATAATAATGTAAAATATGTATTTTTATGTGTATTTTTATATGTATAAAAAATAATGGCTATGTGATTATATGTTAAAATGTAGCTCTGATGAAGACTGCAGGATAGTCGAAACTGTTCAAAAAATTAAGGAGGAATTATATAAAAATTGCATTAAAGTGTATATGAGGAGATTTATAAAAAAGTAATATACATGAATATAATAAATATTACATAAACAATATCACTATTTCAATCAAATATATATCTATTTACTTAATTTACTTCTAATTTTTTCAGAATGGTTGTACCATATTCATGTTTTATACAAGCAAAAATATCTACGTTAAAAAAATGAATGGTTTATTGATCAGGAATTCATAAGACATTTAAGCTCGAGAAGTAATAGAGCAAAATCATGATCCATGGATCCTAAGTTCTGGTGAACATATATGACCATTTATTTATGTAAATTCTAACATTAATTTAATATTTCCCTGATTAAAAATATCCTTTTGAATGCACACTGAACCAATCTATATATTATCTTACGCAAGCAATCATTTATACATATTGTTTTTATTATGGAACAAAACTATTCTTCCATTAGATATATAGTATTGTAAGATAAAAAGTATATTGTTTCATAAAGTATATAATGTATTTTACATTATATGCCCAAATATGCTATTGAATATTTGTGCCATAATCATATTTACATAAACATTAATGTGACTACGTAAACAGCAATATAAAATATTATATATACTTCCATTTATTTAATTCAATTTACATAGTGATATTCATCATCATCATCAATCATTATCAATCCACTGCAGGATGAAGGTCTCTTCAAGTTCAATCCATCTTCTCCAATCTTTAGCTCCTTCTCTTCTCCATATCATCCCTGCACACTTTCTTATTTCATCCATCCATCTCACATGTAGTCTCTTTCTGGGTCTTTTACAATTTCTTGAAATCCAGTTTAAGATTTATATAATCATGATTATGATCAATCTTTAGCTTCTCCACATCACCCATGCACACTTTATTTCATCCATCCATCTCACATGTGGTCTCTTTCTGGGTCTTTTACAATCTCTTGGAATCCAGTTCCATTTATATAATCATGATTACAGTACAAACATGTCAAAAGCATGCTGTAATATTTATAATATAAAGTGAATGGCATACTTCATGAAATCTTAGCGTTTTTGTTGTACAATTATTTTTAGGTTAGCGAATTCATTGATGATATGAATATTTCTGAAAATATAATTTTATCATAAAATAAGCATAACGAATTCAAAGAAAATACTCCAAATGTCAGGCTCGAGTTAATGATGACAATGGACATAACGATCTATGTGCCACTTGATAAATATCATCAGGAAAGATTCAAGGGATATATCCTGCCTCTATACCCAAGATTTATGAATATTCTTATAAGCTTCCTAAATTTTGGGCTAATTCTCCATAAACCCATTGATTAACACTGACCAATACAACATCCTCAATTTATTACATCTGGCCAAATCAAACATTGTATGAATTAATCCTGGATGAAATACCAGGGAATTAGTATTCTGATCTGACAATGTTCATTCAGATGATAAAAAGAACAATGTTTAATAAATAACTTAAAAGTGATTTACGATTCAATAGATAGTGAAGGCCCACTATGCAGGAAAGATTATAAAATTACAATTCTTTTATAGATTTACACTGCTTTCGATCAGGCTGGTTATATTCCTAGTACTAAGATAAGTATGTAGAAGAAAGAACCTATCTTGGTCGAAAGCAGTGCTAAGCTGTAAATCTGTAAAAGAGTTATAAATTCTATAATCTTTCTTGCATAATTAACCTTAAACCACTAAACATCACATGATCACCATCTTTATACTAGCACTTAATTGTTGTAAACAAAGGCAAAACTCTCCCTGCAGTAGTGCCACCCTGTGCCAAACAGAGTAATCAATGGATGCCAGAAGGCTTGTGCATACAATCCCTATCTAGTGCCTACTCATCCAATATCCCCAGACTAGTTTCTGGATTGTGGCCATCATCAGTGAGGAGCATTGGATCTGAGACCACTGCACCCAGATCATTACTGATGATGACCACAAGCCAGAAACTAGTCTGGGGATATTGGACGAGTAGGCACTAGATAGGGATTGTATGCACAAGCCTTCTGGCATCCATTGATTACTCTGTTTGGCACAGGGTGACACTACTGTATGGAGAGTTTTGCCTTTGTTTATATAATTGACCTTCCCTTTCTACTGAATTACAAACGAATAAGGGAATAAATAAAAGATAAATTGAGTCTTAAAATGATTTATTTACAAATTAATATTTAAAGAATTTACAGTACTTTACATTTCCTTATTTTGAATCTCCAATAAATATTTTAATGTTATTTTATATACACTTAAATGTGATCTTTTAGTTATCCTTTCTTTATCCGAGATATTGCCCTTATATTTAATAAAAAATCAATATTTCACATTTCCTTTTGTATTAAACGAATGGACTTCTAATTTAAATTGTATTCTTGTTAACATTAATAAATTCTTATCATTATCTACTTCTAAAATTTACAATAAGTCATGTATTTCTTGATCTTATTTTGCAATTATATTCTCTTATATGTTTCACAAGCATATACAGAAAGATAATATATAACAAATTGTGACATTCAAACTTCTCAGAAAAATTTCTAAGATTTGAACTTGATCAAAATCTATAAATGTTATTTATATATACCACAGTGTTTACTGTAATATGATAAAACATTGGTTGCCATGAATAAATATCCAATAACTTTAATACATATAGGATATTATTTTAGACACCAATGATTATTAGAATGATAACCCATTTATTTAGGCCCTTTTAGATTCATAGTTATCACATACATTTTCAAAATAAAGTTTAATTTACCAGTACATTACTTCTTTTTTTTTTCATATGTCAAATGTGTTGACCGGGAAGCGAGTCCGGGCCTGCCGCTTGGAAGGCAGCTATGCTAACCACTAAGCCACAAACGTTTGACTATCAGTATATTTCCAGTATGAATTTTGATAAATGTATGTAAAGTAGTAATATTTTACAGAGGTTTTGTCTCCTACCTCTTATAACTATATCCTTACTACTTAAACTCTTTCATTTTTAAACAAATACAAAATTCTTGGAATATTAAGAATATATTCAACTATAAATAAAGATCATACACAGTTGCAATTACACAATGAAGCCTGCAAACACATTTGTATATATGATCAATGTCGATTCATGCACGAATCTATTCCTTAACAATGTTATGTATATAATTATTGAATTGTACTTAAATGTAATTTTATTTATTGTATAAAAATAATGTGTATATAAAAAAATGGGGGGAAGGGGCAGTATATATATATGTAAATAGGTTATGTGATTATATAAAATAATTGTGTAAAATGAACGTTAGAGGGAGTATTGATAGATATAAGGATCATGTGATAAATGAAGCAAAGAAAAGATAGTGTTTTCATATAATAAGTATGATGTAGCTAGAATTCCATGGACGGGAATAGCAGTAGCAGGGTTAACATACGGCAATGATGCTTTATGTATTAGTAAAGAGGTATTAGATTACTTAGAAAAAGTACAAAGGGAAGTAGAAAGACATGCATTAGATGCAGAGATGTGGACAGCAAAGGAGGCAATTCAAGGAGAAATAGGATGGTCAAGTTTTTATATGAGAGATGCAAAAAGAAAATTAAAAATGTTTGATAGATTGCAGTTTATGGATAATAAAAGAATAGCCAAAATAGTATTTAATTGGGTTACAAGTAAAGGGCAGGCAACAAGATGGGTGAGAAAGGTAATGCAGTATGCAGGAGATTTGGATAAAGAATTTATGTCAGTATACTTGTACAAAAGGTGGGATGATTGTGTTAGGACAATTGTTGTATTTTTTAGTGGCAAGGAGTGGGATAGAAGAATAAATGCATTTTGAGAGATGGAAAACTAGTATGGAGAGTAAAACGAGTTTAAATATATATAGAAGTAAATGGAACGGTTTGGTGTGAATTAATTCATGATAATAGTAAGGAAAGTAGTTTATTGTTTAAGGCTCGAACGGGATCTTTAGCAACAAGGGAATATACATGTAAATGGAAAAATATGGGTGATTTAGTCTGCAAGCTGTGTAAGGAAGGCATAGAAAATATTAGGCATCTGTTACTTCAATGTAAATGCTTGGAAGCAGAAAGGATACAAATAATGAAGCTATGGAAGATTAAATATGAACAAAGTGATTATACAGAAAGTGAGTTATTGGTTTTTATGCTAGGTTTGGAAAAAGATAAGGGGGATTTAGATATGAAGGTCATGGAGTTGACAAATATTATGTTGTGGAAATGGGATGGAGAAGATTATGGGAAAACTTAGGGTGGAAAATGGAAAGGGAAGGTAAAGTGCCTAACAGGTTTCTCTGGGCATAGTTGATGAGAGATTTCTCACTCCATATAAGGAGAAGTCACAGTGCATCACATCACATGTGATTGTATTAGAAAAGTGTATTTTGAAAAGACCTTAATATAGGGTGAAAACTGATTCAATAAGAAAATATTTATTATTTTTATATAGTTATTTTATTTCAATTGTGTTGGAACCATTAAAAATCTACTTCTCAGTGCAAAGCAATGTTCAACATATTTATGTTAATATGACAATTTATATTTTTAATTAAAATGGCCACCATGATGCCCTTTATTTTAGTTCTTGCACATTCTTTGTGCTCTTACACGTATTTCTATATATGCACACACTGTATCTGACTAATGTATTAGCCATTGCTATGTATTTATTGATCTTTTATGTTAATCTATCCAAATCTTAATTATACTTCTTTCTAAAATATTATTCTAATATCATTTTATTTAAAATAACATCTCTTAGATATTTCTGAATATTAACTGTTTATATTTAGAAGGAGACAATCTATAAAGAAAATGTCCTTTTTTTTAAAAAAAAAGTTCCAACACCAATTTTTTTTAAAAAAATAAATATTGAATTAGAACAAATACAGATTTGTGTTTCTTAAACTAAGATTAAATATTAACGTAAATTAAAGTGGGACATCAATCAAAGTCGCTAATTTAAACCCCGTATAATGCAAACGCCTGTTTCTTCAAAAACAGCATATATGCACATCTTAATCATCAATTTTTTATGCATGATCAACTCATACATCCATGAAGTCAGCGCACATTGTAAAAGCTCTTAAAATAATAAGTATAAATTATAAATTAACGTGCAGACTGTTGTGTACAGATACAAACATAGCAGGAGATGTGTAAAGAGAGATGTATATATATTGGGCATTGTATAGTAAGGTATATTATTAGTGTCTATAGGGATACATATATATATTATAGAGGGATTTGAACTTAGGATCTTTAGTCTAGATTCATCCTTGACACCATCTCAAGCAATTGATACATATGACCACACACGTGATAAAGATACATGATCCCAATATATGCAGTAGTGTATTAATACAGAAATAGAGTAAAGTTAGCAGACATAGTATTAATATGAGTACGTATCGAAATGGATACATATATGGATCTGCTCCTCCATTACCATGTACATATTGTAACGGAATATAATATCCCGTCACATTATTTTAAAATTAAAATAAAAGACCATAAATAAAAATTGATTTATTAAAAAGAAAAAAAACTTAATTTAAAAACTAACGTATATATAGATCGCATGATGGACAACTTTAAAAACTTTTAAAAAATAAAAATATTTGAAAGTAATTTTTTTTTGTAAAAAGTAAAGATATAAAGATTGATATTTTAAAAATAGAAATAATGTTGATTTCTATAGTCTTAGAAAATGGAAATGATTGTCTTATTAATTAAATGATTGTTCAAAAGCAAACTACCTCGTGAGGCATGTAAAATAAATTAAATGGTCAGATAAGAGAATACAAAGGAATTAAATGACCAATCCAAACACGAAAATGACAGCACGGACCATAACTGAAACACAAATGGATTAGTGACGTCTTGCTCGTTGAATCTCAAGATCTAATGATAAGAGACTAATAAAAATATAAAAGCCAAATTATTATTATAATTGTTATCTTAGAGCTGACTATGAATAGATCGTTATAACTAGCTATATTGCAGATTTTCACGATGTGTGCTATGTTCGGACTCTAATTACATACAGCAACTTATTCTGTTTTTGCGAACATGTACTAGCATATATAGTTTTAAAGAAAAGAACTCTCAGAGTGACAGTTAGGTTAAACTATTTAATAACAATTTAGAAAAGGTTACAGAGTATAATTAGTTACAACGAATTATGGTAATCAAAAAGTATACAAAATTTTACATAAGTAATTTTACCGTACTTTTATCTGTGCCATTAGGCTTACTAATAAATAATAATATAGACCGAGTTGGCCTTTAAAGTTGCCTAGATCCCTCCTTTGTACCTTCAGCGGGGATTCACTGGGTAAGAAAAGCCAGTCCAGGTCCTTCTTCTGATTTAGAGTGTCCGATCTTCAGCACCAGATATCTTTTATAGTTAGTTCCCCTTCCAGACTGTGAGCATAGGATTCTGTGGACATTCTCCCCCATTGGTCATTTATATCCATAACTATTCCTATTGGTTTGCAGTGCTACATGCTCAATCTGGTTTAAAATCGTGCTCGATCTGAGTAAGTCTATACAACTTGTGTGCACGTGATTTGATTAGCGCAGCACACAGCACTATCCCCCACTACTCCTGAGAAAGGCCTGTTTCTCTGGAGTCACACATATTCTTTTAATAGTCTATTTCAATAGTAATTATCGAATTAGTTTTTTGGCTTTCAGTATCACTTAGTAAATTACTATTATTGCTTATTTTACAATGTTCTTTAATAATTAACACAATTCCCATGCGGCCAAAATCCCGTTATTTAATTATTCCGAATTGCATCAGACAAAACGATTCCGTAATAATAAAATTTATGTATATATATATATATAGTCAAAATTTGCATGCGTAGTTCATTTTTAAAATTTAAAACAAATAAAACAAACAAATGCTTACACTAGAAGTTAATTTTAAGCATGCCATTCTACTGCTGGTTTGTTACCATTTATTAACTAGTGACATATATAGTCTTGTAAATAGGCAGGTGGGCGACGTTTACGACGGAGTCTGTTTTCTTCATGATCGCCAGTCGCATTCAATCCGGGATGCTGTATCATGGTTTCATCTGGAACTCCCACTGTTTCATCACCTAACTCTATGAGGTCTTCCGCACCGTGTTTATTAACGACATTTTGATTTTCGAGTGGATCTTCATCTCGAGTTTCTATATTGTAGTCGAAATTCACTTCTGTCCAGTTTTTCCGGACATGATTTATGTGTCGACGGTAGCTTGCTCCCGAGTTGGTTTTTATTTCAACGATTTGGTCTGAAATAATCCTGGTTATTACACCTTCTGTCCACGTCTTGCGTAGTGTATCGCACATCCATACATTATCTCCGGCAGCATAAGTATTTTTCATAATTGGTGGCGATTTTCCATGATCAGGCATCAGAATGGTCAGCTTGTTACGCAGTTTTCTGCCCATCAATATTTCAGCTGGTGATTTCCCAGTAGATGTGGTGGGCGTAATATGTTGGTGCAGCATTGCAATGTTTAGCGCCTCGGATAGGTTGGTTTTATTTAATCTATTTAATACTAGTTTCAAATGCTGTACCGCCTTTTCCGCGATTCCATTGGATTCCGGGTGATATGGAGGAGAACGGATGTGATTTATTCCCCACTCTTCCATAAATGATTTGAATTCGTCGGAAGTAAAAGCAGTCCCATTGTCGGAAACCAAGACTTCTGGTGATCCCTGGTGTGCGAATATTTCGCTTAAAATACGAATTGTTTCTGCAGAACTAGTATTTTTGGCAATCTTGTATTCTGCCCATTTTGAGCCAGCATCTATCAACACTAAAATCATTTTGCCATTTATTGGTCCAGCATGGTCTATGGGACCCGGCTCCAAGGTTTATCTGTTTTGGGCCACGGTGTAAATTTCTTTGAGGTAGGTTTACGGTTGATTGGCAAGATTTACATTTTTTAATGAACATTTCTATGTCCTACCCATGCCGCCAATACAATAACTGCGGGCTAGAGCTTTTGCGCGAACGACCCCTGGATGCCCTTGATGCAACATTTCTAATATCTTAGAACGACCGACGGGTGGAACCAATACTTTATCTGCAATTACTATGCATCCCTTTAATGTCGACAGCTGCTGACGCATATTCCATAATGACTTATGTAAATAATGTGGTCATTTGTTAGGCCATCCTTTCGTAATCCAGTTTACCAGTGCCTGGTATCCAGCTGTTTCTTGAGTCCATCTGGCTATAGTGTTGCTATTTATAATTTCCGGCTTCCAATGGTCCAAGTAATTTACGTCTACTTCGGTGTCCGTTTCCTCTGTTACATCTGGTATGCGTGAAAGCGCGTCCGCATGTTGAATTTGACTACCTTTCTGATGTACGAGTTCGTAATCGTATGCAGACAGTAAGTTATACCAGCGAATCATTCGCGAGCTCAAATGGTCAGGGGCGGCTTTTTTATTGGCGAATATCCCCAACAATGGACGGTGGTCTGTTATTATTTTAACTGATCGGCCGTAAATGTATTGGTGGAATTTCCGAACTGCTGTTACAATGGCCAATGCCTCCTTGTCCAATTGGCTGTAATTTTTTTCAGCTTTTGACAACGTTCTAGACATGTATGCTATTGGGCGTTCGCTATTCTGTGACGGATGACTGAGTACCGCCCCAATTCCGTATTCGGATGCGTCCGTTGTTAATGTGATGTCGAGGCTACTGTTATAATGTACTAACAAGTGGTTTGACGTTAGCAGTGCTTTCGTTTTCTGAAAAGCGCTCTCTTGCGGGTTCTTCCAACACCATCGTTGATTTTTGCGAAGTAACTCGTACAAGGGTGTGGCTACATGTGCTTTTCCCCTCAGAAAATTTTCGAAAAAATTAACCAATCCTAAGAAAGCCTGCAGTTCTTTGACGTTTTTGGGGTTTGGTGCATTTATGATAGCTTTAATTTTATCCGGATCGGGTCTAACACCAGTGCTTGATATGATGTGGCCTAAAAACTTTATTTCTTTAGCACACCAAATACATTTTTGCATATTTAGCTTTGCACCAAAATTCTCTAGCCGTTCGCAAACTTCGTCTAATCTAATTTGTAATTCCGCTTCGGATTCCGCTGTTACCAGAATGTCGTCAAAATATGGCGTTGTTCCTTTCAGTCCCTCCAACAGCGTGTCTATTTTAGCTTGAAAAGCGTTCGGGGCGATTTTTACGCCGAAAGGTAAGCGATTATAATTATACAATCCCTTGTGTGTTGTTATGGTAAGGAGCACCGCCGTTTCCTTTGTCACTGGAATCTGATGAAAAGCGGCATTTAAATCTAACTTTGCGAAAAAATTTGCCCTTCCAATCCAGCTAATATCTCTCTGACATTTGGAACAGGATATGGGCTTTTGGCAATACTTTTGTTTACAGTTAGTCTGTAGTCCCCGCATATTCGTATTTGTCCTCTTCCGATCTCTACGATCACTATAGGAATAGCCCATTCTGAGTCTTCGACTGGAGTCAACACACCTTTCTTTATCATGTCCTCTAAAGCTTCTTCAACTCGTGATTTCATAGCAAAAGGTATTTTCCTAGGCTTGCAGTGAACTGCTTTTGCGCCTTCGCGAAGCTCAATTTCCACGGCTGTCGTAGTGATTCGTCCCTGTTCTTCGGTAAACAGTTTAGGGAATTTAAGTTTTATTTCCCTTTCGATGTTAATTTTGTTTACCATACAGATCTTAATGCCTAATGGGGTAAACCATTCCCTACCTAATAAGGGTGCTATATTGCCCTTGACAATATATAGGTTTAGTTTTTTCCGGCGATTGTTTATGGCTACCATAACCTCTACTACTCCGGCTATTTGAATAGGATTCCCATTTGCATCATTTGCCTTGAGTTCTGTTTTAGCTACTCTTGGCTGGTTTTTAACGTTTTTATTTATCTCGGACCAATCCCTTTGCGATATGATGGACACCCCAGCTCCGCTGTCTATCTCCATTTCTATAGCTTTGTTACATATCTCTACTGCTAACATTATTTGTTGACAGCTTTTGGTCTCTGCTTTATTTATTTCGGTATAACGTTCCGATTTGGCATATCTGTTTACTGGGGATTTGTCATTCGCTCTAGTTCTATTTTTAGTATGGCAAACTTTCGCCAGGTGTCCAACTCTCCCGCATTTATTACATTTTGCATTTTTCCAGCTGCATTCACGTGCAATGTGTCCAATTTTGCCACAGCGATAACATTCAATTTTCGAGTTTGGTAGCTCTTCTGTTTTGCTTATTGAAGTTTGTTTCGTAGCATCCAGGTTAGCTTGTTGGAATTCTTTGGAGCTGCTTATAACTAGTTCGTGGGACATCCCTCTTTTGATAGCCTCGGAATACGTCAGATCTGGGATGGCCAATAGTTGTTGACGTAATTTGTCATCGCTCATCCCCCATAAAAACTGATCTAATAGTGCTTCTTCTAGGTCTACATAAGCACACTTTTGTGCCAAATCTCTTAAGGCGGTATCAAAATCTCTACACTTTTCTCCCTTTATTTGGCGTCTGTTGCGCAAGTGTAGGCGAGCAATGTGTTTTGACGGTTCTGGGCTAAAATGGTTATTCAGCCGCCCAACTAGATCGGAGTACAATAGTTTTTCCGGTTCTTCGGGTCCGCATAATTGGTTTGCAACTTCAATTACACCTGGTCCACCGAAAAGTAATAGTGTGGCTACTTTCGTTACGTCATCTTTGATTTTGTTAACAATGAAATAATATTCAATACGTTTTGTGTATTGGGGCCACTCGGAAGGACTATTAACATCGAATTCACAAATACCTGGCTGAGTTGTAGCCATCTTCCTTGGTAACTAACTGTTGACACCTTTTCTCTTTTTAGTTTAACCACTTTGTCCTCTTTCAACTGTCAACTGCGCCAATAGTATGCTATGTTCGGACTCTAATTACATACAGCAACTTATTCTGTTTTTGCGAACATGTACTAGCATATATAGTTTTAAAGAAAAGAACTCTCAGAGTGACAGTTAGGTTAAACTATTTAATAACAATTTAGAAAAGGTTACAGAGTATAATTAGTTACAACGAATTATGGTAATCAAAAAGTATACAAAATTTTACATAAGTAATTTTACCGTACTTTTATCTGTGCCATTAGGCTTACTAATAAATAATAATATAGACCGAGTTGGCCTTTAAAGTTGCCTAGATCCCTCCTTTGTAACTTCAGTGGGGATTCACTGGGTAAGAAAAGCCAGTCCAGGTCCTTCTTCTGATTTAGAGTGTCCGATCTTCAGCACCAGATATCTTTTATAGTTAGTTCCCCTTCCAGACTGTGAGCATAGGATTCTGTGGACATTCTCCCCCATTGGTCATTTATATCCATAACTATTCCTATTGGTTTGCAGTGCTACATGCTCAATCTGGTTTAAAATCATGCTCGATCTGAGTAAGTCTATACAACTTGTGTGCACGTGATTTGATTAGCGCAGCACACAGCAATGTGGAAGTCTGCAATAAATTTAATTTTCCGGACAACCAGCTGAGGCCTCTGGATGACAGTTCCTGACCAAATGCATGGCAAGTCGCAGTTTTATTTCAAAGAAGGACAAAATCTACGAAAGTGATCACGAAGATGGACTTCTCAATCTATTAAATCCGTAAAGTATGAACTATTATATCTATCTAATAACTTTCCTAAAATTGCAAGTAATTAATAACTGAAAATAAGAACTCTTATCTGACTTAAAGAATGCAAATTCAATTATTGATATTTTTTTATGTAGATGTTTAAGCAATCATTTCCAGTTCATTTTTTTTGTGTGTGTATTATGTTTTAACTAAAATGTATTAAATTTAAAGTTGGGTGTAGATAGCTGCATGGATAAAGATTAATAACTATGTTTAAATTCGTTTATGTTTAATTTAAGGGATTTTAATTTCAGGCTATTTGTTTTGTGGTTGTGTCAGTGCTAGTGGAGAGATATATAGACGTTTATATTAATGTAATGTGAAGCGTGTTTAGCATACAGGGCAACGTGCCCAACTGAATGCATGACCCCAAAGAGGCAGTCATATCGTTGAAAATGGTCGCAGATGTATTTCCTGCACCATTGACCCCTCCTAGCTCTATGGACAGGGATTTATAAGACGGCAGAAAGACCGCTTTCCCCCATATGTAGCACTCTTTAAAAAAAATTTATATACATGATTCCTTAGTCAGTCAGAGGCACTTTCCTGATCTAGACCTGGATCATTTCCTTCAAATAATATCACGCTGCCAGATGCACATTCCTGTGGCGTGATTTTATGCTAGCATCTTCGTATTGCATTGATTGCTACTATATATCTGGAAGCAGGCATTGGGTTGACTACAAACTTTTAGTCTGAGATTGAATGAATGTTTTGATAAGTTTTTAAGTGAAAAAAAAACTATGTAGACTATCTATGCTCGACATGCTAAAGTAAAATATAATTTAAATATCCATCAGTGCGATCTATTTAAAATAGTAATTTAAATTTAAAAAAAAAAAATGTTAAAATCTAAAAATAAATTTAATCTTCAATTTTAAATGTGCGTTAATAAAAATCTATTTGTGTGTTAATTACTGGCAGTGGCTTCTTTTATTTTATTGTTCTAATATATACTTTGAGAATAGAAGTCTATTGAAACTTATAAATGTTTTAAAAATCTCTGCTACTCTATGAGCTAGTGACTAGGGCTGACGGCCGTGATCTTAACAGCACGTATCTGTCGACTTTATAAATTTTCTAGATTCAAAGTAGCCTAGTGGCGCTCTGTCAGCAGATGCGGTAAGACTGGAAACGTCATCATCATCCCCGACCGTTAAAATATATAAATCCAGTTTCAACTATCCAGTGATTACATCACTCACTCTAGATTATGCATCAGCCAGAGTGCAAAAAGGCATCACCCAAAATTACACTGTTACTCTAGAAAAACCAGCAGTAAAAATAAAGGTACAAAAAATCATGATACAGATGGGGTGTGTGCTTATTCCCTCCTAAGAGCCTGACAGATGTTTCATACCAGATAAAATAGTGAAAGACTGCAAGAGATAGCATTTACCTAAGCCACCCCCTAAAGGTTCCAAGTGCCACTAGGGTTTGATTACAAGTCATATTGACTTTATTATTATTTTAAACACGACTATGGATTTTCTTTTTCAGATATTGTAATTAGAAACAACCTATTTATAGACTGTTTATGTTTATTAACCTTATCGTGGACCCTCTCTCTATATGTATACTGTATATCATTAAAAACTTAATCAATATTTAGACAATCCCAATATTAATAACAATTTCAAACAGTTGTCATGGCAACCTCATTTTAACAATAAAGGAGGTTGCCTAGACAACTATTTGAAGTTGTTGATTGTTATATTGTCTAAATGTTGATTGGTTTTTAATGATTATTTATAAACCCATTTAACCTTGAACATTATTACACTTATTCCTATGTTCCAAAACTGCCTAGTATTGTTCTAATAAATGTTATTTTTTTATATCACCAACATTGTCTTGAAGTAATTATTTATCTACACATCATTTTGTAATTTGTGGTCACGTCACACCAAAAAACAATTATTTAACCATTTATATTATTAAGACAAAATGGAAGACAAAAAATGTTATATTTATTATGCCTATAGAAAAAAAAAAAGTTAATGTTTTATTTTATTATAAGTTATTATAAAAAAACTCATTTGATATATAGCAATAAATGTTTTATAATAATTTGGAGATAATCAGGGTAAATAATAACTATTAATTAAGATAAAAAGATAGTATTTTCTAAATACCAGATTATAAACCATTAACTATGTTTTATATTCATCAATGATCTTCATAATATTACATGATGCTTTTTTAATCATTTGATATTTAGAAAAAGCCATTTCGGTTGACTGTCAAATGGCAGTTTTGCCTGTGAAGTAATTAGATAAGTAACTCCTGAAGATCAGCCTTTCAAGCTAACGGACGTGCTTTTTATGAATATTAATACTAATAAATGAATACTTTCACTTCCAACACAACATAAAGTCTTTACGAAAGAATAGAATGAATCCACCTATTCTTTCAACCCAAATGCTTAAGTATGGGCAAATCTTAAGCACTGGAAGTGAAAGTGTGCAGATACACCAATCACTTTAAATTACTTTTTACTATGTCTGAATGAATGACGCCTACGAAATTTTCTAGAATTTACGACACGTCATTCTTAAATAAGCATAAGTAAGTATTATAACTTTTAACAATTATTAGGTATGATTTACATTTACTTATAATACCATACATCATTATCGATCATTATTAATCCACCACAGGATGAAGATCTCTTCTCCACATCACCCCTGCTCACTTTATTTCATCCATCTCACCTGTAGTCTCTTTCTAGATCTTTTACAATCTCTTGGAATCTGGCTTAAGATTTCAATTATCCATCTATTATCTCTTCTAGCAATGTGTCCAGTCCAACTCCACTTGTCTTTTAATTCTTTCAACGATGTCAGTAACATCTGATTGTTCTCTTACCCATATAGTGCATTTATATATATATTGTACCGAGGTACATCGTGACCAAATGTGTAATATTCTTTAAAAATAATAATAATTAATAAAGTTCGTTTTAAAAAAATAAAGTGGGGAAATTAAATTAAAATAAAAATTAAAAGTTGAAGGAAAAGAAAATTAAAGAAATAAAAGAGTAGGGTCGGGGGGGGGGGGGTTATTGTTAAAAAATATATAATAAACGATTTTAAAAGGAGGGTAAGATTTTTTTTTTCATTTAAAAAAAAAAAAGTGAAATAAAAATGATTTAATATTCCTTTTGATTAATTCATAATATTAAAATAATAAAGAAAATTAGTTTTGTTTTATAATAAAAGAATGGTACTCATTTTATAGCTAAAGATGCCACTCTATAGCGCGGTTTTCACGCCAAAACACATAAAAATGCTGTTTCCATGGCCGACATGTTCGAACCCGCGTTTTCAATAGTACAACTTTTTTGTTGTGCTACAGAATGCAGGCCGCTATGTCGAGTCGCAGTACAGCAAGTATGTCGCATAGCAGCAAATACATTTTCCGAATTCGCACAATTTATAAAATAATTACGGCTTGATGAGAGAGTTTTTATTTGAATTGTATTGAAATGATGTTTTCATTGGATTTTTTTTATTTTAAACTATTGAAATGTTCAGATTTTTTAAAGCAATAATTATAAGACTTTTTACAACATACTGTATTGAACTTTTATTTGGGAAAATGTTAAATATCTAAGTTTTTATTGAGTTGCAATTAGGTAACATGTCAAGTAACGTACTGTTATTAACATTCCACGAGACAAAGAAGAGTCTACCATCTGTATATTTTTGAAGTAAAAAAGAGCATTACGAAAAAAATATCCAGTAAGAAAAGTCCAAATATACAGTTTTTTTTTTGTAAATTTAATAAAAAGCAAATATTATAAACATGTTTAATAAGTAAAGAAGACATTTGTATGTGTTTGTTGTTGTTTAAAAAAGTTGGAGTTTCTTCTGTCCGAGTACGGTTACGATTTTGAATTTTTTTATTTTAGCATTACAAACAAACAAAACACTAACCCTAAACCCCTAAACCTAATCCTAAAACTAACCCTAAACCTAACCCTAAACTAACCCTAAATCTAACCGTAACAACTTTTAGTTTTATTACGATTATTGTTTTTTAGTTAAACAACAACAAAAAAAGTCGTAACACAAGTAAAAAAATATCCGATAGAAAATTGATAAAAAAAAAGCCGTAATACAATTTAAAAAGTATACAATATAAAAACACGAATCAAATTGTAATTTGTTGATTTTATTTTACATTTATTATTATCATTTAAATTGTATACGTTAATAAAAAATAATATTTAAAAAAGACGATTTTGTTTTGTTTTTATTTTCGCATTACAAAAAAGCACAGAAAAATTATTAAAATCAACAGCCCATGAATGTTCATATTTTATACTTTTAGCGTGAAAACGGCGCCATCCAATGGCATCTTTATCTATAATACAAGCACCAAAAGAATTAAATGTGTGCGTGTGTAAAATTTTAAATAAAATAAAAAATAAAAATAGAAGCTCAATCAGAGTACAATGATTTCATGAGATATAAAACGCTGGATATAAGAAAACTTTGCCATTGTTAAGACGGTTTAAAATTTCAACATTCCATTATTATTATATTTTAAAAATATTTCAAAATATTTTATAAAATCAGAGAATCAAAAGAAAACTATATAAATTGTTATGCCGACAAAATGATATACTGTTAAATTCTCCGTAGCATGCAACTGACTGGAGCCGCCTCTGCAAACACCATTGGCAGATAGTTCGAAGGGCAAACTATGTTTGGATAAAGTCAACAGAGTGTCTATGCTGAAAATCCATGAAGGCCATGTAACATCACAAATTCAGGGAATATTTACTGGAGGTTAGTGCTAACCAATCAGAGATAACAGTTTATAGAAATTACATTGTGCTGTATGTATGTTGATTCAGATTTCAAATCCTAGGTAATGTTTAATCTTCATATTCTCTAATTCTTGATTTTTTTTAAAAAAAACTGTGATAAATAAATAAATAAAACTTTCAACTTTACCAAGTAGTATCAGGAAAATATAAATGATATCGGCTTCTGTGTTCAACTTTATTCAAAGACATTAATTGTATGTGTGTGTGAATTTTAATTCAATATATTATGTATATTTTTATTTGTTTATAATGTATTAAAACATTTATATAAATGAAAGAACGTGCGTGGTTGAATTATAAAACAAAACGATCATTTAAAAAAAAAAGATTTAAACTGTCGTTTGAAATATTTATATTAATAAAGGAATACACATAATTATGATGAAATAATATTTCTAGTAAAGGGGGAAGGGAAAAGACTTAATTGTTATTGAAAAATGATTAAGTTACAAATAAAAGAATAAGGAGAATTTTCCTTTTAAAATGAGGATTTGTTTTTTTTAAGGACGCCAAAGTCTAACGTACGGTAAATATTCATTATTATTTAAAATCGATTTTTTAGATTGGGCGGAGGTTTCTTTTCTTTTAAGGCAGCTTTAATTCGATGAGATAGCTGGGGTCTCAGGTACTAGATTCGTTGCTGGTCAGGTAAACCCGTTAATTACTATGTGATTAACTGGCACCTAAAGGGTTTATCTTAAATAAATAAAGTGTTTGTTTGGTCAGTATTTGTCTAGTAGCCGAGTGTTTATATTATTGGTAGCATGATGCCAATGATATTATTCACTCTACCTGAGGACCAAGCACCTTTAGAGATTGGATGGTTTAGTAGGGAAGGAATAATAATAATATATTTCTATTTACCGTTATTATAGATGGGCAATTCAATATATATATATATATATATTAATGGTATTATAATATATAAAATTATAATACCATTAATATATTTTATTTTATCAATAAAAAAAAGGTTTACGGCTTTATTGCTCAGGAGTTTGTAAGAAGTTAAAATGCCAGAACTGTGAGCCAGAATTGATCTAGAGATCTCCTAATCTCAAGTAAGATTCTCTACCAACTACACCAAACCAGAGCTATATCATAGGTTTACTGAATTCATGTAATATTAAGGTGTATTGCAATAATTATGTTTGTTATGAAATTTAAGTAAGACAGAAAAAATATATATTTAAGCAAATTTTTTTTTCTAAGAATGAAATTTGAAACAAGAGTTACAGTACTTTGCTATTATTCCTGCTATGGCATATTACTCCAGTGATGTATTATTCTGAGTTTGCGATATGTTTAAAATAATGTCTCCAAGGGATGTGCGGAAAAGCATGATATAATTTGTCCACAGACCCTGTGGAGATGTTATTTTAAACATATTGGAAATTTAAAATAATACATCACAGGAATAATACATCATACCACATGTAATACCAAACTTCAAATCTAAAAAAAAAATGGAGATATATTCATTATATAAAGGCTTTAATATTTTTGTGACTTTTTATAATGGCACTTTATGCCATCAAACCCATCCTTCCCTCTCCTGGCATAACTCACATTTTAATACCAAACTTCAAATCTAAAAAAAAAAAAAATATTTAAAATGAGGGAGAGATTTATTCATTATATTATGGAAAAAGAAGAAAACATGAAAAATAACTCTGAAACGTTTTTTAAATGGTGAGCTGTAACAAAATTTTAGCTTTACATTGTTTTTTTAACGTAAAAAAAAAAAGGCAAACTGTAAATAAAGTTTTAGCTCTATCTAAAAATGGCAAACTATAAATTTAATTTTATATTTTAAATATTTTGTTTTAAAAAAAAAACATGTATAAAGTTTTAGAAATAAAAAAAAATCCCAAATATATAAAGTTTTAGCTATAAATATATTTTTAAATATAAAACTGTATTACTTAAAAATGATGAATGAGATAAAACATTGTGTTAAGGGTAGTTATAAATTATGCACTGTACATCATGTGGCGGCGCTGTTTCTGTGCATAAATGCCATTTATGCAGCCGAAGTCATGGCATATAGAACAGTTCTGTTCATATTAGCCATTAAGCAGGCCTAGATGGCCCACTGATGTTGTTTGCGATACTATGCAAATAGCGCGCACTTCACATATTGCTACCGTATGATGTGAGGGTGTATATAAATGAACTGGCCATAACTGTTTTAATGTTGATTCAAAGTAATGATATTACACCCTACCTGACATACTATTCCATAGTAATAATTGTAAAGCTGGCCCTGTGTTTCCCTACACATGTTGGAAGAAGAAAATAATTTCAAAAGTGTATGTCCAAACAGCATTTTCCAAAACTAATTCATTTGGTATTATACGTGCTGTATGTTTTGATGGCACAAAGTGCTGTATTATGCTGGGAGGGTGAAGGATGTTTTTGAAGGTACAAAGTGCCGAAATAAAAACTCATAAAAAGTACTGTATTAAAAACTCACATTTATCTGTTTTTATTTAATATCGTAATTTGTTTTTCCTTTTTTCGTAATGAATATATCTCCATTTTGATAGTACAAAATCACTAGAAGTAAAAATTACAGAGGTCAGCATGTTTTACAACTTGATGATGTGTATATATGTGAAAAGTTGGTAACGTATATATATATTTAACATGAATTAGTCATGCCAGGATTCTGGGATGACATGACATCATAAGCAAAAACTTTGAATAATTATTACTAGATTAACCCATCACCGGAATAATACCAAAGTTATTTAATGAAATCTAGTTCAACAGAGGCAAAATACCCTTTCAAACATTTACTTATTAACTGTTAAGATAAAATATTTGTAGCCATTTTTTAATAAAAGTTCTTATCTAATTTTAACTAATGGTGATTATTTTAATTACAGTTAAAAATTTGATGTGAGTGGAATGTTAGAGATTGTAATCAAACCTAATTGTTTTTTAGTTTTAAATTTAATTCATAATAAAATATAAAAACCGACAAAATATTAAGTTCTTTTTCAGAATTCTCTAATAATACTTATATACGTATGTGTGCAAAGTGAGAGAAGTATAACCTTGATGCCAGGGAACAGTAGATGCTTCATTATAAGGTGTTTTTGTTCGCAAATTCCATATAGGATGCCCCATAATATTTGGACCAATTAATTGTTCCACAATATTTAGCAATCGCTCATTTGACCAAAGATCACGAAATGCCTGGAGAAAAATTATATATATAAAGAAATTAATTTAATAGTTTTAATCAATAAAATTAGATAATTGTGGAGAACAAAAAGATAAATAGCTTCATAAATCTTCGCTTGTAATTACGTTCTCCATCTTAAAAGTAATTGCGGCAATTATGCAAATGTTAGAATATTGTTTTGATAATGAAATATATAGATATTGACTCTATATGCTTCAATGTTATCTGTCTAAAATAATTTACAATAATTTCCTCGAAAAAATATTAATAGTAAATAATAATGCAGAAAAATCTCACTATAATTAAGCCTTTCAATTTTATAAGTTATTAAATTCTTCTATTAACATCTTTTATTATGAATAAGAATAAATCATATTAAGTAAATAAACAAAATATGTGAATGTATGTAGGTATTTGTTTTATTTTTTATTTGTTGTTTTAATTGTTGATTTAAATATATATAAATAAATATTTTATGTTGTAAAATTAGTGTTAAAGAGGGGATATATATTAAAGATAGCAAATGTTTAAATGTGGTGTATAACTATGTTAATTCTATTTGCTATTCTAATCAACAACAAAAAAGGGATGCATTTAAATTCTAGACACTATAAAAAAATGCAAAAAGAGCATGTTAATGGATAGCAGATCTGAAAAAATATTTTTTATTTGATTGATAAAATTATAATAGTAAAATAAATTACTCTATTTAAATGCATTTTCATTAATAAATAATGACTATTTTATTTGTAATCATCTGTACTAAATTAAAAGATGGGACTATCTCAGTATCAGAGTGGTATTATTACTACATGATGCAATGAACCATGGCTTCTTTATCGGAGTCAGGAATCTCTCAGCCACTATGCCCAGAAAAAGCTGTTAGCTACTTTACCTTCCTCTCCATTCCCCACTCTAAGTTTTTCCCATATTCTTCTCTATACTGTTCCATCCCATTTCCATACCATCTTTATTGATTCTATGGTGTTTATATCTAGATCCCCTCTTTCCAAAACCAGCCTAAAAACTAAGAACCAACTTTCTGTATAATCATTTAGTTTATATTTATTCTCCCACAACTTCATTATTTGTATCCTTTCTGCTTGTAAGTATTTACTTTCAATCAACAGATGCCTAATATTTTCCATGCTTTCATTACCTAACTTGCAAACTAAATCAGCAGTCGGCATCCTTTTAGATATTGTGGACCACTAACATAATTTTTAAAGGTACAAATTTATACATGCATTAAATATGATTTACATATATATTTATAATTTTAATACAAAAATATTAATAAATAATAGTAATATATATTAAAAATTAGTGCACCATTTGCTACTCTTGGTTTAAAATTATTTTACTAATCCTTGGCTCCAACGATGTCACCGCAACATGTAAAGAAGCTTCTATTTCAAGCTGAGAGTGATATTTGTTTTTAATAGCTGTTACAGTTGAAAACGTTTTTTCCACACAAATAGTTCATTGTGAATGGAGTCAAAATTTTTAAAGCTTTTTCAATCAGTATTGCCCTATTTTACGTATAATTATTAAATGAGTTTAGCGAATTTATATAATATCTGAATTTCTTTGCGCACCATTAAAATTACATCATGGACAACCAGTGGACTACATCACCTATATTCTTCTATGTGTATATCCCTTTGTTGCTAACAATCCTATTCGAACCTTAAACAGTAAACTACTTTCCTTGCTATTATCATAAATTAACTTGCACCCAATATTCTGTTTACTTCTATATATATATATATATATCTAAACTCTTTTTACTTTCCATATTAATTCTCCATTTCCCCACCTTCCTATTTTTTATTAATGCATCTATTCTTCTATCCCATTCTTTACCACTATAACACTCAACAATTCTCCTAGCACAATCATACCATCTTTTGTACAATTATACTGACATACAGTCTTTATCCAAATCTTCTGCGTAATGTATTACCTTTCTCACCTATCTTGCTGCCTGACATTTACTCATAATCCAATTAAATACTATTTTTGCTATTCTCTTACTATCCATAAATTGCAATCTACCAAACATTTTCATTTTGCTTTTTGCATCTCTCATATAAAAACTTGACAATCCTATTTCTTTTTGAATCACCTCCTTTTCAATCCACACATCTGCATCTAATGCATGTCTACCTATTTCTCTTTGTACTTTTTCTAAGTAATGTAACACCCCTTTACTTAACCTTTCTACACAATAGGGTCATCCATAGTAATTAATGAATGCTAGAAGGTTTGAGCATAAAATCCTTAGCTAGTGCTTACTCTTCCAATATCCCTAAAGCAGTTTTTAGCTTGTCTCTTTCATCGGTGAGGAGCTTTGAACCCGAGAGCTTATGTACGCAGAGAAAATTGTGATCAGGTGATATTTTAGTACACAATGATTACAACTTCTGAAAACTATTATGAAATTTTGTGTAATCAAAATACCTTTTTCAAAAAAATTTCTTTAAAAGAGAAAAAATATTTTATCGTTCCTTTATATCTTTTAACATATTCAATGACTTATTGACTAAATATTGCATATAATTATATGACTTAAATATATATGAAAGTAGAGTCATCAATAAAAATCAAGGGAATAAATATTTAATTAATTTAAGAAATAGACCCAGTGAATATCGCTAACTGAAAATTCGAATATAAAATGTCAATCATGCTCCCCCTATGTTATGTTTTATCAGCAATGTGTCTTGTGAATATTTTAGTCTGAACTTCATACAGCATGATCAAGAGGGTTTGTTCACACAATAACATTGCTATTTAAAATTTAGATTTCTTTGTTCACAATGTAGTGTTGTTGAAAAAACAAAACATTGGGGGAGTGAATGACATTTTAATTTCTTTACTACAAGTAAAATATTGTCCAATGTTTGTGATGATTGTTTTTCCTCATTGTCACCACGATCATTATTATATAAGCTGGCTCAAGGATTAAAGAAATACGTCACCAAAAGGAGAAGTCTGTGGAGATTAATTCACTTTCTACGTAAATTATTATAAAATTAACTAACATATATGCATCACAATTTTATATCAAACTTTTCTATATACTCTCCTCATATACATTTCAATGTAATTTTTATATAATTCCTCCTTTATTTTCCTTACAGTTTTGACTATCCTGCAGTCTTCATCAGAGTTACAACATTTAAATTATATAATCATATAACTATTATTTTATATACATATTTTTAATTATATTATTATTCCTAATTACATCTAATTTTAATTAATTTTACCATTACATCTTTTAATTTATACTTATTTATTTCTTATTTATCCCGTTCTATTTTATTTTTACCTCTAATTTATCTATTATTATTCTTTCATTCTTTTATATCATAATACATTTCTATTTCACTTTTTATTTTCATTACCTCATTTCTTTATTATTTCCTTACAATTCTTCTATATCCCTATTTTATCCTTTTATATATATTTTCTTTTATTAATAATTTCTATTTTATCTTTATTTCTATCTCTATTTTCATTTTATTCTTATTTATTTTACTTACCTCCTATATACATTTCACCTTTCTTCTTACGATTTCAGCTGACTATTTTGTAATTTTTTAAAAAAAATTGCATTGAAGTATATATGAAGAGAGTATATAAAAAAGTTTGATATATATGAATATATGAAGAAAGATATAAAGAAAGAGAAAATGGGAAGATAAGAATAATTATACATCACAATTTTATTTTTTAAAAATTTTTTTTGTCGGTTTTGTATATTAAAATAAATTTGGGATGTTTACTGTAATAATTCATTGTACAAAAAAAAGAATAATTAATATTTTTTTATAAAATAAACTTCATTAATTGTAAATTATATACAAGTATTAACAAAGAAAATTACATGACATATAAAAAAAGACTAATAGTTTTATTGCTCAGGAATTCGTAAGAAATTTGAGCGGCAGAATTGCGAGTGCCAGAATCGATCCGAGATCTCATGATCCCAAGTCAGACAATCTACCAAATGTGTCAAATGGCATAGGGCAAGATATATGATACGTAGCTTATAAAAACATAATCATTATGATTAGTATTTGATGGCAGATGAAAATGATTCTGTTTTATGTAGATGAATGTATAATTTATATCATTCTAAAATAATGTACAATTATGAAAAATATTGTTCTGCCAAATTTTCGTCGTCGTCGTAACAACAACAACAACAACAACAATGATCTTGTTTACATCTAATATGTACAAGTGAAATAAAGAGTCACATTTTTGGACATGGATAAATTGAATGCTCTACCCATTAGTAAAGCCATTAACTAAATACCAATGTAGAAAAGAAAAAAGTAATCATAATTTTCATATTTTTTGTAAAAATAAAAATTAACATAATATATGCTTAAAAATATAATAATTAACTTGAAAATAATATTTAGCGAAGGAATAGACTGAAAAACTCATGTTTAATACAAACATTCTGTAAAGAATTTGATTCGTAGTGACAACGAACATTATTTAAGCTGTTTTTCATCATCACTAATAAAATTCCTCAAGGTACATTTGTATTCATTACACTTATTGAAAATATTTGTTTTTCAATCGTTATTTGGCAATAATTTGTTTTCTAAATAAATTATTTTCATGATTTGAAAATTATTATTATTATTATTATTATTGTTATTGTTGTTGTTATTGTTATTATTATTATTATTATTATTATTATTATTATAGTTCATTAGTTTACTTTTCTTTAGCAATTGTAATTGATGTTTAAGTGCTTAAACATGCCAAATAAAAAAAGCTTAAAACTGTTAAGCTTTTCTTACTCGGCATCTCCAAATGCTTAAACACCAATTACTATTTTTGTTTATAATCTTTTTTTTATTGAAAAATTTGAAATTTATTAATATTTATTTAAATAATATTTTAATTTCCGAAACGCAGATAGTTAAAACTGAAATAAATTGAGACACTGCAAAATCTCTTTGCACTCATTGTAATACTTATCTGACAGCCAATCAGATGTTATGATAGCTGTCCAAAAGATTTTACGATAAAAGGGTGGCCAACTTTTTTCTCTACTTTTCTTAATATTTATTTACAAAATGGTCATCAATGAGTAGAGCATACACTCTCTATCAGTACCTGTGCTTTAATAATTTTTTTCTTACTGATTTGTTGATTTCTTAAAGTAGCAAACAGTGTTTACCGAAGTCATTATTATTAAATTCTTGGATACAGTAAGAATTTTGATTTAATATAAATTAAAATAAATTTTAGTAATAGATATTTACAATTTTAATTTAAATAATATAAGCTTTAAGAATAAATTTATCGGAATTTTATATCCTGGAAGAAAAGTCATTTATTGACATAATTTTCACCATTTATTATACTGCAGTACAGAAATTGTTCTCATAGGTCTTGATTAACGTAAAAGTTAATGCGTTTATGGAGATACACTGATCTCATATTTCAAATACCATAAGCAATCATTTCAGTTCAGGATCTTACTTACATATTGTATTTATTTTAATGCATTTTTTATCATTTATATAAATATTAAAAATTAATAACGGATATAATAAAAAGAAAAATGCACATGCTTTATTACTAGGGTGTCCGTAAGAAGTTTGACCACCAGAACTGTAAGTGTGAAAATAAATCCTGGAATCTCCGGATCCCAAATAGGATGCTCTACCAACAGTGCCAAAAGGTGCAGGGCATGGATATAATAAAATATGCCAATCATTTTTAAGTGATCAAGGGCTCGTATTTTAAGGAACTTTGAATTAGCATCCATTTTAGTTTACATGGTATAGGAGGTCCAGAAATAATTCCGCATATACTCATTGTCTACTTTTATTAAAAGGGAGATGACAAAGTGATTTTTCACAAACTCGTAAAATACCGGAGTAACAAGATTTAAAATTTGTATGAATTGTTGCTATAACGTATGCCAGCCTGAATTTCAAAAACAGCTAAAAATATGTTTATTACTCTTTGGTAACAATATACATGAATAAAGCATTAGGTGGTGATGTTATTAATAATTTAATTAGTCATTCATTCCACTAAAGATTATTAATATATTTCATTAAGTATGAAAGCAGCATGTTTGACATTTATAAATTAAAGTGTAGTAACTTTCTATCTATGTATACACTAAACAGTGATAAAAAAAATGTGTAAGAGATTATGGTCTGGGCTAACTGATGAGTGCTGTTGCAGCATGAAATATGCACTTTGGGGATCATAGATCTTTTTCACGTGTCTTTGAACATATGTTTATGATTACACCCCCTTCCACAAAGTGTTAAAAGTTGACAAAAACCAATCCCTACTTCACGTTAGTGTAGTAGAAATCACACTAAAGAATATTCATTGTTGGATAATTCTAATCAAATGAATGACTAATAAAAATTATTGGTATACTTTCATTAAGTGATTTGTGTCAAAGTTGTGAGAGCAGCAAGCTTGACACTTGTCAATTAAACTGTAATACTCTGCTATCTACATATATATACTGAACAATGATAAAAATATATGTAAGAGATTGTGGTCTGAGCCAAAGTGATGAGTGATGGTTCAGCATGAAATGTGCATCTTGGAAATCATAGATTTTTTTATGTCTTTGGTTATACGTTTATGATTACATCCTTCCATTATATGTCAAAAGCAGAAAGAAACTGATGTGTCCGCAAGTATGACTGAGCGGCCAGCAAATGAATATATATGATAAAAGACTCACAATATTTTTAAGTAATCAGAATAGTGAATATTCCACAACAACTCTATCTCTACAGTTCGCTAATGTTCAATTCTCTCGATGTACATTCAGGCTGGGTGCTACAAAAATGGTTCACAATGGGCTAGGTTTATGCATACCTTGGCCCCAGTCCAGTTTAGCTGCACACGAATGCTTCATAGTATAGCACTGCAACTGACCTTAAGCTCCTTACAGCTTCCGTCTCTGCAACAGTCTACCAGTAACTCCACTTGAAAACTGCTGGAAACTCATCTCTTTATTCAGCTGCTATCCGGACGGTTTCCTCAGGCTACGGTCTCCCAATCTCTGTGAGCCCTTTCAGCTATACCCGTGAACTACATTTCCACTGAGTGCTGGACATTAACCAAAGCACTGATGCAAGATCTCTCCTACCGGAATTGAACAAGAACGTCTACTGGAGATGCACTTGAATTGCCTGACGAAGTTGTTATATACTCTTTTTATAGCTTTCTGATAACTGCAAGAATTAATTACATTGTCCAATAAGGTAAGGTCTCTTATCTAGAAATATTTGCAATCAGCAAATTAATGCTTTAATTAAATTCCTCAGTTATCAGTACTCGATCTAAAAACAACCTCTTGAATAAATTGTAGTTTTTCTGGAGTGCACAAACTTGTATGCAATTTTTACAAAAATACAACAGAAACCAGTCCCTATATTGTGTAATAGTGGTGTAGTGACCATTATACTATAAAAATATTATTCATTAGTGAACTTATTGGTCTATAATCATGTGATTATGAGCATTCACGGTAATGACTATGTTTAATGCTTGTCAAGTATAAAATAAAGAAAATACACTATATTTGTAATGTTCTATTTTGTTTTGTTCGAAAGGAGGATTATAATTGTAAGCTTTGATGTAAATTTTCTCTCATTATTGAAAGACATAATATATTAATTTAATAAATCAGTTTTATTCAAACTATAATCCAATCATAGATGTGTGCATAATTAAACATACTTATAATAAACTTACAAGATGTACGATTTACCTGCCACGACAATGTGATGTCTCAGATCGTAAATATAGGGTGGATATAAATTCAAACATTAGGGTATACATGAATCCAATGTCTATATTTTAATCCTCATTACTTTGTTCATTTTTTAAATTTCATATCAATTTTTAATACATTGTATAGGCTGTGGGGGTCTGAGTTCAAACCCTGCATATATCAATTTTTAATAAAAGTTAATAATTGCTCTAAAATTTAATCATCTTCTTTTTATAGAATTTTCACAAAAAGTTTATAATATTAGTATTTTCAAATGTCTACTAATTATTAGGTTTAAGAATTGTATTAATTGGTAAAATAATTTAACTTATATTAGAGGTTATGAAATCATCTGGTAAATTTGAATCTGTTCATTATTATTATTTTGTTCTTGTTGTATTTAATTTGATTAAAGTAATTGTTTAAATTAATGGTATTCTAAATTTTTTTTTTTTTTAAAAAAAAAGCATATAATATTATTGCTTAGGAGTTCAAAAGAAGTTCAAATTACAGACTTGTGAGCAACAGAATTGAACCTGCGACTTCCAAATCCCAAACTGGACACACTATCAATTGCGCCTAACCTCACAGCGTATTTTATGTTTGAAAATAAGAAAAATTATAACAAAGGTGTTACTTTATTATTATTTAATTGTCTGTGTCTGAACATTTCATATGCTCTAAAACATTTATTTATTTTAGATAAATAATTATAATGAATACTGTACATTAAAAATATATAATGGTTTCAAACACATCCAGTAAATGATATTCATGATTAAAGTTATCGAATTTAATTTCAAATTAAATTCGTACAATGTCACCCAATGAGCTCATTGGTTTATTCTCTGATTATTTATTCATCCAATGAGCTCATTGGTTTATTCTCTGATTTATTTATTCGGGTATAATCATATACACATCTAAAATATAGCAAAGAAAATTAGTCAACACCATCTACCTTCTCTTACATTCACTATGCAGTTTTTATTATTCATTACAATATATATATATATAATCAAAATACTCTGGAATAAACCCTACAGTATCCAATATAACAATATAAAAAAAATCAATTATAGCTAAAGCCAGTATACAGTAATGTATGTCATTCTTGGTATTATTTAACAATTAAAATTTAAACAGAATTAAATGCTACTCAGGATAGCATACACTGCTATAAGCTGGCTATAACTATTATTGATTTTTTAATATTGGTATATTGGATACTGTAGAGTTTATTCTAGAGTATTTTGATTATATATATATATATGTTCACTAGAGGGAGCTTACCAATAGCTCCAATCAAGCTTTAATTTATAAGTGCTGAAAGAGAAAGAATTCAAAATCTCTATTAGAAAACCCTCATCCCCAGACCAATTGGTTTCGAGCTTATGGATCACCTCAGTGAGGAGCTAAGACTCCAGACACTAGATCTAAAATACCATCTAAAAGTCAGCACTTCTCTAATACGTTACTATCAATTTGAAAACCTGAATTTTTCAGACACGTAAATGTCTTCAAATCCATCCTTACAAACCAGATAGCAGCTACATGGGTCTAAACTCAGTACAGTTTCACTATATATTAATAGCCTCAGCAATATAGCATCGCAAAAGCCTTCAAATTAATTATTATAAGTTTACCCTTGAAGACTTTTGTGATATTATATTTCTGAGGCTAATATGGTGAAACTGAAATGAGTTCAGACCCATATAGCTATCTGGTTTGTAAGGTTGGCTTTGAAGACATTTACATGTCTGAAAAATTCAGGTTTTTCAAATTGATAGTAATGTATTAGATAAGTGTTGACTTTTAGTTGGTATTTTAAATCTAGGGTCTGGAGTCCTAACTCTTCACTGAGGTGAGCCATAATCTCAAAACCAATTGGCCTGAGGATGAGGACTTTCCAAAAGAGATTTTGAATTTTTTCTTTTTCAGCACTTATAAATTAAAGCTTGATTGGAGCCATTGGTAAGCTCCCTCTAGTGAACATTTTAATACAAGCTTAAAAGCAAGTTACACAATTTGTGTCTTGTTTTATTAATTATTATTATTATATATATGTAAAGTAAAACAATGTATAATAAAACAATTTATTATCCAAAGATGAAAAAACAATTTGTAGGATGATAAAGAATTAAAATATGTTCATGAAATTTGATATTTATATTTGTCTCATAGTTATTTTAGATCATTTTCATGTATTAAAATTTACATATGGGCTTAAAAAAATGAACCATAATTCTATTAAATCCATGGATGTCACTCTTTTGTAGGTGAATAGATGATAAGTTTACAATGGTCTTCTTGTGAATAATCATTCAAATGACTGTTCCAATATACCTGTCACATATATTGAGGGTGAGCAATGTAGTTAATATTATATAATTTTCATTTTTTAATTATTAATCTTTTACAAAGTAAAATATGGAAGAATTTTTAGAAATTAGAAGAAAAAATAGTTGCAACAGTACAAACTCTCCATACAGTAGTGCCATTCAGTGTCAGCCCTAGTAATCAAAGAATGCAAGAAGGTTTGTGCATAAAATTCCTATCTAGTGCATTATTTCTTAAGATCTAGGTGCAGTACTCTCAGATCCAAGGCTTCTCACTGATAAAAGTCATAAGCTAGAAACTAGTTTGGGGATAGTGGACAATTAGGCATAAGATAGAGATTTTATGTGCAAATCTTCTTGCATTCATTGATTACTAAGGCTTGCACTGGGTGGCACTACTGTATGGAGACTGTTACTATTGTAAGAAGAAAAATATTTGGAATCAATGCTAACTCCAATAATCTGGATCTTAAAAAAAAAAAAAAAAACTAGGTATGGTAGCTTACAACTGTAATTTGTCTCTCTGAAATTTCAGAAGTCATAAACTCACTGGATATCTTTAAATCTAAAAACAAAATAAACAGATTTCATCTTTGCATGGTGTGTTTGTAATACTAATGGTGCTATTATTTAGAGTAATATATTTACATCTTCGTATATGTTATTGCGTAGTCCTTAAAACTGAAGTTAACTTGTTTAAATGATAAGATTAATAATTACTGGTAATAAAAAAAGATATATGGCTTTATTTCTCAGCCATTCATAAGAAGTTTGAGTAATTTAGTTTGCAAGTTGAGTAAGGAAAGCATAGAAAATAATAGGTGTCCATCAATTGAATGTAAATGTCTGAAAGCAGAAAGGGTACAAATAATGAAGTTGTGGAAGAATAAGCATAAACTAAGTGATTATACAGAAAGTAGGTTCTTGGTTTTGATGCTGGGTTTGGGAAAAGATAAGAGGAATGATATAAGGGCCATGGAATTGAGAAAGATTACATTGTGGAAATGGAATAAAACAGGATAGAAAAGAATATGAGGAAAACTTCAAGTGGAGAATGGAAAGGGAAGGCAAAGTAGTTAACAGGTTTCTCTGGGTATAGTGGCTGAGAGATTCCCAACTCCGAAAAAAAAGGCCACAGTGTATCACATCATATTGTATATATTGTAACGGCATAAGTGAGAGAGAATGATATGTGCGTCCCATCGCCCTTCTCACAAAATCAACCTGGAAACTGACTGGAACTCGATATTTTTCTTTTTATAGTAAATCTCCAGATTGAACGAACAAAGATGTCACTAATCCAAATTTTTGTTAAGGTCCGAGAGGTTTGGTGCTTCCATTGGTCAAGCTAAATTCTCTTTATTCTCTTATCTAATTTTCATCTGACTTTTTAATTACACAAGAGCCCCAAGGCTACCTTGCTTTTCAATTAATAAACAATCATTTCCATTTACAGATTACAGGAATTAATTAATACCTGTTTTTATTTTTACTTACGTTATTTCTTTATTAAAATATTTTTATATTTAAATCTTGTATTTTTTTATAAAAAAGTACGTTCAAATACTTTTTTTTTATTTATAAAAAAAAATATTTTTAAAATTTTGCATTTGTGTGAATATATGTTTAACAAACATTTTAGCTTTTAGTTTTTTTTAATAGATTTTATTTTTATTTGCGAACTTTAAAATTTTATTTTAAATTAATGTAACAGCATATTTATATACCGTTACAATATATATAATATGAAATAACTAAATCCTCTTAATTGTTGAAAATATGACAATTACTTGATTGACCCTCTCGTTTTTGTTGTTTTTTTTAAAATTATATTTATCAGTAAATATATTTAATCTATTATTTTAATTACAAAATAAAATCATTTCACTTGATTATTTTAAAAATAGAATACTCTCCATTTACAGTGGTAGAGGAGTAGAACCTAGTGGCAGAAAGGTCACTTATCATTTCCAGTGCTTGAACATTATATTATCTTCTGAGTGATAAACCAATGAATTAACTTCATTCACTAATTTAAAATATCACATGACTATAGTCTCAAACATTTGATACTGATTTGTGTGTGAGAGTAAGAAAGAGGAAGATTATATATATTTATTTGGTGATAATATTTACTTACCTGAGATAATTTGCCTTGTTTATGTAATAAAATGTTTGTATAAGGAAATTGTTCATTAAGTTTAATGAGTCGGTCACTGAAGCCATGATCTGAAAAGAGATCTAAAATATGTGAATAAGAATAAATATCAGTGAAATTAGATACACACTTATTTATATAAGTGTACTCCATCCTTTGTGATGTATGTAATTTTTTACATTAGTACTTTAGCATAAATTTAATACTTAATATTATTTACAAGTTAAAATATAATATTAGCAATAAAATTATAAATGACATAACATTGATACAAATAATATTTATACACACATGAATTAATATATAACAAAATATATTCTATAAGAGTATGTAGATAATTATCACGTATTATGGCAATAAATTTTTGGTATGAAACAATATTTATTAGCAAATTGGCTCTGAAGAAGACTGTACGACAGTCGAAACATAAGATTGTGTATGCATATAGATACAATAAATGGTTTTTGCTAAAAAGTGTTCAAAGTAATAGATAAATTGCAATATTTATTATTTTGTCGAGTTAAGCTTTCGATACAGTATATTTTTGTCAAACCACAACTAAAGTGAAAATTAACATATCCGCATGCATATAAACATACATTAAACTACTCACTGATTATCATAGATTAGAAAATTTGCATGTATAAATTGACCTAGAAGGTGGCCATGATATTAGATTAAATGACCAGTGCTTGCTAAGAGAAATACTATTGGCTCTTATATTTACGAAGTTCTTAGAATTAATTATGTGTCATTTCTTTTATCTTTCGTTTTTTTATTACTATTTTCTAAGCAAATAATTTTAGCATCAGCAGGTTTGATGAAATGACTAGATTGGTCTTTGAATTATAATTAATATATATATATACCTACCACCCATGTATTTTAATATATAAAATAATATATATTAATAATAATTGAAGCATTAAGTTAAGTTAATCCTTAAGTAGACCACAACTAGACAAAGTTCTTTCAAACAACAGTCTGCAAGGGACTAGTTATTATTCATCTGTATGCCTGCCATATGATAAAGATTTGAGAACCATCTTTGTTTTATACACAAGCGTGGATCCAAGCCACTTACACTGGCTGAGAACTGACTATGTGACAGAAAAATCATAAACCTGTTGGGAACTTGAAAATATAATTATGTCTTAATAAGGCTAGATTCAAAACCCAGTAATAAAACTTTAACTACTCTAAGATTATATAAAAGCATAAAGAATATTGCCAATACATCATTTTATTGTAGATAATAGATCTAAATATATAATTTTATAATTAATTCAAGAACAAAGCAAAGCAAAACTCCATATAGTAGTGCCACCTCTGCTAAACAGAGTAATCAATGGATGCCAGAAGGCTTGTGCATAAAATCCCTATCTAAAGCCTACTCATCCAATATCCCCAGATTAGTTTCTGGCTTGTGGCCTTTGTCAGTGAAGGAGCTTTGGATATGAGAGAACTGCATCTAGATCTTAGGATCTAATGCAACCCTCTAGCAACCACCTTTTATCTCTACTTAACTACAAAACTATGAGCATGAAATTGATGCTTGCTGGTTTAATTCAAAAACCATATCAAGATGTTCACTTTGAAATTTTCATATATGTACTAAAAAGATAAGGAATCATTATTTAAAAAAAAAACAGAAAAAATTTGTTAAAATATTGCATATTTCTTATTATATAAAATTACAAAAAATGAAGTCAGGTGTCACATGACCTAATTATATAATAATATGCTATAACTATTACTTTATATATATATAGTAACAGTCAATCTAGGGTGGATAAAATGTTTGTCTGGATTTTAGCGAACAATTTACGTAGGAACATAATGCTCAGAATGATGAAAAGAGAAACCACTGCAAATATATTTCTCACTTTAAAAAATTACACAACCATCAAGTAACTGTATAATGTATATTAACTATCACGTAAACAAAATAATAAACTAATAACTAAAGAAATGAATAGTTTGATTATCACATTGTAGCTTATAACAACATACTAATAATTACCAACAATACCCACAAATACTCAGCACATAATGAGAGACCAAATTCAGTAAAAATATACCCCAAAAATTATACAAACTACAAAATCAAATTTTATAATTCTATAACTTTACTTTACGAGATACTATTATTATATAATTTAATTTCTATAATGGCAATATTACTCAATTATGGTTTATTATATTTTGATGTATCACTTAATGTGAGTATGCACAAATTCATTTAATTCAGATACAAATCAATAGTTTTATATTTTAATTCAGATATAAATCAATAATATTATATTGTAAATACTGAACTTTAAGATGAAATTAAAGGGGATTCTACAAAAATGAGATTCAATATTGGAATAGATTATCTATTAATATAATTTAGTGAATATTTTGTAGATTTATGTATATATTATTGTCTTTTATTTAAATTTTATTAATATATATATATTCTAATATTCTCATAGATAAATGAATTCATAGTATTATTTCCAGGAGCTTCTGTGTAATAAAAATATAATAGCTAAAATAGCAGATGTTTTAGTATAATAAAAAGTAATTTCCTCAGAGTTTCTTCTTTCTCAAATGTGTAGTGAGCTTTAAAATCGTTATTTTTTTTCCTTTTGTTATTTTCTCATTCTCAAATTCTATTGGTTGAGAAGTTTTAAAACATATTTTATCCTCCAACAGCTTTTTCCAAATATTATTAATTTTCTTTAAATGAAAAAGTGTGAATTAAACAACAACATTTGGAAAAGACTATTGGAGGATAAAAGTTTTTAAAACTTCTCAACCAATAGAATTTGAGAATAAAGAGAAAATAAAAATCAAATAACGATTTTAAAGCTCACCACACACATTCTTATGATTTGAGAAAGAAGAAGCTCTGAGGAAATTACTTGTTATTGTCCTGAAACATCAGCTATTTCACTATTATATTTTTATTACATGGAAGCTCCGGAAAATAATACTATGAATCTATATATTAATATGTTGAAGATATAACCATTAACTATTTGTCAAAGCAAAAGAATAAATGATAATAAAAGAATTACAAGATTTAGAATTAAATATATTATTTGTCTTATTCATTCTTATATGTTATAGATGTTATACAATCCCAATTTTTTGTATACTGACTGGAATAGAATAATGGGGATAAGATTATTAAAAGAGTAGTTAGTTCTTGATGTAAAATAAATTTCTTTCTTCCATCAAAACAATTTGGTGAGTTGTGATCAACCATCAAAGCTTCTTTATCTGTCTTATTATAGATATTAGCCAGCCATTTTAGGCATGATACAAATTTTTTATATCACATGATCACGTGGCACTACTGTATGGAGAGTTTTGCCTTTGTTAAATTTTATATATGTTCACTATAGTCATGCTTTGACAAAGATACAGTGTATCAAAAGTTTGGCTCAGTAGAGTAACAAATATTGTTTTGTACCAAAGATTTATTACATAAGATAATTGTCGACTTTCTCTGGTAGGATATATTTTAATACATGCATTTACATATATACAATTATTTATAAATATTTTAAACATATTATACATAAATTTAACAATTCCCATAGATTGAAAACAAAAAAAATAAACTAAACAATATATATATACTCATCTCTAAATACTATTTATGTTATATACTTTACATATTAAAATTTTTTATATTATTATTAAAAAATTCAATATTTTATGCTATTTTAATTGATGCCCCCCCCCCCCCGCCCGCCATGATGCCTCTTTAAATTTAAATTAATTACTAAATTCTGAATTATCTCGCAAATAAATCTTCAATCTCATTTTTATTGATTATCTACCTTTCAATTTTTATTTTTCTATTAAGTCTTTAAATACTGCATTGGTGACATAAAAAAATACAGACATAACTAATCAATCATTTTAAGATTTCTTAAGAAAAAATATGTAATATAAAATCTCTTAGTATTAGTTTTCATTGACAGGTCTTTTTTTTTGTTGCAAACTTTTAGTAATATTTGGGGTTTTTTTTCCAATTTTTTAAAAAAGGTCAATAGTAAATCTTCAAAGTTTCTTTGGATTTTTTCATTGTGTTGTAATAATATTTACTAAGGCTGTAACCTTATGAATAAGCGTCTGAAAAATTCGAAGGTAGGGACCTCTACAGGTCTTGGCCACAAGCTTACGCTCAGAGTGAAAAGAGGGAAACCTTCTTTACTTCAACCTACTTTTATATATGAATAGGTGAAGCTGAAGTGGTTAGATCTAGGAGTGTGAAGCTATTCATACTTCACTAATTAAGTCCACAATTCTTATTATACATTAATACTCGCGAAATCTTACGATTTACAACGAGTCAATGGAAAGATCTTATAGTAAGAAATCTATTACGATAATTTAAAGTTGTAATTATAAATTTTATTAAACGCACATTATTATATTAAGTAATATTTACTAAGGCTGTAACCTTATGAATAAGCATCTGAAAAATTCGAAGGTAGGGACCTCTACATGTCTTGGCAACAAGCTTACGCTCAAAAGAAAAGAGGGAAACCTTCTTTACTTCAACCTACTTTTATATATAAATAGGTATATATAACTAATATTGATTTAGTAAAAAATTCATTGATTTTGAGTTTTAAAACAACTTCTTTTGATTTGTTTTAGAATTTTTATAATTTTGTCTCTGAAAATTTGTCAGTTTCACTTTTCTTATTGGCTTTTAAAAAGTGAAAAGAGGTGAGGGGTGGAGGTGAATTCCTTTATGGACTTTGATGCAGCTACATTCCAGTTAAATCCAATTAAATACTGCAAATAAAGATAAACAGGTTGGCATCAAAATACAAGAAGTTAGCCAAAAAAAAAAAATTTAGTTCAAAATAAACATTTGATTTGAATTTTACTTTTTTGTAATTAAAAAATAAATCAGCAATGTAAATGAACAATATTTTAAATAAAAACCATTTTAAATCAATACAAAGTTTATTTTTAAACTAACTTTTAACAAGTTTAAAAAAAGTATTGCAATGCATGATGGGATGAGAAAATGTTGCTTCCTTTTTTTTATTTTTGACTTTTTTTTAAAATCCACATTCGAGCAGGGTAAGGACTGGTTTTTATCTGCTTTTAACACCTTATAGAGGGCTATAATCATAAATATATGACCAAAGATATGTGAAAAAGATATATGATCCACCAAATTCACATTTCATACTGAACCAGCACTCATCAGTTGGCCCAGATCACAATTTCTTACACATATCTTTATCATTGTTCAGTATGTATAGACAGCCAATTCTACAGTTTGATTGATAAGTATTAAACTTACCACTCTCACAACTTTGGCATGAACTACTTGATGGAAGTATATTAATAATTTTTTAGCCATTTATTAGACTAGAGATTATCCATGTAATGAATAATATTTCTGTAGTATAATTTTCATTATATCACTCTCATGCAAGATACACCCCTCCATAAAGTGATAAAAGTGAATAGAAACCAGTCCCTACCTTGCATAAGAGTAATGTAGTAAAAATAACACTACAGGAATATTATTAATTAAGTTGATAATCTCTAGTCTAATGAATAACTAATAAAATTATTGGTTTATATCAAAGTTGTGAGGGCAGTAAGTTTGACATATCAATTACACTGTAATAATTGGCTACCTATATATACTGAATAATAATAAGGATTAATGTGAAAGATTGTAATTTGGACCCATTTGAGTGCTAGTTCAGCACAAAATGTGCATCTTGGGATCAAGATCATACATCTTTTTTACATTTTTGGACATATGCTTATGGTTATACTTTTCCACAAGGTGTTAAAAGTGGATAGAAACCAGTTTCTACCTTACACCAGAGTGGGGTAGTGGAAATTGCATTACAGAAATATTATTGAATGACTAATAATTATTAAATGATTTTTTTACATTTATTTGTAAGTTACTACTTTAATACCAAGTAGTCTGTTTGCCAGTTTAATTTAAACATAGGTTATTCTATTTTTTTTTTTGTAAAATACTAGATTTTTCTTCTCTCAAGATAATTATAACAAAATTGCAAGTGTGTTTAGGCGCTGGAAAGAAAAGCTATAATAAATACTTATATGATTCAATAAAATAATTGACAGCTGCATGCTTTCAATGCGTTTTGCCTCACATTCATAACCATACAAAAAACAAATAGTGCAGAGGAGCAACAACTCCATTAACAGACGTGACACTTGTTTTGATATTTCCAAACGTTGGGCTAATTAAATAATTTAAATATAATTTGCATATTGCCATTTACATTCTATTCTGCACTATTTGTTTTTTTGTATGGCTATGAATATGAGGCAAAACACGCTCAGCTGTCAATTATTTTATCGATTCATATAAGTATTTATTATAGCTTCTCTTTCCAGTGCTTCAACACGCTTGTAATTTTTTTATAAAAATATTAGTTTAGTGTTGCACATAATTTTATTTGATATATTTATAATAAAAAAAATTAGTGGTATTGTAAATAATATAAACACATTTAAGCTATATAAATTCCTCAACAATTGATATATTTTATCTATTGCTACATTGATAAAAACCTCTGCAGAACATATGTTTCAGACTCATCTATCTTTGTCATTTACCATAAGAAAATATTTATTCTACATTAAATGTAACAACTCCATTTCTATCTAAATACCAATAACATGATCTGTTTAATGCTAAACCTTAAATCTTTAATTTATAAGTTGTTTTTTTTTTTTACTAATATCCATTTCTCAAAGCCTAATACACTTGTGAGGCACATTTTTTTAAAGAACCTTATGTAATAAAGTAAATGTATAATAAGCAAATTAATTGGTACTTCATATTTGAATATGTTTGCAAATTTGAATTACAATTACAAATGAAGGCAAAAATCAATGTTAAATTAATGATACTATAAATGACATCATAAAATGAAGTGAACACATGAACACCATTTTCTATGCTTGCACAAGCTGTTAAAAGGTAGCTAGCTGTTGAAGGGTTGCATTGAATCCTAAGAACTAGGTGCAGTGCTCTCAGATCCAAGGCTACTCACTGATGAAGGCCACAAGCTAGAAACTATTCAGAGGATATTGGATGAATAGGCACTAGACAGGGATTTTGTGCCCAAACTTCCTGCACCCATTAATTACTCTAGCTTGTACTGAGTGATGCTATTATATGGAGTTTTGCCTCCATATAAACAGCTTGTGTATGCATAAAGAATGGTGATCATGTGATGTTTAGTGGTTTAATGCCAATTCTGCTCAATGGATTATGGTGACTGTGGTTATTAAAGAGCCAAAGACATCAAAAAGTATGGATGCTGAACTGAGTTCAGATCTATATGATTATACAAGCTAGGGTGTTTAAATTGGAAACATTATTGTGTTTTCATTTTGGACTCAAAGTTTATGGTTAGCTAATAAGATAAAAGGTGGCTCATGGGGGGCTGCATTAGATCTTAGATTCAGTGCTCTCAGATCCAAGACTCTTCACTGGTGAAAGGCACAAGTTAGAAACTAGTTTGGGGATATTGGATAAGTAGGTACTAGATAGTGATTTTATGCCAAACCTTCTTGTATCCAGTGATTGCTCTGGCTTGCCCTAGGTGGCACTACTGTATGGAGAGTTTGCAAAAGATTTGGATAAAGAATTTATATCAGTATATTTGTACAAAAGATGGGATAATTGTGTTAAGAGGATTGTTGAGTGTTATAGTAGTAAGGAATGGGATAAAAGAATAAATTTATTAATAAAGAATAGGGAGTTAGAGAGATGGAGAAATAGTATGGAGAGTAAAAAGAGTTTAAATATATATAGAAATAAACAGAATATTAGGTGTGAGTTAATATATGATAATAGTAAGGAAAGTAGTTTATTGTTTAAGGCTCGAACGGGATCTTTAGCTACAAAAGAATATATATATGTAAATGGAAAAATATGGGTGATTTATTTTGTAAATTATGTAAGGAAGGAATAGAAAATATTAGGCATTTGTTAATTGAATGTAAATGTTTGAAAACAGAAAGGGTACATATAATGAAGTTGTGGAAAAATAAATATGAAAAAAGTGATTATACAGAAAGTGAATTATTGGTTTTTATGCTGGGTTTGGGAAAAGATAAGGGGGATTTAGATATAAAGGTTATAGAGTTGACAAAGATTATGTTGTGGAAATGGGATAGAGCAGATTATGGAAAAATTTAGAGTGGGGAATGTAAAATAAAGTGGCTAACAGGTTTATCTGGGCATAATTGCTGAGATATTCTTGACTTTGTTTAAGGAGAAGCCATAATACATCACATTACTGTTTTAAAATGAAGTGATATAAACTCTTCAAAGTGCCATATGACAATTATATAACATTGTATTTGATTGTTAAAATGATGAAAAAGGGATCCAATCTCTGCAGGACATATTTAGCAGGACATATTTAGCAACAGATAAAATTATTATATAATTTGAAGACTTCTATTATTTAAAAATCTTTGCAAATGATTAAATAGTGTTATTCAAACTTACTGTTGATCTTCCCTGCATTGTACAACTTCTTTGCCAATTCATCAACCTTTTCATTAATAGAATTTTTAACTGGTTCTAATTCTTCTGGACTAAAAAAGTTTTCTAAGATAACAAAACCCTGAAATATATATACATATAATATTACTTAATACTTTGATACTCTGCCATTATTAGTAAATGATTGTTAATAAATAATTTAACAGAACCATTTTTTGTTATCATTAATGATTTAAGAGAGCCAATTTTTGTTATCATTAATGATTTAAGAGACTTTTTGTTTTTGTTAACAAAAAAGGGTCCCTTAAATCATTAATGATAAACTTCACACTTAATGATAACTACGATTACGATATGCATCAAAAGTATATTCTGTCTATTTAATTTATTGAATTCTATATTATAATGGTTTTTTTATATTAATAATATAAAAAAAGAGGGTAGGGAATTTTTACAGTCAAAAATGTAAAAAAGAGGAAGAAAGGTGAGTAAAATAAATAACTAAATTGAGAATAATTATTAAAGATAGGAATAGAAATAAATAAAAATTATTGATTAAATAATAGGTGTAAATAAATGATAGAAATGAAGAAAAGAAATGAGAGTAATAGGAGTTAGAAAATAACATAGAAAGGTGATAGATATATTAAAAAATAATAAAGGATAGAAAAAGAAAAAAAGAAAAAAAATAAAGAAATAATAAGAAAATAATAATTAGGAAATAAGAGAAGTAAAGGTATAAAGTTAAAAATAAAATATGATTATAAATAATAATGTAAAATTGTAAAATATGTATTTTTATGTGTATATTTATATGTATATAAAATAATGGTTATATGATTATTACGTGTTTAAATGTTGTAGCTCTGATGAAGACTGCAGGACAGAGAAACTGTCAGAAGAATAAAAGAGAAATTATAAAAATTATATTAGAGTGTATAAGAGGAGTTTTAAAAAAAGGTAATATATATGAATTAATAATATAGCTTACATAACTTATTTTACAACAGTAAAATTTTTTATGGGTTTTTTTTTTTTTTTTGTTACCTGATCAAAAAACTGATGGATTTGATTATCATTTAACTGTCCACATTTCTTTTCAGAAAAATAAGAAGGAACTGTAGTAAAAATATTTTTCTCCATTGGCGTGATTGTTATCTATAACAAAAGATCATGTTAAATTGTAATTATTCTAAATATAAACTATACACACACACATAAATATACTGAATGCAAATACAAATTTATTAAATTTAAAATAAAAACATATTTCTAAAAATTTAATTTGGTATCTCATGATCAATTACATTTGAGCATTATTACGTAGTAAAATAATACAAATTATTACATTTTGATTTACGAGAACCAAATTTATTCGACCCACAACTTTGACATCAGCCACTCTAAATATATATAGTAACGATTATCATTGATCATTTAATAAACTAGACATTATCTCTAATGTGTGGAGAGTGGAGGTTATTTAATACATTAATAAAATAATATTCTATATTATTTACTAGTGCAGTAATAGTATACAATTTTAAACAGATGGGATTTACACTCTATGCATTAAGCGCCATAATGTTGTTATAATAGCTCAACGATGTTTTGTTGAGTACACAGTATACTCTAAAACCAGAGCACAAGAGAGAAATGTGATATGTTGGACTATTTCCATCATCTATCAGCAAATGTTGAATGTATAGAAAATTTGAAACATTATTTAAACTTTTCAAATACAAACAACTTGTTAGTAATAACACACAAATAGACAACACAGATTAGTAATTACACAATGTTTTGAGTAGTAGTATTCTCCACTCTTCTTCGGGTGGTGCTGCTCTGACCAGTGATAGTATTTGCACAGGAGTTGAAGTCGCAGCTTTTAGATTCTCAAATTTAAAGCAAATGCTCTAACCAACTAATCTATCCTGTCAAAGGCAATAGATGGTAGAAATTCCATATATTTAAATACGAGGGTTGATTAACTAACTAAATAAATTAATTAAATAGTCCAACATATAAATACAGCTAAAAACAATTTCGCAAACTTTTTTTTTTTCTGTAAGCACTTATTAACATCAATCATACTTCAATAATTACGTAAATGAGTATTAATAATTCTTTATTGTTAAAACCTATTATATTTTTCAACTTTAAATATACACTTCTAAGTTTGTAATTATAAATTTATTTAAACGCACATTATTATATTAAGTAATATTTACTAAGTCTTTAACCTCGAGAATATGCGTCTGAAAAATGTGAAGGTAGGGACCTCTACAGGTCTTAACCACAAGCTTACGCTTTGGAAGAAAAGAGGGAAACACCAAACAAAACATAAGTACAATTATGGACATAGCAAAGTAAATTAATTCATTAAAAACAAAGTATGTGGAAAGATTAGAAAATAATTATATGCTAATAGGGGTTAGAAATGATTTATGAAGGCTAGATGTGGGGTTCCTCTCTTTTCTTCCAAAGTGTAAGCTTGTGGTTAAGACATTTAGAGGTCCCTACCTTCACATTTTTCATTTAGAAATGATTTATGAAGACTAGATGTGGGGTTCCCTTCTTTTCTTCCATAGCGTAAGCTTGTGGTTAAGACATGTAGAGGTCCCTACCTTCACATTTTTCATTTAGAAATGATTTATGAAGGCTAGATGTGGGGTTCCCCTCTTTTCTTCCAAAGCATAAGCTTGTGGTTAAAACATGTAGAGGTCTCTACCTTCACATTTTTCAGATGCATATTCTCGAGGTTAAAGCCTTAATAAACATTACTTCTAAGTTTGGTAAAGAGTAATATATTACAATTTAAAAAATGGTGTGCCAAGTTCCATCTATTAACTGTTCACTTTTCTCGGGCACCATGATTTTATAACTTTAAAAACTGTGATTAATGCTCCTATTTTTCAAACAAATGATTGAAACATTAGAAAAAATATGTTAATGGCTTCTAATATGCATTTCAATGCAATTGGTTTTTTGATAAAACCAAAACCTAAATGCTATACGGTGACATTTTATATTTATTGACGCACATTTTATAAGAGCAAAGAGAAAGAGAACTAATTCTATTTTTAAAAAAATAGTTTACTGTTTGGAATTCATAAAAACTTTAAGTACTGGAAGGGGCAGATTTAAATCATGGTTCATGACTCTTGAGCTCCAGAGAATGTCCCTCTATCACAACCACACAGGACAACTAATTACGGTGGTAACTTTCTCCATACAGTGGTGCCACCTAATGTAAGCTATAATAATCAATTCATGTGAGAAGATTAGTGCATCAAAATCCTTATCTAGTGCTTAGCCATCTGATATCCCCAGACTGGTTTTTAGTTTACGGCTTCCATCAGTGTTGTGGAGTCTTGGATCTGAGAGCACTGGGATTTTGATGCGCTAACTTTCCAGCATTATTTGATTACAATAGCTTGGACTAGGTGACACTATTGTACAGAGAAAGTTACTACTGTGTTAACAGATTGTATAAGCAAAAGAAAAAGTGGTAATATGATGATATAATGGTTTAGGGCAACTACTTCTATATAATAATATTTAATATAAAACAAAAATAGATAATACAGATGTAAAGGCAATATTTATTTTTAATACTATAATAATAATAACACCGATGATGATGATGATAATAATAATATATAGAATCAGTAATTAAAGACAAAATAGAGCCATATATTATACTAAAACTATCAAAAATGCAATTTGCTAAAAAGGAATCTTCAACTGGGAGGCAGCATTTCTACTCAAAACAACTAGAGAAACAGTAAGAAACAGCAAAAAATACAGTCCTATAGTTATTCAACTAGACATAGAGGCAGCATTTGACATGATACCAATAAATACACTTCTTAAAATTCTGGAACAAACACCTAAATCTACTTGCTAACTTACTAATAAACTGAAATATACACTATTCTAAATGGCAAAACGTCACCACCAATAATACCTCATTAATCCATTCTATAAGGATCCGCTCTTAGTGCCTTGTTATTTACTACCTACATAAATGCCCTAATTAAAATCATAGCAAATGAGATATCTGGAATTTATGTAGGCTGTTTAAATACCAACATCTCACAATTTTTTTGACATCTCAAAAACACATTCCCAAACTTCTAAAGTTACTTTCCAATTATATAAATAAATATAAGTTAACATTTAACATGGAAAAATCTTGTGCCTGCAAATTTTCACTGGCAGCAGTATAACAAAACATTTTAAAGGTAAACCTAACCCATTTCTTGGTTTCCATTTCTATCTGCGTCATCCACCAATGAGATCACTTATACAAAAAAGTCTTACAAATAAAATAGAAATTTATAGTCAATTCACTATCAAAAGCTTACCTTTCGCTATACACAAAGATAGCACTTTTTAATATGTTGATTGTGATAAAAATCACATATTACACTTCAACAATACTTTATACTAAAGCCTTCACTAAACAAATATCTTACTTTGCAGGAAACTCTTGTGGGGGGGGGGGATAATCTCAATATCTGTAAGACAGCTAAAAAATTCACTCTCACAAAATGGTCTGCGACTTCATTCAATTCATAAATTCAGAATCCAAAAAACATTTAACATAATCTCTGCATGTGCACAGAAATTCCCATGTCTACAAATAGCCTGAAAAAATCACCCCCACAGATAAACCACCTCCTATACAAGGTTACCTGAAGACACTACTTGCACCATTACTATCTATAAAAAATTTGAATTTTAAATCATCTCAAAATAAATTTAAGTACCGGGAAACTCATCTGCTTTTACATCCTTTACAAAATGAGGTTAAAACTGTACTTAATATCACCAATAAATAACTATGCCGTAAATTCAAATTCTGGTCACTTGAACTAAAATATTTTAATTTTTTACTAAAAATTAACCTTGACCCATTACCTTCACACCATTTTTGAAAATATAGAAGGAACTGCCAAAATGTAGACAATCTATGTAACCTCCGCCCCAGAGACTCAGATACACGGGATCATCTTTTTTTCTCATGTCCAGGACTAAATAACATCCATTCAATAATAAGCACACTATTCAAAAATAAAATATAAATATGAATTGCCTATTTGACTCATTCAAAAAAGGAGTTTTTGCTAAAATAAGGATCAGTATATTAATCCTCTATGCCTTACAATAATAACCCAAGAAGGCACTCTCAAAAATAAATTGGATAGTATACATGAAAGAGATAAAAAAACAAAAACAAATCACACAACATTCAGTGACATCTGGTTTCTATTGCAGTTACCTTCAAGCTTATAAAAAATAGAAAAAATCACAAAAAGGTAAGAAATGTCAAATGAAAAAGATATCACTTGCCACCATTGGAAACACGTTATATGATAGTGAACCTTTGAACTTCTACCAGGTTTTAAAACAATGAACTGTAATTATGTGAACTTTGAACTTCTGCCAGTTTTATAAACAATTGTCTGTATTTATTCAAGAATAATGGTAAAAAAAATTATGTAACCATTTTTTAAATTATTGAATAAAGTCCTTGGAAAGATGATAATGACGGTAATGGTAATAATCTTATTTTCAGTAATTTTATTTATTTATTTATGCTAAATTCTATATTTAAATGAAATGCCCTTATGTTTAAAAAGTAAAGATTTTGTGTTTGTATGTAGAAAATGAGAATTTGAATTATAAAATGAAAGCAAGAGAATATGTTGAGAATAAGACAAAAAATGTGATCAATGAAATATATTTAAAAAAAAAAAAAAGATTTGAATTCAAACAAATATTCATTTAAGTTATTCTAAAAATTAAAAAGCTTAAATGAAAGGTTGGATAATCAACAAAAAAAGATTTTTTAAAAAATGAGTAATGGCTTTATTGCTTGGGACTGCATAAGAAGTTTGAGCATCAGTGTCGATTATTGGATCTCTGATTCCAAATCGGATTCTATACCAACTGCGCAAAACCATACCATGCAGGGCACAGATGATATTCAATAAGTTTATATTTTGTGGTTTTTTTTAATTATTTTTATTGTTTACATTTTTTATGGTATTATTTATAATTATGTATTTTATTTTGTTCATAATATCATAGCTGTGAAGAAGACTGCAGGGCAGTCGAAACATAAGATTGTGTAGGCATATATGTCACACAGAGGCAAAACTCTCCATACAGTAGTGCCACTCAATGCAAACTAGAGTACATAATCAATGGATGCAAGAATGTTTGTGCATAAAAGCCCTATCTAGTGCCTACTCATCCAATATCACTAGACTAGTTTCTAGCTTGTCACTTTCATCAGTGAGAAGTCTTGGATCTGAGAGCACTGTACCTAGATCTTAGAATCTCTAAAATAGATCTTAGGATCTAATGCAACTCTCCAGCACTGATGAAAGTTACAAGCTAGAAACTAGTCTGGGGATATTGAATAAATAGGTACTAGATAGGGATTTTATGCACAAATCTTCATGCACCCATTGATTACTCTGGCTTGCACTGAGTGGCGCTATTGTATGGAGTTTTGCCTCTGTGCAAAACAACTTGTGTAAGCATGAAGAATGGTGGGCATGTGATATGCAGATATATACAATAAAAGGTTTTTTTCTAAAAAGTGTTCAAAGCAGAGTGGATAAATTGAGTTTAAAAATGGCTGATTCAATATCAAATATAAGTAGCTTTTAAAAAAATATCCTGTGAAGTATATAATAAAATTATTTTTTTTCTAAATCAATGTTAGAAAATATGATAGATCCTTAAAAAATATTGGACATATCTCTCCTTTACAATATTCAATGAAAAATTGATGAACCAATTACATTCTAGCTTTTATTGTATAGAATTGATTGTGTTATGATAGTACAAAAGGATAGAAAAAATTTAGCAAATATATATGTTTAGTGGTTATATATAATCTACTTTAATGAATATTTTAGTCAAAAATATTGAAAAACATTGGCAATTAAGTAAGCTAACTTTAGATACAATAAAATCATAAGACAATATTGAACACTAATTCTCCTTTAACAAATTGTATATATTGCTGAGAAAGTTGAAGAGATGGTATTCCAAATTTTTTCCCCCTAAGATGTCTAATAAAACTTAGGCTCAATAAATGCTTTTCTATAAGAAATTAAAAATGATTAAGTATTTTTATTTTATAAAACTGCAAACAGTATTTATCTTGTTTTCTTTTTAATCTTTTAATCACAACAAATACTTAATTTTTAATAATAGATTTTTTTTTGTTCCCGAGTCATCATTATAACTAAATGATACTAGATGGCAGCACTAAATGTCCTAAAGCTGTTTTTCCAGCTTATTGGCTGTTTTTAGCACAAAGCATTCTTTTTGCCTATACTTTTTAGAATCCACCTTTTATTCAAATTATGCTAATAGCGTAGAATTTTCAGAACCCTGAATTTTTGAACCAGAACACAACTTTCTACCAATTATAAAGGAATTAATAATAATCCAGAATTTTTAATTCTTAAAATTTTTAATCTGAAATAGCTAACTATTGTTAAAACAGGCAAAACTCACTATATGTATTGCCACACACAGCAAACTAGAGTAATCAATGGATGCCAGAAGGCTTGTGCATAAAATCTCCAGATGGGGATTTTATGCACAAGCTTTCTGGCATCCATTGATGGGGATTTTATGCACAAACCTTCTGGCATCCATTGATTATTCTAGCTTGCTGTGTGTGGCAATACGTATAGTGAGTTTTGCCTGTTTTAACAACAGTTATACACAAGCATAAGAGGTGGTGGTCATGTGATGTTTATTGGCTTAAATAGCTAACTAGTTGTCTAGTTATAAAGGTTTGATATTAGATTAACCACTATATACTTCAATAATCTCAGTTATAGCTAAATGCAGATATTTTTGATCTTTTGCTAAAAAAAGTATACATTAAAGCAAAATATAACATGGCTTCTTTAGCTTATAGTTAATCTGTCTCTGACAATAATAATCTCATTTTTTGCTACAATTTCTAACCTGGTATCAGTTCTAAAAAAAGTTAGACAAGTAAGTTGAATTGGGCTTACACCTTATACTATAAATAATATACAAAAGTAAAAAGATAAAGCAACTTTAAGAAGTGCGCTACTGGACAAAAATCATTGCGAAAGAACAAACAAAGAGAAGGTATTCCTCACCAAGATAATTAATAATGGATCAAAAGATTTAAAGTTTTTCTTTATTGTTTAACTTTTAAGTAAGAATAGTATAATACAAGTAAAAGTTGGTAAATAAATAATTAATCAAATGAGAAGGGCTTTGTGTATTAAATTACAAAATAATTAAATCTTTTGATATTTGGAAATCATATAATGTTCACATATGAAAAATTCAAAGATAGTTATTAGTAAGACATAAGATAAAAACAGTACTATATACTTACAAAAGTATAGGGATCCATTTTGGCATTATCTTGTTCTACTAAATACTCATGCTTATAGAGATAACTCTGAAGTGGACAAAAAATAATTGCATTTAAATCCAAATGTAATCTGGAAATGTCATAATAATTATTTTTATTAAATGCTTTTATATCAACTTGCCCTGTCTGTATTTCTGTCAGGATGTCTACATTTTTTAACTTTTAACAATGAAAAAAAATCTGTTCCCATTTAAAACTTAAACTCACTATCCTATCTTTCCGAGAAAAGATCCTTAACAACTGAGCCAACAGTAATTATTATGAACAAGGCAAAGCTCTCCATACAGTAGTGCCACCCTGTGTTAACCAGAGTAATCAATGGATTCCAGAAGGCTTGTGCACTACTACATGGAGAGTTTTGCCTTGTTTATAAACAATTATGTGCTAGTATAAGAGATGGTGATCATGTGATAGTAATATTATGCTTGTAGAGTAAAATTTTGTTAATATTGATTTGCTTACTTAATTAAAAGTAAATATTTCCTACTATAATCTAAATTCTTCTTCTAAAATAATTAATATTTCATAAATATTTTGTGAAAATAATAATAAATGTATAAAAAAAGGTTAGAGAATTATACATTTTTTTATTATTTCCAAAATCAAAATGAATACAACTGTTAAAATCACAGACAGCAGGTGTTCTCTTATGGTTAAAAAACAAGAAACATAATAAAAAAAATACTTATGAAGAGAATTGTTTTATTTAAATTAAAATTGTTTTATTTATGACCAATAATAAAACAATATTAAAAAAAAGAATTTTTTTAAAATAATACTTTTATGTTAATAGCTCACTAAAAAGTAAAAAGATAACAAATGTAATAATCCATTTAAAAAAAGCATCTGAACCCATTTTTATTTTTATGATTTGAGTCTCAAATGCTTTTATGAAATGGATAATTATTTTGTTATTTTTCTACAGTTCAGTGGTCTATTTACATAAAATAACTATTTTTAAAACATCTTTTTTAAAAAATTATTTTTATTATATAATTAATTATTTAATTGTGAAGATATATGCATCTAAATAATATGATTTACATAAAACTATTCTAATTAGAAGTGTATAAGGCTACTTAAATATTTTAAAGAATCTAACAGTCATTCGATGAATTGGGCCCATCAAATGATAAAGAATAATAAAAAGCCTAAGAAAGGACTTAAATAGCAAATAAAGGACTGAAAATCAAGTTGACCTTCAAAATGAATAAATATCTGGAAAAATTTAAAATAAACTCAATACATAGAAAAGGTTTGTGAAAAACTGAAGAATTGAAAGAAAATTCTAATTTGTAGATATGAATCGAGGTTAATACGATTAAAAAAAAGAAAACATTAATTGGCATTTAAAATGAAATTATACAATTAATTATAATGAATTATAATATCTTATTGCAATATCATAGAAAGTTCAAATTTATGTCTATTAAACAATTACTCTTTTAACAGTATTTTATGACTGACAAAATAACTTTTCATGCACTTTTATTGGATAATGTATTTTATTGATATTGCTTCTGAAGTAGATTGTTTAGCAATGAACTTCAAAGCTATAATTGGTAAGTATATTACATGAGTTATATATCTACACATACATATATTACGTGATAATATTAATGTTATAAGTTAAAGAATAAGTAGAGATATTTGAATTTGACATTTCTCTAATTATTATATGAAAATAGTCTCACCCTCTGTTTACATCATAATTAATCTACGAAAATAATTAATTAGCATATGCAGCTCTATAGGAAATATGAAATAATATTTAAAAGATCTAAATAGAAGACAAAATACCTCAAAGTCCTCATATTTATAAAAATATACATCTGGATTTAAATCTGCATAACAACTTGGATTAAAAATAAAAGATCTGTTTTTTCTAAGTGAAATCAAGACTAATGTCTTCTGTGGACCACTAGAGCAAGTTGTCTAGTCCAAAAAGCTGTTATGTTACTTAACAATACTATTGTTAACACATTTCTATAATAATTACATGGGAATAGTCCTATTTAGTGTATTGTTTATATCATAATTAATCCAAAAAAATACTTAATTTAACACTAATTAATGTTCTATATAAATGTGTGTATATATATTAAATTAAATATTTCCATGGATTGTTATTATAATAAAGAATACAGAGATCATATCCATGTAAACAGAGATAATCTCTAACCTTTGATATTGGTCAAGAAACTAACAATTATTATTAATTGACAATCCCTGAAGCTAAAAACGTAATTGATTGTAATTTCTTGGCAACATCAAAGATTAAAAATTATCTCTGTTTACAAGGATATGATCTCCTCGTGTATAAATATTGTATAGTACTTATCTAAATGCTCTTTCATTGGATGCCACTAAATTTGTAATGAATTTAGAAGATGATTAAGAATGAGTTTACATCCAGTTTTTTTTAAAAACATAACTTTATGTTTTGTGTGAGCATGTTATATCATAGAAATGCTAATAATAAGATCTATAAGAGTAATCATAACTGCAGACACACTTTTCTATTGGATGATGTATTGTAACAGATATTTGGAAAAAAGTACACGAATACATAAATACAGATACATAAATTAATTTAATTTTTAAATATTAATGAATCATAAAATCATATTATAAATTTAATCATTATTGTTCAATAACAGGAAGATGATTCCTCCACGTTTAATCCAGATTCTGTAATTCATAGCTTCTCTTCTCAACATCACTTCAGTAAATTTTTTTATTTCATCCATCCAATTTATAGGATATCTTTTTCTAAGTTTTTTTATAATTTTTTTGAATATGATGCAAAACGTTGACTGTCTTTTTATTGAGATCTCTTCTAAAAGCATGTTTAACTCAGTTTCATCCCAGCCTTTTAATTCTTTTTATGGTGTTCCCACATTCTTGAACTTCACTTTTGATCTCTCCTTGTTACTTCCAAAATATACATCTCTATTTTCCTGAAGGTTTGTCTAAGGTAGGAAACCATGTATGTACCAATGAACATATATGTTCAATTGGGAAAATACAAAAATATTGGACAGAGAAGAAAAGGTTCAAAGAAGAAAATTTAAAGAGGCTGCTCACATGGCGATGGCAAAAAATCTCATAAGCCATCCTAGTGTGACTATACTGTGCCAGGCACATTTGATGTGGCCAAGCACAAACTAAGATTAAATGACTAAATGGTCTAAAATATTTAAATAGCCATTAAAGAGGGGGGGGTATACAATTTATACAAACAATATTCGTTATAAAGAGAGAGAGAGGACTGTGTCAATAATATAAACTCACACACACATATGTTTAAAGCCGATATTTAAAGGTTGAGAAATATGCATTTGTAAATATGATTTTTATTTATTTTTATTAAATGTAATTATAATTTTGAAGATTTTTGTTTTGTTTGTTAAAGAGAAATGCTAACACGTGTATTTACAATTTGTCAGTATGTATTTTTTTTTTTTTTTTGTGAGTGCTGACAATCAATGTAAAAGAGAGAATTTAACCTACTATTATTTAAAAATAATTTCAGAATCGGAGTTTTAATGGATATTTTTCTCTTCAGTTGCATTTGAGCAAGGGAGGGGGGCCATTGTCTTAAATTTAGAAAAAGCCTAAAGGCATTGTGGCTTCCTGTCCACTCTAAAATAATTTTAACTGGACAAAAGAGTTTAATTAAACTTGCAATAATGCGTGGAGAGAGGAATGTTCAAGTTATGTAAAACATTTTTTTTGTTAAAACAAAAACAAAATCGGTTCTGATAATGTAATTAATCAAAAGTAAAAAGATGTTATCATTTCTTAATTGTGATCTGAATGGATATAAATAAAACTAATTGGAAATGAAATTTTTAGAGATCACTTGGGCGATTACACTGAAATGTTTTACGAATCGGCCAAACCAATTAGTAAAACTAAAACCAATTCAATAAGATTTAATTAATTTTTGTGTCGTGGAGGGGATACCTGAATTGAGATTGTATTGAGGTGGGATATCTGTTCTGAAATTGCGAGAGGGCAGTTGACTTTTGCTTTTCAAAGAGGGCAGTTCACCTTAGCTTTTCTAAGAGAGCAGTTTAAGTTCACTTTTGCTTTTCAAAGAGAGGAGTTCACTTTTACTTTTCAAGGAGAGCAGTTCACCTTTGCTTTTCAAAGAGTTCGAGTTTACTTTACCTTTTAAAGAGAGTAATTCATGTTTGCAAATCTTATGGAGAGCCTATCTCTAATTTTGGGAAGCTAATGTTATTTTTGGAACCATGCGAAGACATGCAAGTTTTTAATCATGCTGATTCTAATATCTTGTAAGCCAGAAGATTTATTCTAAGAAAAAGAAATAATACTCATTCTGTCATTCTAAATCAACAGACATTAATCCAGGCCATCATTGAAATAATCTAGCAGTTAACCAGTCAGTTGATACTGATAGAAGCTTAATTGCGACCCGCCATCGGAGCCTGCAATTAACTTAGGATTCACAAAACAAGAAAGGACAATTGATAGTGTTTAATATCCTGTTTAATATCCGTTCTCCAACCTAAAGATGTCAATCAAACATTTGCCTGCCTATGAAATGATTATGGAGTAGAAACCTACTTCGGTGCATCCGTCCAGCTCCGCTCCTGCCGTCCCACATAATGTAAAAGCCGAGATCACCAAACACCAAAGTGATGATGACAAATTATATGAACTTATAGCACCGTCAAGTCCAGCCCTTGTTGCAGTTGATGAACAGATAGACCGCCCACTCAAAACCCATAGAAGAACGAAGCCTACAAACTTTGTCGGGTATACTATTATTTTTTGTATGTGTGTGTTTATTTTATAACCAGTTAATGCCCACTTGATAAATATGTTTATGTAAGTACACAAACCAATATATCTTGTATGTAACACTAATTTTTCTTTATTTGCTTTACACACGTGTGAGTTTATATCCACAGAGCACTATCTCTCCCACATTCTTTATTTAATATACTTTATTATAAAAGAAAATGAAATTTCCTTTATTTAATCTAACAATTATCTCGACAAGTATTTCCATATGCTTATAATTTGTTTTATAAATGATTTATGTATTATATGATTTCGTTTGTATATTTATTCAATTTGGGAACTTTAATTTTATATTTATGTTATAAATGGTAGGGGGTATTGGGTTAATAAAAGATATTATAATTTAAAAGCAACTACTGCCATATATTTCATATTTTTTTCATCATTTACTTTCTCTAACCCCATATTAGTTAGTTATGTGAGTTTTCCGATCCCCATTCTTTTAACTGAGTATAAGAGTACGCTGAGCTAGCGAATGGGATACCTTCTTACCGGGTCATAAATCTTTATTTTCATGAGGATACTTATTTATTATTTTTTTATGAATAATTATTTATCGGCACACATGCCCTAATATCATTTGAACTTGCATATCCTTTCAGGAGGAGAGTTAAATTTCCTTCTGGGAGTGGCGCGAGGGGTTGATTTAGAGTCATCCCCCAAAGGTATGTAAGAGTCAACCTTTCCATAAGTATCTTCTGTGTCCGTAGCACTGTTACGGTAAAGTTTTGAATTTCTTCTTACTCCGGCATGTCGCCATATTTCCCCTCATGTTCGGTTTATGCGCATGCTCATATTAACAGAGTAAACGTTAACCGATATAATACATAATGTATGGAAACCACCAATCAACTTTACTCTCAGGAAAAAGTGGAGAAATCAGGAGGAACCTTATAGATAAGTATATGAAATTTCTACTAACTGTTGCCTTTAGCAGGATGGCTCAGTTGATTAGAGTGTTACTTTAAAATTCAATAATAAAGAATCTAAGGGCCCAGGTTTGAGTCCCATGCTAGTACTGTCACTGGTCAGACCAGCAAGAAGAGGGGAGAATAACACCTCTTGAAATGTTGTGCATATATTAACTTTTTTAATGTGCTATTATTAACAGTTGAATGTCTTTGGAATATTTAAATAAAGTTAAAGTTTTCTAAAGACATTCGATACACATATTAGATGATGGAAATAGTCCAATATAAAAATACAAATATATCTCTATATTTCACTGTGTGTTTTGAAATCTCTGTGGATTTTTTATTAGGCATCCAAGCCTCAGATGCATATGTGAGCATTTGTAAGATCTTTATCAAATAGATAGGCATAATTATAACATTATGAAATAAAATTCACAACGTTAGTGGAAAGTTAAAAATAAAGCATAAGATTTAAATAAATGCATCAGCTATGCTGATTTTCCAGAATGTAAGCTTGCCTTGAAAGTTGCTGGATGGAAACTTTTAGCCGGCCTAATGAAAGGATATTTTGAATCTACCAGAAAACTAGCATTCATTTATAGATATAACTGACCAATAGAAGATACTTATCTACAATATACAAGGCCTAGTTTGTTGCAAAAGAATTTTATTCACTCACAATAGGTAGCAAGAATCAATATTTATAATAGTGGTAATGAGCAAAATACCAATTAATAGCATATAATTGTCACACACTTGTCGATTACTATATGTTGCAATAACTGGCAGTATAAATGTGATAAAGGAACAACTATAATTAGATCTGTGTACATCATTATACATTGGTGATAATTATAAACTATATACAGTCAAATAGCAACAATATCTGCACAGATATATAAGCTTGCATTTATAAAGGAGTTCAAAGTCTTCCTTCTTATTAAAAAAACAAGCATTATATTTTATATCTAAAATGAATTCACATGTTGTTAAGATTTTCGTTAATTTTTTTTTTTGTATTATTTTATAAATTAAATAAAATGCTTAAGATAAGTAAATGGTTTGTCTCTATTAATATATAACGGCAATTAGAATTTTTAAGAAAATAATAATCATCATAAAATTATTTGACAATTTTGCTCTTGTACCATTCATCAGCAATAAATAACCTAGTATTCAAGAGATTCATTATAAATTAGCATTCCACAGCCTAATAGTGAAAAACCTTGAAATGTTTTCAGATGTATAGATATATCTTTAAAAAATAAAGATCAGAATTGTTCAAAATATTATGTTTTTTGTAACCTATCTATGGACATTTAAAATGAAAATTATAAAAAGTATTGATGTTTATATGTATGGTGCTGCGAAGACTTTTGACAATCCATGGATACTTAATCAGATTTTTGCATGGAGCACAAATGGCCAGGTTGAAATTGTGTTACTTGGTAAAAATAGTGGAAGTTGAGATGAGCAGACTGAGTAGATGGGTTCGGTTATCATAAAGAATGTGTCTTTGAACAGCCGGAAATACCAAACAGTCTACTGCTGACATATTCTGGATAAATGTTATTTATATAGTATACATGAATCGTTATTTTTCTAATTGTAATCTAAAAACATATAACATTTTTTGTTATTTGTTCAAAAATTAAATTAAAAAAAAAATTAGTCAAGCGTTGTTAGCCGAGAGGTCAGCGCAGCTGCCTTGCAAGCAAGCAGTTGGTTGCAGATGGTTGTTGCAGGTTCGCCTCCCGGCCGATGCTATGACATATGAAAAATATATATATGCTTTTTTAAAAAAAATATTAGACGCGGTTGATAGGCTCCAATATTTTTTGTAGAATTTCCCGAAGAGATTTAATCTGTCACTAATTGGTACATTGTAGTTAAATTATACTTATAATGCAAAAATTATTGTTAAAATAGATCGAAATAAAAATCCTGCTTCAGTTAGACTCTGGAAATACAAGATCCATAAAACTTAGTACCAACTCCGTCACTTCCGGTGCTTAAACTTATGAACTTCGATGCAAAAAAAAATCAATTTTTTTTTTATCGATTCAACCCATAGTTATCTCTATAAGATAATTCTCACTTGCCATAATTTATAAATTACCTTATTTAAAATCAGATTTAATTAAATCTAAAAACACCCCCCCCCCGTCCCATCCGTCCCATTTAATTAAAATCTAGAAACCCCCCCCCTCGTCCCATTTATATTTTGAAAACTAGTTTTATAAAATATCAGATATAGAGGGGCATTTGTTTTAAAGAGAGAATAATGCTATAGTTTATTTTATATTTTAAACATTATTTGCAGAATAAATAAACGAATCATAACTATTTTTTTAATTTAATATATGTGAAGTGCTTAATTAAATACTCATCAAATATATATTTCAATAATCAACCGTGCCAATTGATTAAAACAGTAATAGAATTTTTAAACAAATATTAAATTACTTTAAAATCAATTAGAAAATATATAAATCAGATTTGTTACTTATGCTTACTTGACTGACTGCTGATTCACATAAATCGCTAAAATTATTTATGTTTATGATTAAAGTTACTTATGTAACAGCAAAATATATCGCATAGCAATGGTTACATATGACGATAGTGCTGCCAATGTTTTGAAGCGACGCAATTAAAAAATTATTATATATAGTTAAAAAACAACAACACAATAATAGAAAAATGTAATGCAATGAAAATCCACATTATAACTCAACACATCTACAAATAAATAATCGGGTCATAGGACAAGCGTGCTTGCACATATCCTTCCATTTAAACCAATTATATATATATAACTTATTATGACTAGCTGAATTATGGGAACAGACTTTCAAGTTTGAAATTCTGTGTTCAAATCCCCTTTAATTAAATAACATTAAATAAAACATTCGTTTTACTTATTTGTAACGTGAAAAAAAAGTAGCTTCACACTTTTAAGATTTAAATTTCATGTAGTAATAATTTAGAGTGATAATAAAAATTAGTAAAGAAATAATATAAGATTGTAAGTTTCATAGTTTGATTATATTTTGCATCTGATATGCATGATAATATTAATTGATATAAAATAATAAATAGATATTAAGAACTTGATGACTTATGTAATAATAATTAATGATATAGGTGTAGTATAAGTTGGAAATACTTTAGTGTATGCATATATATTTAAAATATATATGTGTAGACATTTAGTATAGATATATTGAAGGTGGTTTTATTTATATATTGCATATAATAGGATTATATGTAAGTGTAGTATAAATGAAAAGTATATACGTATTTGATATGCATGCATGTATATATAGATATAGGTAATATGATATATCTAAAAAAAAAAAGAGTCATTTACAAATTGATATAATGTTTATATGATTAAGTATTTTTATATTTGCTGTGTGCTGCGCTAATCAAATCACGTGCACACAAGTTGTATAGACTTACTCAGATCGAGCATGATTTTTAAACCGGATTGAGCATGTAGCACTGCAAACCAATAGGAATAGTTATGGATATAAATGACCAATGGGGGAGAATGTCCACAGAATCCTATGCTCACAGTCTGGAAGGGGAACTAACTATAAAAGATATCTGGTGCTGAAGATCGGACACTCTAAATCAGAAGAAGGACCTGGACTGGCTTTTCTTACCCAGTGAATCCCCGCTGAAGGTACAAAGGAGGGATCTAGGCAACTTTAAAGGCCAACTCGGTCTATATTATTATTTATTAGTAAGCCTAATGGCACAGATAAAAGTACGGTAAAATTACTTATGTAAAATTTTGTATACTTTTTGATTACCATAATTCGTTGTAACTAATTATACTCTGTAACCTTTTCTAAATTGTTATTAAATAGTTTAACCTGACTGTCACTCTGAGAGTCTTTTCTTTAAAACTATATATGCTAGTACATGTTCGCAAAAACAGAATAAGTTGCTGTATGTAATTAGAGTCCGAACATAGCATACAATTGGCGCAGTTGACAGTTGAAAGAGGACAAAGTGGTTAAACTAAAAAGAGAAAAGGTGTCAACAGTTAGTTACCAAGGAAGATGGCTACAACTCAGCCAGGTATTTGTGAATTCGATGTTAATAGTCCTTCCGAGTGGCCCCAATATACAAAACGTATTGAATATTATTTCATTGTTAACAAAATCAAAGATGACGTAACGAAAGTAGCCACACTATTACTTTTCGGTGGACCAGGTGTAATTGAAGTTGCAAACCAATTATGCGGACCCGAAGAACCGGAAAAACTATTGTACTCCGATCTAGTTGGGCGGCTGAATAACCATTTTAGCCCAGAACCGTCAAAACACATTGCTTGCCTACACTTGCGCAACAGACGCCAAATAAAGGGAGAAAAGTGTAGAGATTTTGATACCGCCTTAAGAGATTTGGTGCGAAAGTGTGCTTATGTAGACCTAGAAGAAGCACTATTAGATCAGTTTTTATGGGGGATGAGCGATGACAAATTACGTCAACAACTATTGGCCATCCCAGATCTGACGTATTCCGAGGCTATCAAAAGAGGGATGTCCCACGAACTAGTTATAAGCAGCTCCAAAGAATTCCAACAAGCTAACCTGGATGCTACGAAACAAACTTCAATAAGCAAAACAGAAGAGCTACCAAACTCGAAAATTGAATGTTATCGCTGCGGCAAAATTGGACACATTGCACGTGAATGCAGCTGGAAAAATGCAAAATGTAATAAATGCGGGAGAGTTGGACACCTGGCGAAATTTTGCCGTACTAAAAATAGAACTAGAGCGAATGACAAATCCCCAGTAAACAGATATGCCAAATCGGAACGTTATACCGAAATAAATAAGGCAGAGACCAAAAGCTGTCAACAAATAATGTTAGCAGTAGAGATATGTAACAAAGCTATAGAAATGGAGATAGACAGTGGAGCTGGGGTGTCCATCATATCGCAAAGGGATTGGTCCGAGATAAATAAAAACGTTAAAAACCAGCCAAGAGTAGTTAAAACAGAACTCAAGGCAAATGATGCAAATGGGAATCCTATTCAAATAGTCGGAGTAGTAGAGGTTATGGTAGCCATAAACAATCGCCGGAAAAAACTAAACCTATATATTGTCAAGGGCAATATAGCACCCTTATTAGGTAGGGAATGGTTTACCCCGTTAGGCATTAAGATCTGTATGGTAAACAAAATTAACATCGAAAGGGAAATAAAACTTAAATTCCCTAAACTGTTTACCGAAGAACAGGGACGAATCACTACGACAGCCGTGGAAATTGAGCTTCGCGAAGGCGCAAAAGCAGTTCACTGCAAGCCTAGGAAAATACCTTTTGCTATGAAATCACGAGTTGAAGAAGCTTTAGAGGACATGATAAAGAAAGGTGTGTTGACTCCAGTCGAAGACTCAGAATGGGCTACTCCTATAGTGATCGTAGCAAAACAAAACGGACAAATCCGAATATGCGGGGACTACAGACTAACTGTAAACAAAAGTATTGCCAAAAGCCCATATCCTGTTCCAAATGTTAGAGAGATATTAGCTGGATTGGAAGGCACAAATTTTTTCGCAAAGTTAGATTTAAATGCCGCTTTTCATCAGATTCCAGTGACAAAGGAAACGGCGGCGCTCCTTACCATAACAACACACAAGGGATTGTATAATTATAATCGCTTACCTTTCGGCGTAAAAATCACCCCGAACACTTTTCAAGCTAAAATAGACACGCTGTTGGAGGGACTGAAAGGAACAACGCCATATTTTGACGACATTCTGGTAACAGCGGAATCCGAAGCGGAATTACAAATTAGATTAGACGAAGTTTGCGAACGGCTAGAGAATTTTGGTGCAAAGCTAAACATGCAAAAATGTATTTGGTGTGCTAAAGAAATAAAGTTTTTAGGTCACATCATATCAAGCACTGGTGTTAGACCCGATCCGGATAAAATTAAAGCAATCATAAATGCACCAAACCCCAAAAACGTCAAAGAACTGCAGGCTTTCTTAGGATTGGTTAATTTTTTCGAAAATTTTCTGAAGGGAAAAGCACATGTAGCCATACCCTTGTACGAGTTACTTCGCAAAAATCAACGATGGTGTTGGAAGAACCCGCAAGAGAGCACTTTTCAGAAAACGAAAGCACTGCTAACGTCAAACCACTTGTTAGTACATTATAACAGTAGCCTCGACATCACATTAACAACGGATGCATCCGAATACGGAATTGGGGCGGTACTCAGTCATCCGTCACAGAATAGTGAACGCCCAATAGCATACATGTCTAGAACGTTGTCAAAAGCTGAAAAAAATTACAGCCAATTGGACAAGGAGGCATTGGCCATTGTAACAGCAGTTCGGAAATTCCACCAATACATTTACGGCCGATCAGTTAAAATAATAACAGACCACCGTCCATTGTTGGGGATATTCGCCAATAAAAAAGCCGCCCCTGACCATTTGAGCTCGCGAATGATTCGCTGGTATAACTTACTGTCTGCATACGATTACGAACTCGTACATCAGAAAGGTAGTCAAATTCAACATGCGGACGCGCTTTCACGCATACCAGATGTAACAGAGGAAACGGACACCGAAGTAGACGTAAATTACTTGGACCATTGGAAGCCAGAAATTATAAATAGCAACACTATAGCCAGATGGACTCAAGAAACAGCTGGATACCAGGCACTGGTAAACTGGATTACGAAAGGATGGCCTAACAAACGACCACATTATTTACATAAGTCATTATGGAATATGCGTCAGCAGCTGTCGACATTAAAGGGATGCATAGTAATTGCAGATAAAGTATTGGTTCCACCCGTCGGTCATTCTAAGATATTAGAAATGTTGCATCAAGGGCATCCAGGGGTCGTTCGCGCAAAAGCTCTAGCCCGCAGTTATGTGTATTGGCCGGGCATGGGTACGGACATAGAAATGTTCATTAAAAAATGTAAATCTTGCCAATCAACCGTAAACATACCTCCAAAGAAATTTACACCGTGGCCCAAAACAGATAAACCTTGGAGCCGGGTCCACATAGACCATGCTGGACCAATAAATGGCAAAATGATTTTAGTGTTGATAGATGCTGGCTCAAAATGGGCAGAATACAAGATTGCCAAAAATACTAGTTCTGCAGAAACAATTCATATTTTAAGCGAAATATTCGCACACCAGGGATCACCAGAAGTCTTGGTTTCCGACAATGGGACTGCTTTTACTTCCGATGAATTCAAATCATTTGTGGAAGAGTGGGGAATAAATCACATCCGTTCTCCGTATCACCCGGAATCCAATGGAATCGCGGAAAAGGCGGTACAACATTTGAAACTAGTATTAAATAGATTAAATAAAACCAACCTATCCGAGGCGCTAAACATTGCAATGCTGCACCAACACATTACGCCCACCACATCTACTGGGAAATCACCAGCTGAAATATTGATGGGCAGAAAACTGCGTAACAAGCTGACCATTCTGATGCCTGATCATGGAAAATCGCCACCAATTATGAAAAATACTTATGCTGCCGGAGATAATGTATGGATGTGCGATACACTACGCAAGACATGGACAGAAGGTGTAATAACCAGGATTATTTCAGACCAAATCGTTGAAATAAAAACCAACTCGGGAGCAAGCTACCGTCGACACATAAATCATGTCCGGAAAAACTGGACAGAAGTGAATTTTGACTACAATATAGAAACTCGAGATGAAGATCCACTCGAAAATCAAAATGTCATTAATAAACACGGTGCAGAAGACCTCATAGAGTTAGGTGATGAAACAGCGGGAGTTCCAGATGAAACCATGATACAGCATCCCGGATTGAATGCGACTGGCGATCATGAAGAAAACAGACTCCGTCGTAAACGTCGCCCACCTGCCTATTTACAAGACTATATATGTCACTAGTTAATAAATGGTAACAAACCAGCAGTAGAATGGCATGCTTAAAATTAACTTCTAGTGTAAGCATTTGTTTGTTTTATTTGTTTTAAATTTTAAAAAATGAACTACGCATGCAAAATTTGACTATATATATATAAATTTTATTATTACGGAACCGTTTTGTCTGATGCAATTCGGAATAATTAAATAACGGGATTTTGGCCGCATGGGAATTGTGTTAATTATTGAAGAACATTGTAAAATAAGCAATAATAGTAATTTACTAAGTGATACTGAAAGCCAAAAAACTAATTCGATAATTACTATTGAATGAAGAAATAGACTATTAAAAGAATATGTGTGACTCCAGAGAAGCAGGCCTTTCTCAGGAGTAGTGGGGGATAGTGCTGTGTGCTGCGCTAATCAAATCACGTGCACACAAGTTGTATAGACTTACTCAGATCGAGCATGATTTTTAAACCGGATTGAGCATGTAGCACTGCAAACCAATAGGAATAGTTATGGATATAAATGACCAATGGGGGAGAATGTCCACAGAATCCTATGCTCACAGTCTGGAAGGGGAACTAACTATAAAAGATATCTGGTGCTGAAGATCGGACACTCTAAATCAGAAGGACCTGGACTGGCTTTTCTTACCCAGTGAATCCCCGCTGAAGGTACAAAGGAGGGATCTAGGCAACTTTAAAGGCCAACTCGGTCTATATTATTATTTATTAGTAAGCCTAATGGCACAGATAAAAGTACGGTAAAATTACTTATGTAAAATTTTGTATACTTTTTGATTACCATAATTCGTTGTAACTAATTATACTCTGTAACCTTTTCTAAATTGTTATTAAATAGTTTAACCTGACTGTCACTCTGAGAGTTCTTTTCTTTAAAACTATATATGCTAGTACATGTTCGCAAAAACAGAATAAGTTGCTGTATGTAATTAGAGTCCGAACATAGCAATATTTATATATGTTTTGTAGCTCTGAGGAAGATTGCTGGGGAATCGAAACTGCCAGATGGATTAAATATTATTAAACAATGAGTAATTATGAAATATTTGTACTTTTAATCTAAATTTAAAAATAGAAAATAACATATCAAATTACTGAGTTATAAACAATGATCAAATGTCATTTAATCATAATACTCTATTTCCAAGCTATTCTGCTGTCTTTGAGAAGAAATCTTAATATTAAACCATAATTCTAAATATTTCATAGTTTCAGATTCTTGGCAATTCCTCTCTTAATCTATTGATTATTTCTTGACTATATACATTTAGTTTTACTGCTTTTTCATACTTTAAGTGGTTCGCTATCATTTCCATTACTTGTATTTCCTCATCTAACACAATATGTTTACTATACTACCATTTATCCAACTATCTTTGTATTTATCAATTCCATAAATCTAGATTAATAATTTTTTTAAGATCTTCATATATATATAATCTCACAAAGAAATCAAGTCATATGTCACATGACCTGAGGAAGCCAGTAGCAGAAACCGGTCTGCAAAGCTTGTTAAGAGCTTATTTGTGAGCTGTATATATAATATATAATCTCATATCCTTTTATCTTTCTATACTTTAAACTTTTTTTTTGTATTTGTTTTTATTCTATATCTTTATTCAGACTTTAGTATAGGCATTTAAAATTTATTTATCAACTTCATTATTTACCATTTAAATGCAGTCCATCTATTTGCAAAAAAATCCCATACATTAACAACTTCTTATTACATCTTTGACACCTTAATTCCAAATTTTCCATTTTAAAAAATATAATTGGGGGGGGGGGGTCATTTTATCTTCTGGTATTCAACCTATTGCAATAACCTTCTCCTATTTATTTAATATGTTATACATTTTATCATATTTTTTAAAATAATTTCCATTTATCCTTTCTTTATATCATCCTTGACAAATACTTTTATCTCATCTTCATTGTCATTCAATGATTCAATAGATTTTCTCATATTATTGATACTAGATTAGCATAACCTTTAATCTTGAACTTCTTCTTTCTTTTAAAAAATAGTCAGTATAAACAATATTCATCAAAATATAAAATCACAAACCAATTTTCTTTAAAAAACTTGTTTTTATTATTATGACTATATGAAATTAATATCAAGAGCAACGTTTCGACTATTTACTTCCTTATAGTCTTTTTCAAGCCACTAAAATATAAAAAATAATAAAACAAATAAAATAAAACATAATACAATCATTAAACTCTACATATATTTCAAATCTTCTCAATACAAAAACATAAATTTAATATAAAACATTAGAACATTACCTTCCTCTATTTAAAACAACCTCCAATTTAAATTTCTATTTAAAACACTCTGTTTAAATTATATTTAGATAAAATATCTCAAAAACCAGTCCCATCACCCACAACAATCAATTAGTTTTTTTTTCTTTTATTCCTATATTGTTTAAATTCCCTACTATAAAAATTTTTTTCTTTTTTTAAAACTTACTTTATAATTAACTATTGTTTCTAAAAGTTCTATTTTTTTTTTTTGTAAATAATGTGACTAGTTTTTATTTTTTATAAAATCAATTAGTTTTTTATTCATATATGGTTTAAATTCCTTAATATAAAGAAAGATTTTTAAAGGAAAATTTTTATATTAAGGAATTTAAACCATATATGAATAAAAAACTAATTGATTTTATAAAAAATAAAAACTAGTCACATTATTTACAAAAAAAAAAAAAAAATAGAACTTTTAGAAACAATAGTTAATTATAAAGTAAGTTTTAAAAAAAAGAAAAAATTTTTATAGTAGGGAATTTAAACAATATAGGAATAAAAGAAAAAAAAACTAATTGATTGTTGTGGGTGATGGGACTGGTTTTTGAGATATTTTATCTAAATATAATTTAAACAGAGTGTTTTAAATAGAAATTTAAATTGGAGGTTGTTTTAAATAGAGGAAGGTAATGTTCTAATGTTTTATATTAAATTTATGTTTTTGTATTGAGAAGATTTGAAATATATGTAGAGTTTAATGATTGTATTATGTTTTATTTTATTTGTTTTATTATTTTTTATATTTTAGTGGCTTGAAAAAGACTATAAGGAAGTAAATAGTCGAAACGTTGCTCTTGATATTAATTTCATATAGTCATAATAATAAAAACAAGTTTTTTAAAGAAAATTGGTTTGTGATTTTATATTTTGATGAATATTGTTGATACTAGATTCAGACAAATATATCTCTGTTCTTCTTACAACATATTTTTCCAAAATTTATTAAAGGGTTGTCCATTATTAATAATTTTTTATCCATTCTATTCATTATTATTTCTTCTCATATTACTTTGGAATATATATATATTGTGCCCTTTTCTATGGGTCAGTAATAAATCATAACAGTCAATTACTAAAAAATTTTAAATTTAGAATATGTTCTTTTAATACATTAATTATATTAAGTCAATTATATCTTTAAAGTACAATTTAAAGCTAAAGCAAATACGTAGTATATAAAATTATAGCGAATTGTTTAAAAAATGGTTATGTAAAGCTTAAAATATTGTTTCATATGGTTGTAAAAGCTGGCCATATTAAATAACACAGCTATAAATATTAAAAGTATATTTAATAAATTCGATTTTAATAGTTTAAAACTGATAATTTAATAAATGCTATGTTTAAATTTATAGTCATATTTAATAAGCAAAAATTAATATCGTACATTTTAAAATAAACTTTGTGATGGTGAGAATTATATTTAATTCTATATTTTCTAAATTATTCTTCCAAATTTTTATAATTATTTTATTTAATATAATAAGTGTATCAATTTTATTAGTCTAGGCAGAGAAATAGATTGAAAATCGTCTGTCAAAGTTATTGATCATGTGACTTGTATATTACATACGTTCACACACACGCTTGTTTGAAATAATAACAAAGTTTAAAATATTTTAAAAGTTATATTATAGAATTGGATGGAATTGTTGCCTATCATAAAAGTAAATAGTATTAAACATTAAGTTAACTATCGTATGTAATGTTTTAAGTAATGTAATAAAGACGAATACAGATATAATAAAAATTAAATATTTTGTTTAAATAAAAATAGATAAATGGAATAAGTTATTAAGGTTATTTTAAAAGTTATTTTAAATGTTTAAATAGTTTTAATAAAATAATAATTTATTTAAAAGTAATATTTTAAATAATATTTTGGGTTCATTACGTCATAATTTCTGATTTTGAAATATAATTCTGCTATAAATTGAAAATATGTAAATTTGTTCTCAAGCTAAAGTAAGAATTAACCAATAGGAATAGGTATTCTTACAGACTATAAATATGAATTGCCGGGAGTATAGGGGAGATTAATAATGTATTGAAACCGGAGAAAGGTAAATTATAACTATCAAAGAGATAGTATTTATTTTTAAAATTTTTATTTTAGTCAATTTTTTTTTTTAGTACTTTCTTATCGTTTTATTTGCAAAAAACTAATTGATAATTTTTAAAAGTTTTTTTGCAAAAGAGAGTTTTAAAATATAATAATTTAGAAACTTCGTGGAAATGATTTTCTAATTTTTAAAGTACTTACCAGTCGTATTTTATCTAAAAGTTTAACCTAAACTTCGCAATAAAAATGGATATACTACGAAATAAAATGGATATAAATTGTAATACTGTAAAAATGTTTGAAATATTTATTGATACAGCTTTATTAATACTTCACCAGAGAACTGTTTTGGTACATAAAAAAACCACAGCTCGGACATTATATGGAGTCTAAAAAATGTATTGAAACACATTATTATTTATAAGCCTATCCAAGATTTATTTTTTAAATAATAATGAGACAAGTATATCTCATGAATCATTTTATAGAATATTATATTCAAAGGAGTAAAATGTTATATACTTTCTGAAGGTAACATTTTTAAAAAAATATTTTATATCATATACTACCAAACGAAAGTTTAAATGTATCAGGAAGGAAACATATATAAAAAGTGAACACATAGTTGAATAAAAGATGGATCCATGGAAATACAAATAGTACTTAAAAGTTTATCGAATATTTTTAAAGTTAAATTAGATGGATTGATGCATCGGATATGCAGAGAATATTGGTAGAGAAGATTAAGAAGCTTCATGGGATTAATTAATATTATGATTTAATAATTATCGTCCTAAATACTAAAACCAAGGATTATTTTCTATAAATTTTACCAAATGGATTAATAATTATTTTATTTTAAACTTTAATGCGCTTGGAGGAGAACATTTTTAAAACTCTAGAGAAAATGATAAACATTTTGGACTTATCAGGAACTATCGTCAAGAAAATATGTAATTATAGTTTTGATTCCTTTTATTTTGTTAACCTAGTTTAAATCTAAATTTTTTATAAGATTAGGAAAACATAAAAATATTAATTTATTAATATTAAAATTTTATAATATAACAATCTAATAATTTAGCTAAAAATATTTTAATATAAAGTGTATGGGTGTGAATTTTTTTTTTATATCTGCAATGCTCAAGTGGATAAAGGAAGCCTACTGAACACGTTGACTAGATAAAGGTTATTGGTAATAATAATAACTATTGATAATTTATAATGTATGTTTTTTTTTTGTTTTCTTTAGATCATCCATAAATTGGAAGAATGAAGTGTAAAAGTTTTTTTTTTACTTATATGTACCACATTTCATACAACATTTTAAAAAACATTATGAGATAGGATTGATTTGAAAATATGCATACGACAATTTTTTTTTTTAATTAGTGATATAATCCAACATAACAAATAATTATGTGATTCTTTTAAAATTTTCATGTTATTGGATATTCAAATATTGTCTAAGTAGATTGTATATGATTAAACATACAGAGCAATGAAGTAAGCAACTTTTCTTATGGAATCGTAAGATTGTTTAACTATTAATGAATTTTATTTATTGTTTTGTAAATACAGATAGTTATTTATCGATATAAGATGTGGAAAATCTTGAGAAATAATGTTGAGATAGTGGCTTGGAAGTACTTAGTGAACAGGAAACCAAGATGATGTTTTAAGAAATAGGATGTTATAAGGAATGGAAATAATATTTAGTCTTTATGTGAATATCAGCATAGTTAACAAAGCCCTATGACTGATACACATTTTATTTGGACAGTGTTTATATTTCTTTAAATATTTGATGTTCTAATAAAGCTGAAGAAATAACTTTAACATCGTCCCTGTACTAGAGGATATTAGGCAGGTAAATGTCATACCTCTTTGCACTGTGCCATGATTTTGAGATATGTTAAGAGTAATACTCTAGCTTTCTTCCTTAATCCTATGCATCTGTTTTCACTATCTTTATTTCATGTAACTGCATCGTTTAGTAAGATATGTTTAAGAGAAATGATAAATAATTTAGAACTTAGGTTATGCTATCATTTTTGTATAAGATTGGTTTATTTGCTTAGAAGGAATAGGACGTTGTAACTTAAAATTGAAGATCCAAAGTATCCTAAGGAAAGAAAAGAATCATAGAATATATTTTGAATTTTATTTCGGAAATGAAATATAAACCTTTTTAAAATAAAGTATCTAAACAAAGATATTTTCTTTAAAGTGATAATCATTTTAAATGCTTTAGTATTATTTTTTTTTAAGAGAAAAAATAAGTATTGCATATTTTAAAATACAATAGTACAAAGTAAATTATGTAAACAATATGCATAGTATATTTTTGTTTATTGATTAACAGAAATATATTGATGATTACACTTATATCATACTAAAGTAAGGCTTAAAGAAGAATATATTATGATTAGTAAACATTGTGTGATAAATACTAAAATCTAGTATTGAATTTTTGGATATTTTGTGTAACATCTTTGACTTTGCAAGATGAAAATTTTTAATATTTTGAGAAATTCATACTCATTATAAAATTTTGTTTTTCTATGGAATGTTTTCTAAGTATGAATTTTTTTTAAACAAGATAGTTTAATAATATTAAGGATAAAATGCTGTTGCTAATAAAGTAGATAAATATATTTGTAATAAGTTAACCATAATGAGAAACCAAATAGTAACATTTTTTTTAACTTTGTCCTAAATCTAAATAAAGATATGATTGAAATATAAATTATTATTTTTTATAACCCGGTAGATCAAACTGTAAAGTAAAAGTTAAGGATATCCACTGTAAATAATGTAAATAAATTGTTTATTTATTTGTTGTTAGTAATAAACTTTGTTAAATTTTTTTATTTCAAAAATTTTGTGTCCAAGTTATTTATTTCTCCACATAGCTGCATGAAAACATGATATATGCATAATAATTGAAACAAATATATAATTTTGCACAAAAGATAAATAGAGAATTATTTTAAGAAACTTAAATATTTTATTGGTATTCATTTTAATTAAATAATCATAATCTTACATTATTTTATTGGTCATAAATCAGTTATCACAATATTATATTAAATTATATGCTATCAGTTGCCACACATATTTTGTTTATCAGATTATTAAAATGCTACCACGTATTTATTATATTATTACATGAAGATATAAGATCATATTATATTATTTTATTATGATAATAAAATTATAGTAAAAAGAAAAGATATACAGAATTAGTTAAACAATGAAGAATATTATTACTGTTATTTATTATTATTAGTTTCAGTATCGTAGATTATGACATAAAATCCCTTCTCATATTTTACTACCGTATTTTTAAATTAACTTAGAATAAACTTTATGAACCTGAGATTATTTTATTGAGCTAGATTATTAAATAGAAGATTAAGATTTAATTATTAGTTTAATCTTAGTGAGTAGAAGTTATTAAAGTCGTAAGAATACTATGAGTTTGTTATTTGAAATAGTAATAAAGGGGGGATAGTGTTCTTATGCCATTGAGGTAGTATCCTGTGGGATATTGGCTCAATGTAATCTATCTTGTCACCTGTATTTTCACTTCAAGTCTCATGAAAATATTAAATATTTATTTAATTTATTTTTATAAATTGAACCTTATTCGTATTTTAAATTTGAGCTAGTGAAATATTTTAATTTTAATGCTAAATATTTTAGTTATTAATTATTAACTGAGATAGAACCCGTTTTATTTTATTTCATATATTATCTGAAGTGAGGATGCACGAGAGCAAGGTTAGAATATATATATATGGTATCTTACAACATCTCATTATTCATTTAACTTATTATCTCTTTCATCAATTCTCTCTTAATCTACTAAACATCACATGATCACCATGCTTTATGCTTACACAAGCTGTTGATGCAGAAGCTAAATTTTCCATACAGTAGCACCACTCAGTGCAAGCCAGAGTAATCAATGGATGCAAGAAGCTTACTCACTGATGAAAGCCACAAGCTAGAAACTAATCTGGGAATATTGGATGAATAGGCACTAGATAGGAATTTTATCACAAACCTTGATTACTCAGGCTTGCACTGAATGGTGCTACTGTGTAGAGAGTTTAGCCTCTGTGTAAACAGTTTGTGTAAGCATAAAGAATGGTGATCATGTGATGTTTAGTGTTTTATACTATTTCTGCCCAATAGGATTATGATGACTGTGATTATTAAAGGACCAATGACACCAAAAAGTATGGATGCTTAACTGAGTTTAGATCTATACAACTATGCAAGCTGATGAGCTTGAATTGAAAACATTTTTGTGTTGTCACTTTAAACTCAAAACTTTATAGTTGGCTAATAAGATAAAAGGTGGTTTCTGGAGAGTTGCATTAGATCCTAAGATCTAAATGCAGCACTCTAAGATCCAATGCTCCTCACTCATGAAAGTCACAAGCTAGAAACTAGTCTGGGGATATTGGATGAGTAGGCACTAGATAAGGATTTTATGCTAAAAACCCTTGCATTCATTGATTTCTCTGGCTTGCACTGAATGATGTTACCGTATGGAGCCTTTTGTCAACATGTCTTTTTACTCCATTTAATTGCTCTTTTTAATATTTCCCCATATTAATTTATAAAAATTCCTTTACTTCTTCATTAGACATCTCTATTATTTTTTCAAATTTTCTTTACATGTCGCTGTGTGCTGCGTGAAAAATTTACGCACACAAATTTATAGAGACTTGACCAGATCCCAAGCTGATCAGCATGCAACACCACAGACCAGTAATAATATCTGAAATCTGGAAATTTGTGGAAAAACATGGCTAATTGAAGACACTATTTTAGTTGAAGTGCATATTAGGAATCATATATATATATTGTAACGAGCACAGACGTTCGTTACATTGTTTTTTTTTTTTTAATTTATTAAACATGAAAGTAAATTAAAAAGTTCGCATTTAAAAATTTTCTTTAAGAATTAAAAATTGAAATTAAATATCATCTTAAACTCTTATATATTAAATCGCACAGATAATGAAAAATTATTAAAATAAAAATTTATTAAAGAAAAAGTAAATTTTAAAAAGATTTGGAGATAAAATTATATCTTTAAATTTATCTTTAAATATATTTTTGATTTGGAAAACAGGTTAATTAATAAATAAATGGAAATGATTTTACAAAATAAATACATTAAATAAAATTATAACTAATTAATAAATAATATCGGTCAGATAGAATAATATTGCAATTATTTAAATCTGGAAAGTTTTTACTTTACTGTTCATAAATTTTAAAGTTCTTACGGTTATTTAAATAGTTCATCTTCATATATTCCTTGCCGTTTGAACGTGAATTCCCACGTCGTCCGAAGATTGGTATCCTGTTGGCCGATTTATTTATCCATCCGGAGATTTTTTTAGTGTAGTTGGTCCTCAATGTAGAAACGATGGTTCATTTTTCTTCCTTTCTTAGCAGAACTGAAGGGATTGAAGCTGTGCGTCTTTTTCAATCCCCTCAGCACTAACACCTAGCTGTTACATCGTAATAATCATCAATAACTAGTCACTGATTAATAATTTCCAAATTTTCCTTTTATATTAATGTGAAGGATTGAATTTACATTACGTCACCGATGCGATGGTCCTTTCGCTGCGGTCCGATTCCATAGGGATTTCTTCTTATTTGCTAACAGTTTCCATTGTTTTCTTATCTGACCGGTGTTTTTACATTTAAATGCCGAAGGCTGGTTTACATTTAACTAATTAACAATCATTTCCATTTCTGATTAATTAACCTGTTTTCCAAATCAAAAATATATTTAAAGATAAATTTAAAGATATAATTTTATCTCCAAATCTTTTTAAAATTTACTTTTTCTTTAATAAATTTTTATTTTAATAATTTTTCATTATCTGTGCGATTTAATATATAAGAGTTTAAGATGATATTTAATTTCAATTTTTAATTCTTAAAGAAAATTTTTAAATGCGAACTTTTTAATTTACTTTCATGTTTAATAAATTTAAAAAAAAAAAACAATGTAACGAACGTCTGTGCTCGTTACAATATATAATTATCAAGTGATATACATATATATGTAAAAATATTTCGCTACTTTGTCGTTATTAATAACATTAAACACCAAAACAAAGTGTAAATATATTGAATGAAATTAATTAAACCAAGCATACTTTCAACGTGTGTGCATTATAATCTTAGTTATTTGGCTGAAAAGACCCATTTTTTGCTAAATTGAATACTGCTTATATCTCACAAAAAAATTATTTCTCTTACCCCAGCATTTATCATCATTGCTTTTGATTTTTATTCACTAATCCCAATCTCTTTACTCACATTTGCACAAATCTTTAGCACAACTTTTATATCTTCCATACTTTCTGTACACAAGAAAATATCACCAGCAAATAAAAGGCCTAATAATGTATGCACTCCCTTACCATCTATTAGTGGTATCTCTATCCCTCTTCCTAGTCTTTCTATTGCACTCTCCATTTCTCTCAAATATAATAAAAACAAAGTAGGTGACGTAGGGCAGCCTTGCCTTAGTCTCACCCCAATTTTAATTCTGATTCTATATTTCATGATACATATAGTAATTATTTTCATACAATCTCTTACAGCTCCATTCATTCCTAAATTTACTAAACTTACTCATAATCTATTTACTCTATCATGTTTTCTCTATATCTATTTAAAGACCATATATAAATGTCTACCTGTATTCCTACTCGTAATAATTTGTGACTACAAATAAACTATTTCCTATACACCTATCTGATCTAAAACCTTGCATTTCTCTCACTGTATTATTTTCTTCCATCCATTTTGCCACCGTATATGCAAAAAACTTTATACAATACTGACATTACCGCTACCGGTCTATAATCATTTATCTTTCTATGGTCTTTGCCCTTTCCTAAAAATAATAGCCTCATCTCTTGTATTATTCCAGCTACTTGGAAATTATAATAGATTTAATTTTGCCCTATTTCCCAAATTCATCACCATCTCTGCTGCCCATTCATCTAAACCTATTGCCTTTCGGATTTTTAACTTCTTCCCTGTCTCTTTCAATTCGTTTTCTGTAAAACTAATATTTCCATTACTATGTGCTTTTATGCTTGTCATCATTCTGTTCTTCACATCTAACATCTTTTCTATATCTATTACACACTTATTTAAGATTGTCTCTAATTCTTCTCTAGAGCTATCCTCTTTCTCCCCATCATTTAGTAATACTATTTCTCCCCTACATTCCTTCTTTTAATATATTTTTCAAAATTTTTAACTCCCATCTCTTTCACTTTTATTAATATCCTCCAATAATTTGTTATTTCATTCTCTATAATTATCTATTTTATCCAACTTCATTTTAACATCTTTTTCACTTTTTTTTTGTTTTTAATAGCACATTTATATTTTCTATATGCCTTTTTCTTCCTTTTACACATTTAACTAATTCTCACTTTTTTATTTTATTCTTCTGAATATTCTCCCCTAAAACTCTATTTGCCGTCTGCACACCAGTCCATATATTCATTCCCAACAAACTCTTTCATAATTTCTTCTACTTTTATTTTATAATCTGTTAACTTATTCTTATCATTCACCCTCCACCCCCATCTTTCACCATTCTTTCTACTTTTATTATTTTCCACATTACAAATCATTTCTATTATAAATTATGATCATTATTATATACTCTTTCTTCATTATCAAACATTCCAATTTTCTGTACTTTATTCATTCCCTCTTTATCTACTAATAAATAACCTATTGTATGAAATATATTATTTCTTGACCCTTTGTATTGCCCTTCATAAATATTTGATAAATTTCCAATGCTCAAATTCAATCTCTGATAAAAAAATTTCAAACTGTCCATTCCTATTATCCAAGTGATTAATTTCTTAAATATGCCCATTTATATCCCCTATGACTATTAATTCCTCCCCCTCCCCTTTTTTGGAACTTTGTATATCTTTAAATAAGCATTCATATATGCTATTGTTCTACTCCATTATAAATGACTATATCCAGTGGCCATATACACTACAGCTACCATCCATTTTAGTATCCTTATCTCAAACCACAAATGTTCTTGACACTTTACAGTATTTAAATATTTTTTTGACATACTTCCTATACCACCATCCTTTTTTCTTTTCTATTTATACTGTCATACCAAATTTTCCAGTATAGGTTCTTTTCTTAAATGTGTTTCCACTACTGCTAATACCTCAAGCCTTTCATTTTTATTTAATTCCAACAACTTTTCTGGTCTCCTACCATCTTGCATATTCAAATATCATTTAACAATTTTTTCTTACTACCCTTTTATAAAATCTTTTATTTCTTCTCTGTTGTATTTGTAATTAGTTTGATTATCATTAGTTTTACAGACACATTCTTTCTCCACATTCACATTTATACTTGGGTCAGCTACATTTTGTTTACTTCTTATATCCCAACTATCCTTAACCTTCTTTTTGATAATACTGTAATTTAAAACCCTACCTCCATTTATAAGTTTCCCAAATTATATTTTTCATAAATCAAACCTCCGAATGCTTCACTTCCTTGTTTTTCTAAATGCAATCCATCTTTACTTTATAGCTCCCTCTTACTAATAAAAAAAATCCCACACAAACATAACATTCTGTCACAATTTTTTTCAATCTCTCATTTATAGAACATGCCCTAACTTATACTTATTGTTGAATCTTGTTACTAATCCAACTATTCCTACACTTCCTTTAACCTTGTTCAAACTACTAATCAATTCTTTATACTCATCCATTACTCTCTCCAATGGCTCTGACAAATTATTTGTCCCCATTATAACAAACATTTCTGCGCCCGTTTATTTATCTTATGTGTAACACCCTTAATTCTGGTTACAGGTAAACATACTCTTAAATATCTATTTTTATTTCCCCTTGCAATTACATATCCACATCCTCTAATTAGTGAGTTCCCTATCAAGACTGTCTCATAGTTTACTTTCCCTAATTCAACTGTAACATTCTCTTCAACCTTCTGAACTTTATTTATTTATCACTTCTATTCATTAATACTTTAATCTTCTCACAATTCATATCTAACTTTTTTAATTTTACTTCTATATCTTTTATCTCTTGCTTTATTTTACTTATTTTTTTGCCTATCCCCATTGCACTACTTATTTTGTCATCTATCTCTTGTCACTCTAATAAATATACTCCATTCTATCATCCTTATCTACATTTTCCTTCATTTCTCCCTGATCTTCTCTTTAAATTATCTACACTTAACCATTTTTTCACCTTTATACACAATCTACACAACCATACACCTTTTACATTCTTCCTAATCCTTATTTAAGCACTTCAGATACAAAACCTTATCACATACTGTACACTCTCTACCAAAGTGATGTGATGCACAGTGACTTCTTTTTCCAAGTAGGGAATCTCTCATGCACTGTACCCAGATAAACCTGTTAGCTACCTTCCCTTTCCATTCCTCATCGTTTTTACCATATTCTTCTCTATCCTGCTCCAACCCATTTCCACAACATAATCTTTGTCAACTCTATGGTCTTCATATCTAAATCCCCATTATCTTTTCCCAAACCCAACTTAAAAAACAAGAATCCACTTTCTGTATAACCATTTTGTTTATATTTATTTATTCTCTCACAACTTCATTATTTGTAGTGATGTGATGTACTGTGGCTTCTTAAACGAAGTCAAGAATATCTGAACAATTATGGCCAGATAAACCTGTTAGCCACTTAATTTTCCATTCCCCACTCTAAGTTTTTCCATATTCTGCTCCATCCCATTTCCACAACATAATCTTTGTCAACTCTATATCCTTAATATCTAATTCCCCCTTATCTTATCCCAAACCTAGCATAAAACCCAATAATTCACTTTCTGTATAATCACTTTTTTCATATTTATTCCTCCATAACTTCATTATATGTACCCTTTCTGTTTTCAAACATTTACATTCAATTATCTAATATTTTCTATTCCTTCCTTACATAATTTACAAAATAAATCACCCATATTTTTCCATTTACATGTATATTCTCTTGTAGCTAAAGATCCCATTTGAGCCTTAAACAATAAACTACTTTCCTTATTATTATCATATATTAACTCGCACCTAATATTCTGTTTATTTCTATATATATTTAAACTCTTTTTACTCTCCATACTATTTCTCCATTTTTCTAACTCCATATTCTTTATTAATAAATCTATTCTTTTATCCCACTCCTTACTACTATAACACTCAACAATCCTCCTAACATAATCATCCCATCTTTTGTACAAATTTACTGATATAAATTCTTTAACCAAATCTTTTGCATACTGCATTACCTTTCTCACCCATCTTGTTACCTACCCTTTACTCATAACCCAATTAAATACTATTTTGGCTATTCTTTTATTATTCATAAACTGCAATCTACCAAACATTTTCATTTTACTTTTTGCATCTCTCATATGAAAACTTGACCATCCTATTTCTACTTGAATTGCCTCCCTTGCTATCCATACATCTGCATCCAATGCATGTCTTCCTACTTCCCTTTGAACTTTTTTAAGTAATCATACCCCTTTACTGACACATAATGCATCATTACCATATATTAACCTTGCTACTGCGACTCCCATATAATTCTAGCTACGTCATATTTATTATATGAAAACACTGTTAATTTCTTTATCAATCCCTTTCTTTTCTTTGCTTCATTTATCAATTTTTTCTCCCATTCATCCAAATAATTTTTCTGATTACTTAAAATAACTCCCAAATAACTATATCTATTCACCACACTTAATATCTCCCAATAAAAATTCTACATCTTCTCTTTCCCCAGTATTATCTATCATTATATTTGATTTTTCTTCACTTTACCCACCCTTGCACATGTCCTCAGCATAACTTCCATATCTTCTCTTCTTTCTGCACACAAAAAAATATCATCCCCCCAAAAAGACCCAACAAAATATATACCCCCTTACCACCTATTAACGGTATCTCTATCCATACAGTAGTGCCACACAGTGCAGGCCAGAGTAATTAATGGATGTGAGAATGTTTTTGCATAAAATCTCTATCTAGTGCCTACTCATCCTAAATCCCCAGACTAGTTTTTACCTTGTGGCTTTCATCAGTGATGAGCTTTGGATCTGAGATTACTGCACCTAGATCTTAGGATCTAATGTAATTTTCCAGCACTCATGTTTTACCTTTTTATTTAACAATAAAGCTACGAGTCCCAAATGAAAACAGATGTTTTCAATCCAATCTTCTTGCATCCATTAATTACTATGGCTTGCATGTCACTACTGTATGGAGAGTTTGGTATTAACAGCTTGTATAAGCATAGAAAATAGGAATCATGTGATGTTTAAAATAGAGAATGAGAATCTAAATGCTTATCAGCATCTGGGAAAATAGATTTCATCCAAGTCTAAATGATCTCTAAAGTAAAGACTTAAGTTTATCTGCCACCAATTAGATGTTTTAAATAAAATAGCTAATTGATTTAGACAATTTATTTAATATCTACACCTGGGTCCTGAAAATTGTAGATAACTCAGTCCATGACCTTTTGCTAAAAGTTGAAAATTTATCATGTTCCAGGTGCATAGTTAATCCACGTAGTGAGAGGTTAAAACAGGAATGAAAAAAATCATTAAAAAAAAATTCATTATTCCTAATAGTTGTCAACCAATTCCTATGAAGTGAGAAATGTTAGACAGAACCTTGTCCTGCAGTTGACTATATTAAAGCCATTTTACTATCTTTACTTATAATATTAATCAGCCATTAAGCTAATGCACATGCGCTTTGTGGATTTTAACTATAAATGAATACTCTCACTTTCCAAACACAAGATAAAGTCTGTGAAAAGATAGAATGGATCATGAATCTATCTATCCTTTCAACCCAAACGTTATCTTGTGTTTGGAAAGTGAGAGTAATTTAAAGTGATTGTTTAATATCTTCACACTCTCATTTCCAAATGCTTAAGATATGCCCATACTTAAATGTTTGGGTTGAAAGGATAGATGGATTCATGATTCATTCTATCTTTTTACAAAGACTTTATCTTGTGTTTGGAAGTGAGAGTATTCATTTATAGTTAAAATACACAAAGCGCATGTGCATTAGCTTAATGGCTGATTATTATTACATTTTAAAAACATCGTGCTATATAAAATAAATATCTTATTTACATATGTTTAATTTCAACTAAGAATGACGTATTGTAAATTCTAGTAAATTTCGGAAGCGTCACTCATTCAGGCATAGTAAAGGTAATTTAAAGTGATTGTTTAATATCTTCATGCTCTCATTTCCAAATGCTTAAGATTTGCCCATACTTAAACGTTTGGATTGAAAGGATAGATAGATTCATGATTCATTCTATCTTTTCACAAAAACTTTATCTTGTGTTTGGAAGTGAGAGTATTCATTTATGGTTAAAATACACAAAGCGCATGTGCATTAGCTTAATGGCTGATTATTATTACAGTTTAAAAACATCGTGCTATATAAAATAAATATCTTATCTTTATTTATGTTTTTCAACACAATAATGATTAACAAAGGTTTTCATATAATCTTATAACTAGAGGTAACATGAGATAGTATCAGAATATTTTTATTTGATACTCTCAGTAAAGTCAGACAATGCATTACTAAAACATTTTAATTCTTAATCAGATGGAAATCAGCCACACACATGCATTGTTTCATCATATTACCAGCTCTACAATGCTACATAGAGTATGCAGGAAATTCTCAAACCAAAACACAAGATATTTTGAAAAGAATGCATTACCTTTGTACCTAAATTCAATTACATAGGCCAATCTTAAGCATTTTGGAATGAGAGCGCATGTGTGGATGGCTTATTACATCCGATTAAGAATTACTAACAAAACTGTGCTAGTAAATGATCAATTACATTTGTTAAATCATTTTAAAAAGAAACTTACAAATTTACAGTAATGGTGATGAGTATTGTAAATTATTATATAAAATTTAATGATATAAATTCTTGTTTGATGAAATTAACTAGATAATTTATTTTAAATGTTCATTAAAAGATCCTAGTAAGAAAACATAAAAAAAGTTGTATTACAAAAATTACTAGAAAATAATAATCGATGGTTATTAATTTATTGTCATAATGAAATTAATATCTTTACATGTATATCATGGAAGTGAAAAATTTGATTTAGAACACGGACCTAACAAAGATGTCTTAAATCCAAAAGTCAATGAATATTAAAATATGAAAAAACTTTCAAAAAATGATGATCCAATAAATGTAATGATGAAAATGTCTACAAAACAGTGTTTATATTTTGAGAAGCTTGAAGATCTATTTAAGTATCAACTGAAAGTCAAATAAAAGTAAATATCTGAACTCGAGATTTAATTTTTGTTTCCGATATCTGAGATAATCATAAAAATATAATAATAATGACAGAAAATTTAAAAAAAAATGAAAAACTTAATTTGTGAAATTTTTTTTACAAACAACTCGCTCAAATAAAAGAACCTTTTATTGAAAGATTTGCTAAAATATGGATCTTTTCTTAATGGTCCAAACTTACATCAGAAACAAATGTCTGTGCTGCTACTTCTGCCTTCATAGAATTTGCTTATATTGAGCTTTACATCACTAAAAATGAATAAACTGTGTTCAGCTATTATACATGTCAGAAAAAAATAAGTAAAAAAGGCCGTTTAAATATTAAAATAATTTCTTGACAAATAGTCAATAAAGTAATTGAAGTAAAATCAAATGTTCTTTTCGCTTAGCTTGACCTGATGAAAAATAATTACTTTTCAGTATTAATGGAATCAAAGAAGCAAAAGTGTAAACAGAACACATTGATTGTTGCTTATAAAAATCAATACAAAACATTTGAAACATAATAGATTGACAATAGAAATAATGGAATTAAATTCTATTAATTCTGTAATATTAAACCAAATCAAGAGCTTTTAATTAATTAATTGCATATTTTAATTTTATCATTTATTATACAAATGCTTTGTAAGGGTGTATTCTTAAAGAACAAGAGGGCATATGAAATGCTAAAATATCCACCAATTTTTGTCGTTCAGCTTCAAGACTTTGAATATCTGTTTTCAACATAGAATTTTCTGATTCCAACTGATCAGATTCCTAAAAAAGAAAAAAAAAAAACAAATAAATATTTATAAATAGTTTTCTCTTCTTTTATTAATACGAAAAATACAAATATTATGACAGATTTCAAAAATATATACTTTACAAATTCTTTGACATATATTTCTACATTGAAATAGGCAATTATTTTTTTGACAAAATAATTGCATTATTTTCTATTTATCAATAGATCTCTTACAATTACCCCAATATCTTTTCTCTACCTCAAATGTAGTATCTCCTCACAACTTCTCTGTGTCAACTATAGTACACCATAATTTATATTCATTGGTTTTAAAATATGATATTGATATCATTTATGTTCTTTATTACATTTTACAATCCACTATTGGAGTTTTTAATTGCCCGAGGGATCTTCGGAAATATAACAAACATTATACAAATATACATGAACATATAATTTTACATTTTTTATATATATAGATATTCTATTTTATAATCATTATTTATTTAAAATAGAATATGTCTATATATATAAAATGTAAAATTATATGTTCATGTATGTTTGTATTCATGTATTTGTATTGTGTTTATTATGCTTCTGAAGAAGATCGCTGGGGCAATCAAAATCGTCAATAGTGGGTTGTAAAAAAGCATTGTAAAAAGTAATAAAAAACGTAAATGATATTAATATTATATGGATTTAGCAATGCAATAAGAAAGATAAAGTTTTTAAAATATGAAGAATCCTGTGTGAAATATAAAAGTGTTCAGTTAAATATATATCTAACTGCAGATCAACTCGAGGATAGATTTTTACAACGAACAATATAACATATTTAGTAGTAGAAAATTGTTTCTTTACAATGATCAGCAACTTTTTTTTTATCCCCAAGGTACACTTTCTCTTTCCATGATTTTGCAATCTTGTTCATAGATCTGGTAAACAAATTACTAATGTAAAGTAATGATTATTAAACAAAATGTATATATAACATGAAAAATGATGATAAAAATACCATCAAAAATGGAACTAAAGAAAATTCATTATGCTATTTTTTTATACAAATTTATAATAAAAGTATATAAATACTATATAACGTCATTATTTTCAATTGCAGGATCTCTTCAAGTTCACTCCATCCTCTCCGATCTCTAGCTCTTTTCTCCACACCATCCCACTACACTTCCTTATTTCAGGTCTCATTCTACATCTTATATAAAGAGACCATATGTATTAGTGTTTTCCTGAAGGTTCGTGATGATGGTGTTTTAGTTGTATTTCTATATTGAACTACTGAATGTCTTTAGAAAAATTTAACTTTTATTTAAATATTTCAAATACATTCAAAGTGTTAGTAATAGCACATGGGTTAGTATATGCATGTTTCGAGAGGCATTATTCTCCCCTCTTCTTCAGGCGTTACTGGCCTGACCAGCATGGTAATTGAACCTGGATCCTTAGAGTCTTGAGTATTGAATTTTAAGATAATGCTCTAACCATCTGAGCCATTCTGCCAAAGGCAACTATCAGTAGAAATTTCATATACTTATCTATGAGGTTCCTCTGATTTCTTAACTGTTTCATAAGAGCAAAGTTGATTGGTGGTTTCCATACATTATGTATAGTCACACTAGATTGGTTTATGGGATTTTTTTGCCATGTCATGTGAGCAGCTTCTTTAAATTTTCTTCTCTATCCAATATTTATAATTATACAGAAAAGACTTTGGCACATAATTATATGCCCTTTTCAATATTAAACATCTATTTTAACCATTAATATATTATTGTATGCATAGCAGTATTTATTGTTTGATAATAGAAATAAAACCAATAATAATAAATAAAGTAAAAAATGTGGTATAACAATTCAAATTGTTAAAAATTCAATAAATATTGAAACAAGTTAATTATATAGCATAATAAATAAACATTAATGGACAAAAGCATATTTTATATAACTTTATATACATTACATTATATAATTTTTAATTCATTTTTAATTGAAGTTATATATATATTCATATAATTATATTACAAATAAATCAAGTCAGATGTCACATGATCTAATTTAAACAAGCTTGCATTACAAATGTTTTATAGAGCTCGCAAATGGCTATTTAAGTTAGATAGCTGGATGGAAGACATATGGATATCTGAAAATTTCAGATTTTCTATTTAAAGTGCTGGGCTTATCCTAGTATTTTAAATCTAATGCTTGAATATCCTGGCACCTCACTGATGAAGCCAGTAGCAGAAACCACTCTGGGATTGAGGATATTCCGAAAAGCTTGTTAAGAGCTTATTTGTGAGCTCTTTATAAAAAATATAATTATATTTATTAAGTCCAATATAATTTCATATATTTCTCTTCTTTTTTGGATCTTTAGTGCAATTTAAAGATTTAATATTTTTTATAGCTTCTATTTTATGTCTGTATGTCAAATAGTGAATGTACAAAGCAGATGTATCATCTTTTCTACTAATTGCATTGTTATGTTCTTTGGCTCTTTGGTCTAACTGTTTTATGATATCATTAACATTGTCAAACATTATCAATCTACTGCAGGATAAAGATTTCTCCAAGTTCAATCCATCGTCTCCGATCTCTAGTCTCTCTTCTCCATGACTCCTGCATACTTTCTTATTTCATCCATCCATTTCACCTGTGGTCTCTTTCTGGGTCTTTTACAGTATCTTGGAATACAGTTTAACATTTCAATTGTCCAGCTATTATCATCTCTTCTAGCAATATGTTCAGCCCAACTCCAGTCTTTTAGTTTTTTCAACGATGTCAGTAACATCTGTTTGTTCTCTTACCCATATATTGCATTTTCGATCTCTTCTTGTTTCTCCTAATATGCATCTCTCCATACTTCTTTGAGTGGTCTGAAGTCTCTGTATCCATAATAAATCATATTACATGTCACAATTAATTGCATATATAATTCCTTTTTTTATATTTTGTGTTATCTTTTATTTTATAATTTCACCATATTTTAATTATTTTATTTAATTATTATTATTGCTTTTCTTTATATTATAAAACAGTAGATGTTGATCTACATGTAATAATATATTAACAGTATGTTTAATAATGAAACGGGTATAAAATTATGTGCTAAAAAGACTTTTCTATATAAATATTTACATTATGTATAATGTAACGGTATGAAAAGTAGAGCTGCTTTAACCTAACCTAGAGATGCAGGTAGAGGGGTTCAAACTTCACCTATTCCTCCAGATTGCTTTTAAGCGACTTACTCCCCAAATCTCACTAGAATTTATTCCGAATGTATGTCCAGTAGTCAGGGAGAGATAAGACCACAAAATTAATTTTACAAGTAGATATATATAATGACCAGATTTATATATGTGTGTCACACAAAGAAAAACAACAATACTACAGAGTTTTAATGATAGTGAATGATGGACAAAAAGAACTTTTATTAGTTATGCTAGCAAGATTCTACAAAGTTTCACTGATTAAGCTGCAGGATATTACCCTGCAACCATATACAGATAAATACAAATAATCCCCTCTTTTGTAATGATAATAATAGACAAAAATTTATATTATAATTTAAAAAAAAAAAAAAATTTCCAGCCAATGGATGGATTACATAAAATTTAAGAGACATAATTCATTAACTCTATGGGTAGAGCACATGGTAATAAATAAATGGTTAAATCCAACTAAACACTTTTTGGACATATTTAAATCGCAGCCCTCTACTAATGACTAAAGAAAATGAAATAGTGACCCCAATGGGAATTTCCAGCTATGATTGAAACATTTCAATATTTTGAGACAGATTTCAAAGTAAATATAAATACGCAATATGGCACACTAAAGCGAAAGCATAATGTCAGCTGAGTCTCGAGATATAATAAGCAACCAAGAGGCTAATACAAGACTGGATAGCACTCCGTCTCTAAACTGGGTTAGAGAAAAATGGAATCCGTTTGCTAACTGCGTGGACCAGATTCAGATATGGAGTTTTCTTGCTTATGTCCAGTTACATACATTAAAATATCTGAAATAGATACGAGATCCAGAATTTTTATTTATTTTCATGAAGATCCATATGCAGATATATTAGCCTAAGCAGACTTGGTAAAAGAGAAACACTGAATACATCATGCTGAGATGTCACAGATCACCCAGTGCACAATACAACATAAATACAGCCAAATGACGTTTAAATTTAAAAAGAAAGCCTTTTGCAAAAACATATATATAAAACATTACGAAAGCTCAACCACCACTGAAAAATCCACAGAAAAGTAATAGTGATTTTCTCTTTTATAAAATTTAGATCACTAACACAAACGGGCAGCTATTTTACTGATTTAGTTGAAGTTTAACCTATCTACCCACAGAGACCAACGGTATTTATAAAACTTTAATATATACATTTTTTCTCTTATTACAAAAGAATAAGTGTGAACGTTTATTTTATTTCATGCTCTTTAAAATAGAATTTTAAATTTGTAACCCCTCATTGACTAAAAAAAATAACATCGATCGGGATTTTCCTTTTATATATATATATAAACTAAATTAAAAAAATCTTGGAAGTTTTATAATAGAATCTTGATAGATATTAACAGAATCTTTAGCAATTAAATATTAATTTTAAAAATGGGATTTGCACTTTCTGCGATTTGCTTTCTCTCCTTCCAAAATAAAATATATACATAAAATAAATACTTAATTACAGGTGTTAAACCATTAAGCATCACATGATCACCATCTCTTATACTAGCACATAATTGTTTATAAACAAGGCCTTCTGTCACCCATTGATTACTCTGGTTGGCACAGGGTGGCACTACTGTATTGAGAGTTTTGCCTTGTTTAATTACAGGTGCATAATGGTGGTAAGTTAAGTGACACATTTTCAATTAAATTAATAAAAATTATCACTGCCATTATACGAAATAAACCACCACCCATTTTATAATATTTTTAAAAAGAGAACAGAAGCAATTGATGAGATATAATGTTACAAGACACAAACATATAGATTTCAAAATATATATCTATAGATAAATAGAATAACAAAGCAGATATTTAAATTTACATTAAGGAAAAATAAACATATTTCAAATCATAGAATAGTTACCGATAACTGTTGCTGTAAAAATGGAAACCATAGATGTTGGGTGGCAGTCCTTTTTTTTGAGTCTTGATGTTTATTTCACATTTCCATTGAAAGAACAGGGTAAACCTTGGTCATGAATGCAAGGCACTTTAGTTCTCAAGCTGGCTCATATGTCTATGACTCCGGTTTCAGGAACAGGCAGGAGAGCGAAGGCAAGAATATTACTCTCATTTCTTTTTGCAGAGTGGCTCATTTTGTGATTTATGGGTATATATATGCTGAACAAAAAGAAAATGACTATGGCTTGAAGACAGTACAGCAAGCTTTCCCAGCAATTTATCTTGTAAATTTCAGCAAACTTCTTTCCGAAAAATTCTGAATAAAAGCGAATTCTTCAGCAAGACTACAGTAAGCATAAGAGACGGAACAAAAGAAAAATTCTTTATTTATACCCTTTTTCAATTCTATTTTTAATTAAACTACTTATTAGTAGCTCATTGTTTCCAATTTTTTCCTGTTATCTATTTTTCTTTTAATTAAAATGTTTCATAAATTAATTGCATTCTTTAATGGATTGTTTAATTACAAAAATTTATCTGATCTATTTCTGCCATATTTTAAAAAATAGTTACAAATAAAAATTTAAATTTTGTATATTTTATTTCATTGATTTCTTTTTTTAAACTCTTTCCCTCTTTAACTTACGTAGTTATTTGTGCAGATGATAATTTATTTTAAGAAAGGAACATACATTCACTGTGGTTGGACTTAGGGTCTTCGCTAGTCCACAGTGAATGGTGAAGCCAGCATATATATATTTGCATATATATATGCACAGCTTCAATAATAAAAATGCATTTACACATATCAATCAATCAATAGTATTCTGTCCTACGAACAGATCTAGAGGGTTCTTGTTAAATAGCCACTGTACATCGCTTGGTGGTGCTGTTTCTGTGCAAAAACTTTTTAATATAACGTTTCCGGACCGGGACAAAACAAAACACTTTTCTTTTTATTTAAAAATGTACGTTATTCTTCTAATAGTAAATGAAACGTTTAAACAAAAATTAAAAAAACAACAACACTTGATTAACAAAGTAATCAGCCTGAATTCAATGAAATTTAAGTTTGATATTGAAGTGTTAAGATTCTTAATGAAGAGAAAAACCATAATAAAAGAAAAATTAAGGAGGCAATTTTAATAAATAGAATTAATTGAATTAATAGACAAGCTGCTAACATTAAAATTAGAGATTCATGGGATTTGAGTTGATGATGTTTCCTTCCGTTTTAACGGGAGTTGAGGCAGGTTAAGGAATTAATCAAAACTATTTCTGCAGATTGAAAGACTGTATATAATAGTTAATTACTGTTCTATTTATTATTTTATTGTTATAACAATGGTTTCGTTTTAAATTAACAAACATTTTATTTATATATATATATATTTGGTTATATTAGTTGAATATTACTCGATGAAGTGAGTATATATATATTTCTTAGTGATTTTCTTTATTTTTACCTACAAAGTATTTCATGCTGATATCTTTTAACTGTGTTGTGCAATATAATTGATGATCTGAAATGACTTCAAAGCTATGATCAAAAAATTAGGGTAATAGTAAAACATCGGGATACATTTTTTTTCCAAGACATGAATATATACCCCCACACAAGTTTAAATTATATTAATCTATGTAATGTGCTCACACCATTGCCAGAATTATATTAGAATCAATCATATAATCAGTATTAGAATAACTATTAGATGCTCCTGTTCAATTAATAAAAAATAAAATAATATTTACTAAGGCTGTAACCGCAAGAATATGCATGTAAAAATGCGATAGTAGGACTCTCTACAGGTCTTAACCACAAGCTTACATTTTGGAAGAAAAGAGGGGAACCCTTCTTGTGTATTAGATAGTTGTGCACATGTACAAAAGGTAGATATATGTTAAATAAACACAGAACACGTATTAATTTTTAAAAAAGTTACTGTTATTAAATAGTTAATGTGGACTTGTTTAAAATGGAGAAAATAATAATTACCTTAAGCTCAATTATCTCTTAGATTCAAGTCTACAAATAGAAACTTAAAGCTTTTTAGAAGTTATTAATATATGATTTCAGAGAACTGCATACAAAAATGTTGATTTAGCTGTGTAAAAAAGAAAGACCGATACATCAGCATAGAAGCACTATCCAAGAACCTAAGGATTTGGGCACGCCCCAATACCTAGGGACTTGTTAAAGGTTGTCTCAACCTATATTATGTTTTAAGTAAGTATTTATGCAAAACTGATAATATATATAATGTGTTAAATTGTAAAATAAATTGTATTTGTATGTTTTACACTATACTAAATGTTCATTTTAAATTATTTTGGTTTAGTGGTGTCTTTATTTTAATTCGTATTTGTTTTGATTCTTATTCGAGGTCATGACTGCAATAGCTTGGGGAATCCGGACATAGCTCTTTTAACTGACACCCTGAGAAACAGTACAGCCACAGAGCATTGATTTTAATACTAGAAGATTTGATGGTGTTCATTAAAATTGAAATTAAGTTCAATAAGTTCAGTTATCCATTAATCTGTAAATGGCAACACAGTTTGAAATCGGGAAAATTTGTTAATAACTCCTATGAGCGGCCTATCTACATAAAAAGGATAGATAAGTATTTTATCATAAATAGTACAAAAAAAATTATCATTAAAATGCCACATTTCTTCTTTTCGGACTTTACAACTAATTGAAATAAGAAATCGAGTTTGTAACCTGTAGATTCTGAAAGTTTATCTTACATGGAAAAAATCAAATCCTTGAGCAATGATTTTAGCTTTGAACCCATATAGTTCTTCTTCATTATGAAATAGATGCCCAATTGGGGGGGGGGGTGAAAATTGTAGGGATTATGATTCTTCTTCGAAACTTGGCAGAGAATTGCACTCATGCATATTATTTGGAGAAAACTATTGGAACAGTTCCATGGGATATAGTAGATGAAAAACTATCCATGGGATATAGTAGATGAAAAACTATCACAGTAAATACTGTCCATATCCAAGCAGACTCATGTAGAAATCATCAAAAGAGGCATCATCCATGAGTTAGTTTGAAGTCATATTTCATCAGTCTAATACGTAATATCCCAAACAAATAATTCTGAAAAGAAATATGCCTGGATGACCAGAAAAAATTAAATTAGAATGATATCACTGGATTTCGTCAATCTAATGCAGAATCTCCGAAACAAATAATTCTTAAAGGAAACAAGTCCGAATGATCAGAAAAAATTAAATTAAAATATCACCGTGTACAATTGTGCACAAAGCACAGGATTACAATTATAAAAATGTAAAATGCAGAATGGGTGGCAAAGTAGCCACCTAGTGCAAGTTTGATGTACTAAAACAAAAATAGTTCAAATAAAAAAAATTCCTGAAAATGAAGCTAAACCAATTGAACATAGTTATAGAATAAATAAGGCTAATGTAGAATTTCCAGAAAATAATGTTGACAGTCTGAATAAGCAACAAACTCATAGTAATAGAAGAAGATGGAGATACTGGGATATCATTCATGCCTCAGAGGCATTGAACTAAAGTTAGTAATGAAATGAAAAACTTCTCTAAATTATTGAGAAGAAAGATTAAAGCTAATGATACTAATGGAAATACCATCGTTATTACCAGGTTAAAGTAATGATCAAAGCAAATAAGTATTAGAAAAAGTTAAACTTACTTATTGTAAAAGACAGTTTAAAGCCCATATTATGTAGAGAATGATTTATTCCTCTAGATAAAAGGATTTATATGATTAATAAAATCAATATTGTGAGGCAAATGCGAGCAAAATTTCCCTAAAATATTTGGATGTTGGCAGGGAACAATAAATACAGCACCTGTTGACAAAGAGCTGTGGGAAGGCATAAAACTTATTCATTGCAAACTGCACAAAATACCATTTGCACAAAAAAGCAAAAGTTGAAGACGCTATAGATATTTTAGTAAAAAGGAGGTATTTATGGCTGCTGAAAATTCAGAATAAACTGCTCCTGTTGTTATTATTACATAGCCCAATGTATACATCTGTATATGTGGGGACTACAAAATAACTATTAGTAAAGGCATATATAAAAATCTGTAATCTGTCCCTAAGGTTAGAAAAATGCTAGCTAGATTAGGTAGGGCAGAATTGTTCTGAAGGCTAGACTTGAAGGCTAATTTCCATAAGATACTAGTGACTGAGGAAATGGCAAACACGGTGATGATTACAACTTGTAAGGTCTCGTTAAAATATAATCATCTTCCGTTTGGAATTATAATAGCTCCAAACATATTACAAGTGAAAATAGATGTGCTATATGAGGAATGAAATGAATTATGCCATACGTTGATAATATTCTAATCAGAGCTCATTTAGAGAAATCATTGCGAAACATAGGTAATAAGGTGTGTAAGTGGCTCTTAAGATTTGATGCTAAACTAAACTCCAAGAAATGAAACAGAGCAGATGCAGAAATAGGGTTTGATATAGAAAAAAGGTAAAGCAATTGAGAATGCTTCTAAAGATAAAAAATATAAAAGGACTGTAGGCATTCTTATAGTAAACTTTTTGGAAAATTTCTTAAAAGGTAAAGTCCATATCGCTACATTGTTATACAATTTGCTCCAGGAATTGCAAGAGAGCACTTTTAACAAAATAAAATTTGTGATAATGTTGACGAATGCATGCTCAGTCATCTCTCAGAAGACTGGATGACAAATGGCTTTCATATCCTGAACAATAATAAAGGCCAAAAGATATTGCAGCCTATTGGACAAAAAAGATTAGCAATCATTACAGTGGTCAAAAAATTCTGCCAATGATAACAGTGATCAAAGACTTCTGTCAATACATATATATAGTAGACTTTTTAAAATAATTGATCATCATTCTTTATTCAAAATCTTCTAAAGTAAAAAGGCAGGATTTGATCATTTAAGTTCTAAAATGATCTACTGGTATATATTTTTTATCAACCTATAATTACCAGCTGCAATTTAAAAATGATAATCAAATAAATCATACCAATGCATTGTCTTGTATGTCTGATATAGTACAAAGGGCTAGTAATGACATATTCATAAATTATGTGAACCATTGGAGTCGGAATTGATCAACAGTAAACCTATAGTGCTCCGTACTAAAACCGATATGGATTACCAATCACAAAATGATCCCAAAGTTAGGTGGCTCCATAAACAGGTTGGATATCTTCATAAATCCTTGCAAAACTTATGAACTCAGTTATCGACAAATGAAGATTGTATAATAATCAGAGAGAAATTGCTGATCTCCTTGAAAGGATGCACCAAAGTCTTTGGAAATGCTTCACCATATTTATTCAGATAATGTTAGGGCTAAAACCCTCACGGATAGCTACATATGGTGGCCTAGCATGGGTGCACAAATTGAAACATGTCAAAAGCTTTCTGGAGGCAGTTTCAGGATTTTAGAAATAACTTATTTCATTAAGCTCTTTGTTAATTATTTTTACAGGGTAGATTAAATTTTCAAATTATTTACGAGCGTTAGCATTTCACTTTTTTAAAACAGTCATAAACTCTTTGTGCAAAAGTGCCACTCAATGCAAGCTTTAGGAATTAATTGATGCAAGAAGGTGCCTACTCATCCAATATCCTCAGACTAGTTTCTAGCTTGTGGCTTCATCAATGAGGAGCCTTGGATTTGAGAGCACTGCACCTAGATCTTCGGATCTAATGAAGCACTTCAGAAGTCACCTTTTATCTATTCAGTTAATTATAAAGCTATAAATCCAAAATGTAAACACAACAATTTTCTCAATCCAAGCTCAATCACTTATATAGTCATATTTATGAAAATGCAACAGCAACAAATGTAAGCTTGTGGTTAAGACCTGTAGAGGTCCCTACTATCACATTTTTACTTGTACATTCTTGAGGTTGAAGCCTTAGTAAATATTACTTACATAATCAATGTGCATTTAAATAAATTTATAATTATAATGATACTAGGAAAGTCAACATTGAAAAGGGTGTAAGAGAGGGTGACTCCATATCTCTAAAACTTTTTACAGCAGTGCTGCAAGAAGTATTTTGTGGATTAAAATGGGAAGGTAAAGGAGTAAAAGTAAATGATTATTTAAGTCATTTAGATTTTACAGATGATGTAGTTGTTTTTGCAAATAATGCTTTAGAGTTACAGGAAATGTTGCAGGAGTTATCAGATGAAAGTAGGACTAAAGATAAATGTTAAAAAGACTAAAGTAATGTTTAATGGATTTTCTCAAAATATGAAAATAAAGATTGTTTATAATGAATTAGAAGTTAACAGTTACAAACACCTTGGTCAGATTATTAATACAGGTGGAAACATAATGGCTGAAATTAATCATAGAATTAAACTTGGTTGGAGTGCTTTTGTAGAAATAACTTGATACTAAAAAGAAATATGCTTATGTGTTTGAAAAAGAAGGTTTTTAATAAATGGTTTTACCAGTTCTTACTTATGGATCTGAGACTTGGACACTTAATAGAAGAGCAATACAGAGACTTCAAACTATTCAAAGAAGTATGGAGAGATTCATGTTGGGAGTAATAAGAGAGATTGAAAACACAATATATGGGTAAGAGAACAAGCAGGTGTTACTGACCTCATTGAAAAAATTAAAAGACTGAAGTAGAGTTGGGGTGGACATATTGCTAGAAGAGAATGATAATAGATGGACAATTGAAATCTTAAACTGGATTCCAAGAGATTGTAAAAGACCCAGAAAGAGATCACATGTGAGATGGATGGATGAAATAAGAAAGTGTGCAGGAGTGATATGGAGAAGGAAGCTAAAGATCAGAGAAGTTGGATTGCACTTGAAGAGACCTTCATCTTGCAGTGGATTGATAATGGTTGATGATGATGAGTTCAATATCTATACATTTTGGTGTTTTTGGTTTTTCAAAACCCACAATCATCATAATCCTACGGAAGATTGGTATAAAACCAATAAAACATCACTTGATCACCACTTCCTATGCTTACACAAGCTGTTAAAGTATAGGTTAGTGGTTTTATGTCACTTTCTTCTGACTGTTTGTAATTAAACCATTTAGAACAATAGATATGTTAATTATTGTCTCTTTTAAAAGTCATTCATAATTTTTAAAAATTTCAGATGAATTAGAGTTAAAATTTAAAAAAGGTTTTTTTTATGTTTACTATGATGAAACAAACTGGCCTTTTTATTAACAAAAAAAAGTTAAACGAGGCTGTTTTTTGTCACCCTATCCATCCAGATTTTATACTGAAAGTGCAAGGAGAGAATCCATATTGAATGAAGAAGATATGAATTTTTGGCAGGGAAAATCATTAACACTTAATAATGCCAATACAGAAGATGTCATTAAGAAAAGAAGGGATTAATAATAAAGACCATAAAGATTATGAAGACATGTTTAGCTAATACCAGAATTAAAAAAGATATTGAAGTGATTAATGAGATATTAGACCATTTATCAATAATAAAGAATCGTGTTAATTATTTCAGACTATTTGGCCTCTAATATCTCCTTCCTTTCTTCTTTGCTATTGTAAGGGGATGGCCGTTTTCCATCTATATAATTGCGTATATGTATAACACTACACGTATATAGATTTTTCTTTTTATTTCCATACAATATATTTTTAGGGGAATCGATAATATTTCGGTACGATTAAAATAAATAACCCTGCATTTATGGTTATATTAACGCATTACTGCTGTAGAACACAATCTCCCTTTTAGATTATAAGAATTCAACAAAAAATAAATAAAACGAAACCCTTAAAGATTCAATATTTCTCGCCCAGTATATTTATGGGCGTCATTTTATGACCTCAAGCGCCAATCTTATATTACTACAAGAATTATACTGGGAGAGCTGGAATACCAATATGGAAACTATAAGACAGTAGCCCTTGAATAGCTCATTCAGGGTGGGTGATTTTTTAATTGTGGTAAATATATGGAGGTTACACTACACAAGACACACCTTCTTAAATCAAATAGTTATTACACTAATTTATAACTATAATAATCTTACAAACTCAAAACAGAGAAACCACACAAAGGATTGCAAATCTCATTTTATTTTAATATTATACTTTTATTTTTATCATATTTATATGCCCCAATTATTTTGTGTGCAAAAGTTAGAGAAATGCAATGTATACATACACACTGCATAAAAACATGTATAAGGCAATAGGAAATATACCTAAAAAGGAAAAACAAATATCAGGTTCATCCGGATACCAAAAGAATCACTTTAAGTTCATAAGATTTAATAATAAAAAATGTTTATGCATAAAAGTACGAACATTTCCAACATTAAATGAATATAGGTGGTAAACGTGCACATTACCTAAATTTCTTTCTTCCCCGGGGAAAACTAAAGGTAAAATATTTCTTTTTAATATGTATTGCATTCGATGTAATGGCTATAGAAGTAGGTAATTCCAGCGGTCCGATCTGCTTTATTGATTTTCTATCTGCTAATGTTGTTGGAGCTCGATCTTGGCGTCGGAGTGACTGGTTCGCGTTAATAATATTTACTCATCCTGCAGCAACTTTAGTATCTTCGAAGATGGGATTGTAAAGCCTAACATGCTTACGCCATCTTAAGTCAGCTTGCACATAATTCTACAACACATTTTCAATTAATTCTCGGCCGCAGCACTCGACTAAAAATTAGTAATAGAATCCCAATTCCTTATCATTTTTCTTTTTATAGTCCACCCCCCTCCTCTCTGTTCTAGAAATTCCTCTTCTATTTTTCCAGCCTTTCAAATCCGCATTCTTTCAAATAATAGCTAAAAGCTTTTAGCACCTCAACAATATTTTTACTTTCCTTTTGTTTGGATAGAAATTCTTTTGAATCTAAATCAAATCTCCGTAATTTAAATTCTTCAGATATAGATCAAGTGTTTTTTGATATCTTTTTTTCATTTAATTTCTCCGAATAAAACTTTGTTACTTCCATCTTGGAATTAAAAAATATTTCTATCTGTATTTTTCTTTTAATAATATTAACATTTTCATTCCATACAGCACTATATACATGTGTTTCCGAAAAACAAAGAGCACATACCCATATCCCTCCCTACTCCTGTTTATTTTCAACTTCTTAAATCCCTATCTATATAAATTTATATACGAAAAAGAAAATAAATAAATTCACTTAATTAATTGGGCTATATTGATGCATATATAAAAAAGTTTAGTTTTTAAAACAGGGATCGAACTCAACTCTGTTTCAATATATATAACTATGCTACTACTTAATCAGATCATATCTTCTAATTACTCTCAGATCCAGTTTCTTATAACTGTTTGATCGAGTTGCATTAAAATAATGAAAAGAATTTTAGATAGAGGAATATCTAAGATCTGAATTGTTTCAATTATAGTGTTTTCTATGACTCTCTAAAGATATGAAGGGTAGACACTGAAAATTGTTAGAAAAAGGGACTTTTGGATATTCAACACATTTGGATTCATTTGCTGTACTACAAATGATCAGTTAAAAATTGTACCATCTTAGCGATATCATAATAATCCAATTTATTTAAAAAATGTGAAATTTTTTATAAAATTTAATGGTAAACTAAAAAAGAAGGCAATTAACAATATGGACAGACTCTACTGTTATAATAATGAGTATGGCCATGTATGTTTAAAAAAGTCAAAGCGATGATACATTCATTGTGGAAAAATGCTATTCAAATAATTGTGGGGAATGATGATGATAATAATAATGATAATTAGTAGTGGTGGTGACGGTAGTGGCAGCAGAAGTATAATAATAATTAATATTATTATTATAATACTACTGCAGCCCCCTACCGCTGCCACTACTACTATTTTTCATCATATGATAAGATCTAGGTGCAGTGCTCTCAGATCCAAGGCTTCTCGCTAACGAAGGCCATAAGCCAGAAACTAGTTCGGGGATATTGGATGAGTAGGCACTAGATAGGGATTTTATGCACAAACCTTCTGGCATCCATTGATTATCTTGCTTTGAGTGACACTACGGTATGGAGAGAGTTTTGCCTATTTTTCATAATTTTTTAACTGAATTATTATCATTGTGAGATTTGTTTATTTCAGTCACTTAATGACATTTATCAGTGCTCTCAGATGAATTTCCTCATCAACGAATCAATACTCACTTCAACATTTGCCTATATCATTCAATTTCAATTCAAAAAATTTTATTTACTATTTTAATTTTATAATGATGTTATTATCAGTATAAATGGAAATGCTGAAATAATTTTTCGTACAGTCTTTTTTGTTTGTTTTGAGAAATAAGAAAACAATATAAATGAAATAAAAAGTAAAATGGTTTCACTTTCTTGAATTTTTATTTCTATGTCTTAATACATTTTCATATGCTGTCTTTATTTTATTTTTATAATATGTTTGTTAGTCACATACCTTAGTTTTACATCTCTTTTTATTCCAAAATTTTGTTAATTCATGGAATATAATGTTCTTTTCATTCAATCCAATTAAATTATATCCTCTTCTTTTTTTCTTTTTATAAACTTTATTTCTTCATCCAACATATATGCATATTCACATCTTTAACACCCAATGTTTTGACCACATTTTTCTTGTAGTCATTTTCAAGGATCTCTTGAAAAAAGTGGTCGAAACATTGGGTGTTAAAGATGTGAATATGTATATATGTTGAATGAAGAAATAAAGTTTTTTAAAAAAAGAGAATATAATTTAATTGGATCGAATGAAAAGAACATTATATTTTATAAGACATATATATTTTACGACATATATATTTTAAAGAAAAAAGGAGGTTTATTGCGGTTGTTAAAAAAAGTTTGTTTAGCAGCGGTGATAATAAGTTAAATATACATTTGTTTAATTCATGGATTAAATGTAACTATTTTCTACACCAATTAGATGCAGTTTTTTTTTTACTGGTGGGAGAATTTTTAAAAATTTTAGTTACTTCTGGTAAAAAATGTGCTGATTATCATGTTTGAGACTGTGATGTTCTCAAAGTCTGTGCAAATTTTATTTGTATCTGAATATTCTATTCTAGGTGCAGTACTCTCAGATCCAAGGTTCTTCACTGATGAAAGCCAAAAACTCAAAACTAGCCTGGTGATATTGGATGAGTAGGCACTAGAGAGGGATTTTATGCACAAGTCTTCTGGCATCCATTGATTACTCTGGCTTGCACTGAGTCGCGCTACTGTATGGAGAGTTTTGCCTGTTTTAATATTCTATTTTATTGGTACTAATGTCCAATATGAAGTATATGCATTAAGGTTTTATAATTCCAAGATTAAAATTCCAAAGTTTACAACAACATTGAAAGATATTCTATTACTTTACTAACCATGTCAATAAGCTTATGAACCATTTTCCAATTGCATTACATTATGTGTGCTTTTGGTATAAATAACAATATTAAAAGGAAATATGCCTATGTGATTAAAACGGAAGATTTTTAATAAATGTGTTTTATCAGATTTTACTTACGGATCTGAGAAATTGGACACTTAACAGAAAAGCAACACAGACTACAGACAACTCAAAGAAATATGAGGAGATGCATATTAGAAGTATCAAGAAGAGATCAAAAATAAAATACATGGGTAAGAGAACAAACAGATTGACATCATTGAAAGAATTAAGAGATTAAAGTGGATTTAGACTGGACATCTTCCTAGCAGAAATAATAACAGATGGGTAGTTAAAATCTTAAACTGGATTCTAAGAGATTGTAAAAAACCTAGAAAAAGACCATATGTGAGATGGATGGATGAAATAAGCAAGTGTGTGAGAGTGATGTTGAAAAGAGAGGCTAGAGATTGGAGAAGATAGATTGAATTTGGAGAGACCCCCATCCTGCAATAGATCGATAATGATTGAAAATGATGATGATCAAGGAGAGATCAAAGACAAAATACTTAAATGAGAGAATAAACCATTATCACTGACATCACTGAAGGAAAAGACTGAAGTAGAGTTGGGCAGGACATCTTGCCAGAAGAGATGATAACAGATGGACAGTTGAAATCTTAAACTAGATTCCAAGAGATTGTAAAAAACCTAGAAAGAGATCATATGTGAGATGGATAAATAAAAAAGTGTGTGAGAGTGATGTAGAGAAGAGAGGCTAGAGACTGGGGAAGATGGATTGAACTTGGAGAGACTATTCTGCAGTATATTGATAATACCTGAAAAATGATGATGGTGATGAACATATGTAATCAAATATTCCTGTTTCCTCATAAAACTCTTATAACTAATAAAGCATACACAATATATCCTTTTCACAAGTATATAATACATTTTAACATACTATAAAATAGGTAAAGTTAAAAATATTAAAGACAAAGAAACTTACAATGTTAAGAGCAAATATTTGTTCTTTCTTTTTATTTCGGCATTTTGTTGCTGCTATTTTGTTTCTCTCTCGTCTTCGTTTTCTTCGTTCATCATCTAAATTTGGCATCTATAAATATTTTTAAAAATTATTTTTATTAATATATGTAATAAATTTAAGATTATACAAATACTCTCATGTGTGTACATATATATTTATGCACACATACATACATGGTTGCCCATGTTTACATAAATAAGCAGGATTCAAAATTTGAATTTAAATCCATTTAAAATGAATAAGAATTCTTATTTTGTCACTTTTAATTAATGACTAAAAATTTTAAAGAAATAAAAAAATAAACTATTCTTTTAAAAACATTAATACTATTCATTGACCAAATATTGAAGAAAAATTATGAAAAAGTTTTCTTATGGCTTGCACTAGGTGGCACTGCTGTATGGAAAGAATTGCTATGGTTTTAACAGCTTGTGGTAAGCATAAAAATAGTGATCATATGACGATTTAATGGTTTAAACCATTCCTTGGGAAATATTCATGAGATCAAATGAGATTGAAATTGTAAGAGATATAGAATAAAATGTTCTGTTTTATCTACCCTGATTAAAGAATTCTAAAATTTTATTTAAAAATTAAGTCAAATAATTTAATTTGCCTAATATATCGTGTATAATTCTTAATGAAATAATGATACTCATTCTAGAGAAATACCACAATAAAAAGAAAGAAATGACTTCTTAACATTCATGAGTCACTCAGTAGAATTGAGATTTAAAGAATATTTTAAATAATGATCCATAATTTTGGATCATAAATTATTATCAGAATAATAATTGCTTTAGCAGTTTCTGTCACAATCAGGGCTGGCCTGAAGCCACAATAAAGCAAACAACTGCTTGGGGTAGCAAAACATTGAGGACAGCATTTCAATTTTATGTTTCCATCACCGTTTGCTTCTGATTTTTATTTTTCTAGTATAGATGTCTATACTTAAAACATAGTTTATTTTTAAACCATAATAATATACTATCTTTCCAAAACAATCATGTTTAGTTAATTAAATGCTGTGCAATGTATTTTTTGTGTGTCTAAAATAAACTTATAAATTATGAGTATATTGTCATGAGTGATAATAGATCAACTCATAAATTTACCAAATAGTTATTACTATATTACATTTCAAACCACCAAACATCACATGATCACCATTCCTTATGCTAGATCATAACTGTTATTAAAACAGGCAAACATCTCCATACAGTAGTGCCTCTCAGTGCAAGTCTGTGTAATCAATGGATGCCAAAAGGCTTGTGCATAAAATCCCTTTCTAGTGCCTACTCATCTAATATCCCCAGTCTAGTTTCTAGGCTCCTCACTGACGAAAGTGACAAGCTAGAAACTAGTCTGGGGATATTGGATGAGTAAGCACTAGAAAGGTATTTTATGCACAAGCCTTCTAGCATCCATTGATTACTCTGGCTTGCACTGAGTGGCACTACTGTATGGAGAGTTTTGCCTGTTTTAATTAGATTACATTTCAACTTATTTTAGGAAATAAACAATAATAATATTGCCAATAGCTAAAATGTTTAATTTTGCACATCTGTTGGGAGATTTTGCATAAAAGAAAGCTAGAATATGTTTTAAAAATCTTCATTTTACTTTTTTTTTTATTCTTTTAATATATATTTATGCTTTATTCTTAAACAATATATACTATAATTTTTTTTCTAAATAAAAAATTTGGGAATTCATTTTATTCTCTTTTCATCTCCAATAGAGATCGTTTGTTTCAGGTAAATGTAGATAAAAATGTCAAATTTTAATAATTTGACATGAGTACCAAAATACGAGGTGGCAATAAAAAGTTTGCTTGGAGCAGCAAACAAGCTCAGGCTACTCCTGGTTATAATCTATATGCAGTTTCCACGCTAAATAATTAAAAAAATACATTTTTGTATAATATACACATATATAAAAAATGATTCCCAATTATTTTTTGCATGTGTGAGAAAAGATTGGACGTAGAAATATGCAGAATTTTATGCAGTAGGTTTTATTTTTAAATGATTTGTTCTTTTTTGAACTTTTGAATTATAAACGTTTAACTGAATATTGCAGAAAAATATCAGTCTATTATCAGACCTAAGTAGCGTCAAATACTAAAGTATTGATTTCATTATTTTTGTGGTGGTGATAGTCATAGTAACAGTAGGAATAGTAGTAGGAGTAGTAGAAGTAGAAACACCGACAGCAGTAGTTATCAGGTGGTATCAACACTTTGGTTCATCGGTAAATCAGTTTAAAAGGATATTTTATATTTAAAATTTTTGTATTAAAAAAGATATCAAATCAAAAAGGAAGTTGTTTAAGGTAAGCTCTTTTAAGAGCTTTTATTTGTAATAACTATTTAGATATTTAAAAAATACTACAAGAATCTAGCTCGGATATATCTAACTAGATATTTAATAATGAGATTTACAAGTGCAATTTTCATTAATAATGCTTAATCAGAGGATACTCAGCCTCCAACATGCACTGTCTAATCCTGCCACTAACTCACAGATATTATAGTACGAGTACACAGGACACTCTCAAATCCAAACACAAGATAGACTTTTAAAAATTAAGACCATCTTATTTCTGTACCTAAATACAATTCATGTTCTCATTCCAACATGCATTAGATTGGCCTATATAATTGCATTTAGGTACAAAGATAAGATGGCCATTATTATCTTTTGAAAATGTTTATTGTGTGTTTGGGTTTGAGAGTATACTGCATACTTACTATAACATTGCTGAGCTAGTCACAAGACTAAACAGTGTAAGACGAAAGCTGATTACCTTCTGATTAAGAATTACTAAAGAGATATTAGAAATGAAAGCTGAAAAAATTCTACTTAAATTGTATTTATTTAAAAAAAAACAAACAAATAAAATTATAAAATTAATTTACTCAGAAACAGATTATAGTAAGTCTACTAGTCTTATTAAAAAGAGATAGAACAGAAAGTAAAAATCTTATGCTATTGAACTTAAAAATAATATAGATTAAGATTCTAATGCCGTTAAAGTAGATCAGAAAATTTAACTGAATTTTTTATTGCAGACTTTGCAGAAAATTTGCAAACAATCATAATAGATCACAATAGTCCTACAATAAATGAAATAAATACTGAAGAATATCGAAAACTATTCAAAAAATTTAACTCTACTATCCCGTTAACAATTTAAAATCTTTTCTAAAATTCATAAATGGCAAAAGTTTGATTATCGCCATAACTCTCTTAAATATATTTAAAAAAAATTCCCCGCAAATAAATTTTATCAATTTCTCACAGAGAAAATTTTAAAGAACGCTGTACAAGGTACTAGATCATTCTAATAATCATTATTTCGTACTGCAATTCAACAAGACAATGTAAAAGCATATTTTCCAGAAACATAAATTGTAAATATGTTTCTTGTTGTATTGGTGTGAGTAGACAAATTAAACCGACAGAAAAATTTAAAAATGGTCACGGCAATTTTTTACGACAAAACTTTCAAAATATTTTAAGCAAAAATAGAAATATTTCAAATTTTAAATATTTGCTAGAATATCGGTCATAACCAACACTCCATATTTCGACAATCAACCTCAAAAAAAGCATTAAACAATGCAATATAGTCAAGCGTTGGTGGCTTAGCGGCTAGCATAGTTGCCTTCTAAGCAGCCAGCCCGGGTTCATTTCCCAGTCAATGCTTTGACATATAAAAAAAACAATGCAATATACCAATCCTACACTCAACAGACAATTTTCCATTTAATAATCACATTTAGAGGTATACCCCTTCGTTGCTTTTACTGCAAATACAGAAAATACTTCATCAAATTTTTGTAACAATTGTGGCTTAAGAAAATTCACAACATATTGATGTTACAGGAACATAATTTTAATGCACAATAATAACAATAAACAAGCAGAAAACTGTTGGAGATGATCAGACAAATACTAAGATAATACAACTCAATATAAACAATATCCACTAAAAATAAGTTAGAGTCTATTTTCAAAGATACACCAGAACAGAAGAACTAAATTGAAAACAATTTCTAAATCCATAAAAGATTATAATAGTAATTCCTCAGACAAATCAGAGATAGATTACAATGAAAACAAACAAAACAACAATAACATCTCAGAAGAAGACAGCTTGAAAACAATATTTTTTTTAAAAAAAAGGCAAAATATTTATAACCCCATTAGATAAAGAACAAAAGCCAATACCAAAAGGAAAAACCTATTCGAATTTTTAAAAAGATACCATCTACAGATGCATCTTCATCCATAGTTAAAAAAATAAATGTGCTGATTCCCCATCTGAGGATTATAAGCTAGGCAATACAACCAATGTGGAACACATCAATCTACTTCCACAAAAGGAACTTAAATTCATATAAGGATTTGATATTCATGAAGAAAGGAAATAGAAATGCCAACACTGCAGAAAAATAACATAAAACTGAGGGGGATATGACGATTACCAAAAAAATCAAATGATAGATCAAAAGAACTCTATAAAAGTGAAAAAACTTGATATGAAGTGTATCATACTCAAAGAAATACATAATGTCTACTTAGAGTAAGTAGTAACCCTTCGGACTTGGTAGAAATTGATCTATTGCCTCAATAATGGAAGTTACTAGATACCTGCAATTATTATCCCCCCCAAAAAAACATCCAAAAATTTCAGGTAAGTCTAAACAGATTACAGTGGTGCAGATTATATTCATACATAATTTGGTGATCAGAACATATGTTTGCACTCACCTATCACATAATTGTTTACCCTAAAACATCAATATTTTCTCCCCCAAGTTATTAACTTAGAAAAAATATCATCAGAACATAAGTCCATAAACATCATGGAAATTCATCCGAACGGTTCTTTGCCTTATATAGTAACTACCTTTCAACAGTCTCTTCACACATCATCTTGTTTAGTAAGGCTATACATTCAGACAGCCCAAGATTAATACCTAAAGATTCATTGGAAGATTTGTTTTCATGGAACTATCTCAACCTAATACCTCTACAGCAGGAGTTGGGATACTAGTACCCAATACCCCTTTTAATCATTCAAATTTATATATTTAAATGAAAATATGAGCTTATCGTTTCTGACCACAGTGCATTTATGTATATATACCTTTACAATAAACCTGCATTAATTTATCACTTAATCATCCAAATAAATTTGGTACCAAAAAATAACTCGTACCCATCATTCTTTTGGGAGATTAGTTTGTGTCTAAATACGTATACCTCATCAATAAAAAACATGAGTGCTGAAGGCTTCTTTTCAAACGATTCTTTTACTACACCAAAACACATGCCATTCTAATAGACTTGTTATTCTACTCATGACCTCTACTTCATTACAACTTTATCATTTTTCCCTTATCACTTTCTCTGAATTCCTTGTGCTCAATGTTGAATTTAAAGACTGACTGGAACTTCAAATTAAACGGCACGGTGAGATTGCTTCCAAAAAACTTCACACCAGAAATCATTATCTCTCAAATACTTATTTTAAAATAAACATATAACAATTTGAATCCAGTTATTTGCTTTTGTGGATATCATCATATCTGTAATAAAGTTTTACACACACACAAACAATACTCCCACATCACTAAGTAAAGATTCCGATTCATTACACTTAAAATTAAAAGCTACTTCCGGAGATCCAGTTTCCATTTCCTCAATATTTTTTTTAAAAGCAGGAATGCAAATAAACTCAATAGATATCTTTTTCGCATGTGTGTAGTCATGTGATCAGTTGCTTGAGATAGAATGAACGATGAATAGGCTGAAAAATCCTGAGTTCAAACCCCTCCATTTTCATATATAAGAAACATTCAGTATAAGTAAATTACAGATTTCCTTCTTCCTCCTTCCTTTACGTATTGATTTCTATATTTACATATGATACCATTTCCAAACTTCTTATAGACTTAACAATACTATTTTTTACACCAAAACTTTATTGAATGTATTAATTGTATGATTATATATTTGGATATTGTAGCTCTGATGATGACTGCAGGACAATCGAAACTGTAAGAGTAAAATTGTGGTGTAAAAAATAGTATTGTTAAGTGTATAAGAAGGTTGGAAATGGTATCATATATAAGCAAATTACATACTGCCTTAGAATTAAAGGCACTGAAGTCATTTTTGTAAGTGAATATACTGTAGAGTATATAATGTTTTGTGATGATTGATTAGTATTTCTGCATAATTCTTTTTTATTTATTTTAAAATATAACATTTGAGTTATAAAAATTGTTTTTCATGGCTGAAACTTCTGGATTCGATTTTAAACGTAGCAGTGTTAGTATCAAATTGATCTGCTGTTATTTTATTTAGACAAAAAAAAAATCCAACGAAGTCACAGAATTCCTACCTAGGCGGGCTCTGATATTTCCAAGATATATTGGTATTGTTGTAATGTAAACAAAAGTTTCTACCACAGAAGAAACCATTTAAAAATCTCTAACTAATACTAAGTTTTATTTTCTATAAAAGAATGACAGAAAAATATTTTATATATCTTATCATGTCGATAATTAAATTTTATTTCTCAATCTCCCTATATATTAATGTGACCGTAACCATTACTGCTAAAACATCATTTTTATAATTTTTGTTTAAAAAAAATTTGCGTTTCAATAAAGCAAGTATCAATTTTTCCCCAACAGATCTGAATTAAGGCCATAGAATATGTATTAAACAGTATTTAAATTTCAAAAATATTTAAAAAATCTACTCTGAATACATTTGAACATAATACATTTATTATCCTTTATTTATAGTATTGACTAATGTACAGCCTTTATCGGAACTAAAAATATAATTTTATTACGGATATAAAAATTTATTGTTAATACTTTTATTTTTGTTTACAATACTGGACTTTAAATAGTTTGACAATAAATACAAGTATAAATTTGACGAACTTAAACAATTATTTCTCTCTTTATACATATATAAATATAAACTTCCCAGCAGGTCGAGATTAAAACTCCAACACTGGTCACTTATGCAAATGAAATACTCTCAATCAAAAGGATGAGATAAAAAATTTTCAGAGAAAATATCGGTCCGAGAGCATATATTTCCATCTTCACAGTATATCCCAGTGTAAATATGAATGGTTCTCTATCTATTATTCAGCCCTATTCTGAATTAACGCGTGTTATGTAGAGAATATAATTTATTATTACAAAAATTTTAAGGCACTAACTAATCAGGAGTTATAATATTAAATGCGACAATATATTTGTATCTTAATCCATGATGGAATAATGGGTTAACATTAAATTTTGTTTTAAATTGGCCAGTATGATTTGCAAGAACATTTTCAATTAGTTTACAGGATTTAAACAACTAAACATCTCATGATCACCATTTCTTACGCTTGCTCATAACTATTATTAAAACAGGCAAAACTCTCCATACAGTAGTGCCACTCAGTACGACCCAGAAGGCTTGTGCATAAAATCACTATCTAGTGCCTACTCATCCAATATCCCCAGATTAGTTTCTATCTTGTGGCTTTTGCCAGTGAGGAGTCTTGGATCTGAGAGCACTGCACCTAGATCTTAGGATCTAATGCAACCCTCCAGCAGCCATCTTTTATCTCTACTTAACTATGAGTAAAATTGAAAACACAATAATATTTTCAATCCAAGCTCATTAGCTTATATACTCATATAGATCTGAACTCAGTTCAGTACCCATAGATTTTGGTGTCTTTGGTTCTTTAATAACCATAGCCACCACTATCCTATTAGGCAGGATTGGTATTAAACCACTAAACATCACATGACCCATCTCTTATGCTTGCTCATAACTGTTATTAAAACAGGCAAAACTCTCCATATAGTAGTGTCACTCAATGCAAGCCAGAGTAATCTATGCATGCAAGAAGGTGGCTGCTGGAGGGTTGCATTATATCCTAAGATCTAGGTACAGTGCTCTCAGATCCAAGTCTCCTCACTGATGAAAGCCACAAGCTAAAAACTAGTCTGGGAATACTGGCTGAGTAGGCACTAGATAGGGATTTTATGCATAAGCCTTATTGCATCCTTTGATTACTCTGGCTTGCACTGAGTGGCACTACTGTATGGAGAGTTTTGCCTGTTTTTAACAGGATTTTGTGATTGGGAGAGTGTTGAAAACAATTTAAACATTCCTAAAATTGACAAAAATAAAAACTTTTAACATATATATTCAATTTTTACACGTACAATATATATATATATAATTAAAAAATTGAATATTTTAAATCAAATTTAATATATATTATCCAAATCAAATATCATACAATAATTGCTATATTTACAGAAAATTGATTTCAATAATCCTAATTATTTGTAAAATAGCTAAACTAATCTATTGCAATAAAAAGAAAAAGGTGAGTTAATTTTAGATTTGATCATCTGATTTTATCCAAATTCAGTTCTCTCCGTCCCTTCCCTCTCCTCTTCCCCTCTCACTCTGTCTCCCCCTTTCTATCTATCTATATATCTGTCCACCCATCCCCCTATCTATCTACTGAATTTTTTACAAATTATATTTTGATTAACAGTGTGTATTCTAATAATTTTAAAAAACACATAAATAATAAATATATTTGCAAAAAAAAAAACCAAAAAAAAACCCCCCGAAATATTCATTTTATTGTGTTATACATAAAGAGCTCAGCACACAAATATGTATTTGTCCATTCAAACCATTTACATTACATACCATTTATATATTATTATTTAATTATCAATAATTTTTGCTCTAAATCTCTTTAAATTTTGCCATACTTAATTTTTTTATGATCAAAGATTCTTTCACACACACCTCTTATCTTTTTATTTGCATTTATTAAGATTTTAATATCTTTATTTTCAAATAAATATCTTATAAGTCTAATATAACATATAGGGTATATGAGCACAGACTTTTCACATGACCCACCACTCTCCACACTATCTCATAACACTGATACACTTGAACACATATATGTTGAAAAGATAAATAATCAATATATATTTTTTTTTTTAATCAAAAAATAATAATTTTTTAGATATCAATATCTATATACATATATTATATGAGTTCTGAGATATATATTAAGATAAACAATCCAAAATATTTTATTAATAAGCTTATATACTCCCCCCACCCCAACTTTTTAATCTTTGTTACAAATAAAATATATATGGAGAGGAAAAAAAAACCCCCCCCAAGGGGAGATTTTTCTCACCCCCATGTTGACCTAGGACACCCAACCCCCCATGTAAAGGACAACCCATTAAAAAAAAAAAAAAGGGGGGGGGCCCTCCAGGGGGGCCTTTGAGCATTCCATCATCAGATTTTCAATTGGATGGATGGTTGAAGAGTTGGAGTGTGGAGTAGATTGAAGCCTGTCCATTAAAGTATGAGGATTGACTATCTTAATATATATCTGAGCACTTATAGCATATATGTGTAGAGATGATAATCTGGACCAACTGATGATTGCTGTTTTAGCATGAAATACGTATATTGGTGATTATTTATCTTTTTAACATATATGTGTTCAAGTGTATCAGTGTTATGAGATAGTGTGAAGAGTGGTGGGGTCATGTGAAAAGTCTGTGCTCATATACCCTATATATTACATATATAAACACAGGTATATAATAAGCCTGTGTGTTTCAATTCTAATATGTAGAAAAAGTTAGTGAGATTTTAAATCTATTTATGTTATTTAATTTTATTCATGCTGAGTTCTTTGTTTTCCCCACATACTTGTTTATTATTTCCCACATACTTGGTTATTAAACTGTTTTAAACATACTCCCCAATTTGTCTTATATAGCTTTTATTCTTTTGTTTGTAATTCATATTATCTTTTAAATATTTGTTACTAAATAAACCTAATACATTACATCTTTTATTATTCACTATTTTTATGTTCATTCTTGTATTTCATATTTATATTATTTATATTGTTTTTTTAATTGATTATCATCATTTTATCTTTATTATTGATTTTATTAACTATTTTAGTGGTAGAATTTTTATATTTTATGTTTTTTTAAAATTAATTTAAACGAATTATTATTTTTTTAATTCTTTGATCATCTTATCCATCTTCTTTTTAAAATTCATTACCTTTTTTAAGATTTATTAAATATTTAATAATTCATATATATTGCTAATAATAACTTCTCTCACATACACTTTAATGCAAAAAATTTTTTAAATAAAACTTTTCTTTGCCTGACATATGTATAGATTATATACTGTATATATATATGTCTATGGGTGATGTGGATATATATATATATGTATCTTTAAGGGATATATGTGTATATATTTTGATATACATAGGTATGTATATTTTATATATATATGAAGTAATGGTTATGTATTTATATCATTCAAATATTAACTCTGATGAAGACTGCTGGACAGTCGAAACTGTCAGGAAAATAAAGAAGTTTTATTATAAAATGTTTTTTTGCATTAAAGTGTATATGAAAGATGTTATTATAAGCAATATATATGAATATATGAAGAAATGCAAAGAAAGTAAAGGAAAAGAATAAGAGTATATAATTCTAATATTTAATAATTAATAAATCTTAAAAAAGTTAATAAATTTTAAAAAAGTGTAAATAAGATATCACAACAGATGAATTTAAACATAATAATTAGCCATCTACATTAATTAAAACAGAATTATCATCATTTTCAACTATTAATTATCAATCCACTACAAGATGAAGATCTCTCCTAGTCTAATCCAATTTCTCAGAACCATTGCCTCTTTTCTCTATATTACAGTAATAAACTTTGTTATTTTACCCATCAATCTTATACATGGTCTTATTCTAGATCTTTTATAATGATATCAGTGATACCTGTTTGTTTGAGCACCCAAACAAGTTGCTTCCAATTCCTTTTTGTTACTTCTAATACACCTCTCTGTACATCACTGAATTTTCAGATGTGTCCGCATTGCTTTTCTGTTAAGTGTCCAAGTGTCTGATCCATAAGTAAAATCTGATAAAACACATCTATTAAAAGTCTTTTTCCCATCCTGGCATATTTCCTTTAAGTTTAATCCTATAATTAGTTTCTCCTATTGTGTTTCCATCTGTATTAATAATTCGGGTAAGATATTTGTAGTCATTGACTTCTTCCAATTCATAATTATCAATCATTTTCTTTTTCTAAGAAAATCCATCAAACATTGCTAAGGTCTTTTTAGTATTTATTTTTAGTACTATATCTTACTTTCATCTGATAATTCTTACAACATTTTTTTGAAGTTCTAAAACATTATGTACAAAAACAACCATATCATGTACAAAATATGGATGACTTAGGTGATTTCCATGAATTTTATTTCCCTTAGCTTTCCATTTAACCTTGGTTAGTGCCACAATATAATCTATCCATTGCAGTACTATTTTGATACATATTTCATATACTGTAATATGCCAATATCCTGGGTCTACATTTTGACCTAAAGTTCTTAACACTGTAGAAAAGCTTATAATAACAAATGTCTTTTCAAACCTACAAATGCAAAGCACAAATGACAAGCTCATTTATTCATCCTTCCTATAATTTCTCTCAATTTATGTATTTGTTCCATTGTGCTAAAATCACTTGTAATCCAGCTTTTTTTTTTGGATTGGTTTGAATACATAATTCACCATAGGCAAGTTGTATTACTTTGGTAAACGTTTTGTATAGAACTGATGAAAAATTGATAGGATCTGTAATTTCTAATATCATTTTATCATACTTCTTAAATATCAACATTACTATTACATTCTTCTAATGATCTGTACATATTTATCATTCAACATTTGCTACATAGTTTTCCCAATAATTGCTCATTTCCTTTTTTTTTTTTAAAGATATCAATAATAATTCCTTCATTTCGTGGAGTTTTTCTGCCTTTCCGTAAATTTAATTATAGGCCTCATTTCTTCATTTAAATGGTTTGTTTTCATTTTCTTTATTAGTATATAATTCTTTTAAAACTCTTCTACACATTTCATTCTGTCATCTCTCCTTTTAATAGTAATTCCATCTTTTCTTCTTATTGATGAAATAATTTTTCTTCCAGTATACTCTTTCATACGTTTGAAATTTTTATTCACATCTAAAGCTTTTCTTTTCATTTTACAGTTATATTTTCTTATATTATTAACTAAATAAATAAAATACCATACACATTTTACGTAAACACTTTTCAATGCAATTTAATATAATAGAATTTATTTTTCCTTGTTTACAGTTTCAACTGTTCAACAGTCATCCTCCGAGTTATAATATTCAAGCATAAATAATCATACAATTAAACAGGCAAAACTCTCCATACAGTAGTGCCACCCTGTGCCAACCAGAGTAATCAATGCATGCCAGAAGGCTTATGCATAAAATCCCTATCTAATGCCTACTCATCCAATATCCCCAGACTAGTTTCTGGCTTGTGGCCTTGGTCAGTGAGGAGCTTTGGATCTGAGAGCACTGCATCTAGATCTTAGGATCTAATGCAACCCTCCAGCAGCCACCTTTTATCTCTACTTAACTACAAAACTATAAGAATAAAATTGAAAACACCGTAATATTTTCAATCTAAGCTCAATAGCTTATATAGTCATAGGGTCTGAACTCAGTTCAGCATTCATACATTTTGGTGATTGGCTCTTTAACAACCATACCCACCACTATCCTAAAAGACAAAATTCAAAGACACCAAAATGTATGGGTGCTGAACTGAATTCAGACCCATATGACTATATAAGCTATTGAGCTTAGATTGAAAATATTATGGTGTTTTCAATTTCATTCTCATAGTTTTGTAGTTAAGTAGAGATAAACAGTGGCTGCTGGAGGGTTGCATTAGATCCTAAGATCTAGGTACAGTGCTCTCAGATCCAAGGCTCCTCACTGATGAAGGCCACAAACCAGAAACTAGTCTGGGGATATTGGATGAGTAGGCACTAGATGGGGATTTTATGCACAAGCCTTCTGGCATCCATTGATTACTTTGGTTGGCACAGGGTGGCACTACTGCATGGAGAGTTTTGCCTGTTTAATAACAGTTATGTGCTAGCATAAGAGATGGTGATCATGTGATGTTTAGTGGTTTAACCATACAATTAATACTTGTCTATGCAACCATATAATTAATACTTGTCTATGCATACATACTTATAAACAATGTAAACATAAACAATATCCTGTGTTATGAGCTTTAAAGTAACAGGAAAATTTTTCAATGATGTCTATATTAAATGGTATTGAAAAGTGTCTATGTGAGGTGTATATGGTATTTTATTTATATATAAAAATCAATGCAGTATAGGATAACAAGTGGAAAGAAATTATAACCATTAGTAACTCCAGATATTCAATTCTCCTTAATGAACTATTGAAAATATTTTTATATTCCTTCTTTTCTTCCTATACTTTCTTGCATCAGTTGAAAATTTCTTTTAGTAAATTGCATTTTTTGTGTGCCAGGTTTAGTTATAATCTTATTGATAACAATTCTGAACCCTCTTCAAAATTTGTCAATGTTTTAAAATGATTAACCATATCCAATTTTAATTTATTGGAGTTTTTCTGAATATTGTAATATCAATGCTCAATACTTTATTTATGATAGCTTTCGATTTTCTAGTTTTGCATTAACATACATATAACATGTCACTAAACAATGATCACTTCCTATACTGAATATCACAAGCTTGAAATAAATATATTGTATTAGTCAAAAAATAATCCAATTCTGCTGTAATTTTATTTGGATGTTTACGTATCCATTTTCTATTTATCATTTTTCTCAAAGGAACAATTTGTAATATACCCCCCCCCCACAAACTCCATCAGTCTGCACTTTTTCATTTCTGTTATCAATGCCAAATGTCACCACCATCATTATCACCCATTATCAATTCACTGCAGGATGAACATCTCTCCAAGTACAATCCATCTTTTCTGATCTTTAGCCTCTCTTCTCCACATCACCCTTGCTTACTTTGTTATTTCATTCATCCATCTCACATGTGGTCTCTTTCTGGGTCTTTTACAATCTCTTGGAATCCAGTTTAAGATTTCAATTGTCCATCTTTTATCATCTCTTCTAGCAATATGTCCAGCCCATCTTCACTTCAGTTTTTTAATTCTTTCAACAATGTCAGTAACATCTGTTTGTTTTTACTCATGTATTGCGTTTTCAATCTCTTCTTGTTACTCCAAATGTATCTCTCCATACTTCTTTGAGGGGTCTGAAGTCTCTATATTGCTCTTCTATTAAGTGTCCAAGTTGCAGATCCATAAGTAAGAACTGGTAAAATAATTTATTAAAAACCTTCCTTTTTAAACTCATAGGCATATTACCTTTTAGTATTAAGTTATTTCTACCACAACCACTTTAACCAAGTTTAATTTTGTGATTAATTTCATCCATTGTTTCCATCAGTTGTAATAATCTGACCAAGGTATTTGTAACTATTAACTTCTTCTTTCTCATCATAATCAATCTTTTATTTTCATCTTTTGAGAAAATCCATTGAACATTACTTTAGACTTTTTGATATTTATCTTTTAGTTCTATTCAGTATTTATTCAATTATTTTCAATTCTAATGTTAAAGACTCCCATGCATTTTGTAGATCCATATCTCTAATTTTTCATTATGACGAGAACCTATTGACAAATATTCACAAATTATCTGCATATTCTATCTGCCATTGATTACTGGCTCTACACAAAATGTGTATATAGGAGATCTATTATTTTTTCATGTATGTGGTCATGTGTATCAGTTGCTTGGGAAAGAATGGAGGATAAATATAGAGAAAGATCCCAAGTTCAAATCCTTCTGCTGATATATATAAGGAACATTCTGTATAGGCAAATTACATATTGCCTTGGAAATATATTACATCTTAGTGTAAGTTCATTCCATCCATCTCCTATTAATATATATGGATATGTAATGGTCTGATAATACGAGAAGTTAGATTGAAGTTATCAAATACAATAAGGGTTTTGAGCATTCTATTATTGGTTTTTCAGTGAAATGGATGATTGAATAGTTGGAAGTGAGAGAAGATTGAAGCCTGTTTATTAAAGTTTAAGGAATTTTTATCTTAATAATAAACTGAGAACTGATTTTATATATGTGTGGGAGGTTATGATCTAGCCCAACTGAAGAGTGCTGGTTCTGCACGAAATATGTATACTGGGGATGATCTATCTTTTCCACATGTATGTGGTCATGTGAATTAATTTCTTGAGATAATGGAGGATGAATATAAACTGAAAAATCCTAAGTTCAAATCCTTTTACTTACCTATTGTAACAGAATGTATGGTTTATATCTATGATCGGATTCCCAACGACTTATGTTTTGAAGTTGCAACTGATCATTATATTGATTTTATCAGGTATGATATGACAACCATCTGAGTTCATGTCCAATATATTGGATACCAGATGTAATGGTCCAAAAAAAAAGAAAGGGAGTCACATCTGCCTACGATCTTTCTTTGAGTCTTCAGGTAGGATGCTGGAGATGATGCAATGAAGTACATGACCAATGATTGCATCATCCTTCAATTGATTAACTCTAAACTCATTTACTAAATTTAGATACAATTTAGGTTAGTTCATCCACCTCTCACCCCTTTCTGGATCTGTTATGCTGCAGTGTTTGAACTCAGGGAGAATTCACCTTTTGACTCTCTTAACAGAGATGCACTAATCCTAGCTGACAATTACCACACCTCTATATAGGCTACAATTAGTATGATGTATCTAATAATCATCCAACCAATTTTCAATTGTATTATATAAGTATGGTGTGTGTGTGTGTGTATGTTTGAGCCTGTAGATTAATGAATGAATACAAAGTTGGATTTAATAAATTACAGAGACTGAATTGACATTAACAAATTCATTAATATTTATTAGAGAACTAAAAACAAAATAAGCTCAAAAATGTTTTAATAATATATATATAAATTATAATTATGGGTGTTAACAATGGACTTCTACCATATCAGTAATTTAACATGTTTATGTGTTCATACCCCTAATCCCCTTGATAGAAATTCATGCTAATGACAACAGTTATTTACAAAGATCAAAACAAAAATAAGAATTAATTTAGCATAAACATGGATACTAAGTAGCTAAGATGTCTACTTTGCATCACAGTTAAAATCCAGTGGTCTGTGCTTGATTTCCTTGGAACCTCCGCCAAAATCTATGTAGAACTCCTAATGTGATAGTAAAGATCCTTCACCCAAGGAAATTAGCCATTTACACAGAACAAATATAACGACTGTTAATTAACATGTAACAAAGCAACATAAACTCTGTCCTGTTATAATGTGTGTATTCAATGTGGTATCATAATAAAATCTTACCTTAGTACCATGTGGTTAATGATCAAATGTCACATCATTATGAGTGAAGAAAGGCTAATCTAAACTTTATTTACAAAAGAAAATTTCAAGTAAAATGAACCATTCCTCACTCTATTCTCGACTTCTATTTAAACTGAACTTTCTCAAAAAAATGAAATCACAAAAGTTTTATGTTTCCAAGTACGGAAAAAAAAAATGAAATGTGAAAAAAAAAAAAATTTACAAAAGTAAATTCAGAATTTCTTTAAATCGATTTAATTAAAGTGGATAAGCTGGCAAAAGTCCATATATATATAGTTCCTGCATTACAAATGGTTCTCCTTAACTAAAGTGCAGGTCGGTCATTCTCATCTATCCATTGCACACTTGAAACAATTCTGCATTGGTCCTCAATCAGTCCTTCCATGGATCCATAGGTAAGCAGTTCATGTTGTATAAAAGATGTTTCTTCGGCATTTTAAGAGTAGGTAAAGGAAATTCTCATACTTTCATGGCAGGGAAAACAACAATCCTATGACATTGGCAGTTTAGCCAGAAAACATTGCATGGTGATTAACTTTTTTTTTAAATCAGCCTACAGTTTTCATTTTATAAATTGTACACACAATAAAAGATTATTTCATAGTTCTACTTTGAATACTAGCAATCTTTCTTATTCTTCAGTTTGTGTTCGAATAGAATTGTTATAATTATTTTGTTTAATATCAGTTTAAAACAATTCTTCGATTTTATTCAATCACATGAAATTCTCTTTCAGTTCAAATATTTTTTTGACTTGTTGCGATCTTATATTAAAATTATATATTTGTAAACATCAGTTCTCTGGAATGGCACATACAGTTTCTATAGCATTCAAAATATTTTTCTGAAGATGTTGGCTTTCTGTAGCACGTATATAATTCACAAAGATGATGTATAAAAATTTTGTTTTTATATCCCATTACATATGTTTAATTTCAACTAAAGAATGACGTGTCATAAATTGTAAAGATTTCGCAAGTGTCATTCATTCAAACATAACAAATGTAATTTAAAGTGATCGTTTAACACCTTCACGTTCTCATTTCCACATGCTTAAGATTTGTCCATACATAAATGTTTGGGTTGAAAGAATGGGTGGATTCATTCCATTCTTTATAAAATACTACATCTTGTGTCTGGAAAAATCTATTCATTTATAATTTATCTTTAAAGCACATGTGCATTGGCTTAATCGCTAATATCACTATTTTATATCTAGCGTGATTTCCGTTGCCTAATGTATTAAAATTTTCATTTCCTTTGTTGTTGCCGTAGTTGCTCTCCTTGTTGTGCATGTTATATTAATGATAATCGATTTAAAAGTCATGTAATAAAAATATTATTTCATTCTCATAATTGTTTACATAGCGACTGCTTTAACCATCATGGTTCATTACCATAGTTAATAAACATCAGTGCACGTCATTGTATTGTTCAAACTAGTGATGTACAAGACAAAAAAGACAAGATCACTATTAGTTAATATATATATTTGTACTATTTTTTTTGAAGTGTTTAATTTTGTATGTTTTCATTAATTGGGATTTTCGTCATTATATATATATGTGAAATGACAAAAAAAAAGTTTCTCGCGATTAATCTTCGCGAAGCAAAAAAATATATACATATTACATAACCATATATATAAATGAGATATTTATTTTATATAGCGCGATGTTTATGAATTGTAATAAACTAATGATCAGCTTTTCAAGCCCATACTTAAGCGTTTTGGGTTGAAAGAATAAGTAGATTTGTTCTATTCTTTCACAAAGACTTTATCATGTGTTGAAAATGAGAGTATTCATTTATTATTAAGATTCATAAAGCGCATGTGCATTAGCTCGAAAAGCTGATCATTAGTTTATTATAATTATATATAGTTATGTTTTGAGATAGTAAAATAACGCATATAATATATGTATATCAAATAAAACATTATTTAAGCTATGCATAAGTTTGGAATGGGCACAATTGGTGATATAAGTAGCCATGGCTTGATTTGGTCAAGTTTTTAAGCTGCCGAAGCATTCAGTATAAGAGAATAACATATCGCCTTGGAAACAAGTTAAATAAATATTATTATCATTATCTGATATATTATCAACATTCGCAAAGTCATTATTTCACTTATCCTACTTCACTTGTGCTTTCAATATTTGTGTCTTCATACTAAAGTATATGTCTATTTATGAAAACAATTGTCTACAATTTCTTTTTAAATTCACAAAGTCCGTTATATCTCATTTAATATTGAGCATTGTTCTTCCAATTCATATGATTTTTCATCACTTGAAAGTAATTTGTAGAAAAATAAAAGTCATAATCAAATGCCAATCTGGATCTGAAATTAGGAGATTCTTGGCACTACCAAAAACAACTTTAATGAATGAGTTTGTAGCCTTTTTTTAGAGTAAAAGCCATAATTTAGTTTTATGTCATAATTATAAATATCTAAAGTGAAAAAAGGTACACATCTATTCATTCTGCCATCAAAAACACTCAATCTGAAAAGAAATATTGTGGTGAGTATTAAATCCAAAGATAAAAACTGCTAAATGAACCATATTGGCTAATACAGGTTGGTGAGCAGCCCATCCAGATTTGATTACTATATGAATAATTATATAGTAATAACAACTGTAATGTTATTTTCATTGAATCCAATCAAATTATATATTCTCCTTTTTCTTTTTAAAAACTTTATTTCTTCTCATCAACCATATATATATATATTCACATCTAAAGAAATGTGTATATAAAAGGAAAAGTTTGGAGACAAAAAAGAAATCCTTGAAAATGACTACAGAAAAAAAGTGGTTGAAACATTGAGTATTAAAGATGGAAATATGTATATATGGTTGATAAGAAGAAATAAAGTTTTTTTAAAAAAAGAGTACATAATTTGATTGGATTCAATGAAAAGAACATTATTAGTTTATAAGACATATATATTTTAATGAAAATAAAGGACGCTTTTATTGCGGTTGTTAAAAAGTTTTTGTTAACAGCGGTGATAATAAGTTAAACCTATATATAATAACTGCAATTAAAACATGCAAAACTCTCTATACAGTAGTGTCTTATCCCAAGATGCTTTAGGTTGGACTATATAAGCGATACAAAGACAAGATGGCTACTCTAAGGTTTTTAAAATCTCTATTTTGTGCTTAGGTTTGAGAGTAACCTTCATACTCAGCAAAACATTATTGAAATATTAAAACTATATTACAGTGCATGACTATAGAGTATAATTCCCTTCTGATTAAAATATCATATGAATACTGTGCTAGTAAATTAAATAGTTACACAGATTCTAATATTTCATAATATTAACAGACAATGCATTGAAAAATCTTATGATTGTTAATGAATGTAATAAAGTTAATGGATGTAAAGTGAAAAAAGAAACATCTTCATACTCTAATTCCAAGACACTTTAGATTGGCTGGTAGTCATTGACTAGCTAATGCAGGCCACTTGATGGCACTGATTTCATTCAAAAGCACAGAAACATGCCGTTTATGCGGCCTATAGAACAGTTCTGTTCATATTAGCCAATAATAGTCTTAGATAGTGTTGCACACAAATATTATGGCCCACTTTTGTGCTTCACAATACTATGCAAATCACACACACTTCACAGATCGCTATGGTATGATGTGAGGGTGTATAGAAATTCAACTGGCCATAAGTCTTTTCATGTGCGTTTGAAGTAATGATTTTTCATCCGACCTGACATAGTTTTAGATAGTAATAATTGTAAACCTGTCACTGTGCTTCCCTACACATCTTTTTAAGGTGAAACAATTGCAAAAGTGTATGTCACAGCACTATTTCACAGAATTCACATGAAAAGGGAATTTTGTGCAAGAACAGCAATGAGACTACTAAAGCGGCTGAGGTTTGTCATTGTTTTTAAAAGCATGTTTTGTTTGATCACATGGCAAAAAATGTAATTGTAAAATGTAATTATTTTATTAAATAATATTCTCGTAAATTTTTTCAAAATACTTTTCCAAATGTCATCGCTGAATGTTTCTAATAAATATTTTTTTGTTTGATCAGAGTAGTGCATCTTTTGGCCGATCCAAAGGATCGGCAGAACCATCAAACCCCCTCCCTGCACATTCCAGCGCTATGCGCTAACATGTATAATGTAAGTTAAAAATGTATTTTAGAAAATAATGTTTTCCCAAAAAAAACTAAATGCACTTTTTCCAAAAAAAATGTTTTAAAGAAAAATAAATGTAAATCCCTATAAAAAAAAGAAACAGGTGAAAGCATTATATTTATTTGTTTTTGAATAAATAACAACAAAATTATAAATCAGCCCAGTAACATTATATCTATTTTTTTGAATAGCAACAGAGCCATCAAGCAGTGTGCATTGGCTAGTCAATGATTACTGATTGGCCTATATAAATGAATTTAGGTATAAAGATAAGAGGGATATCTTGACAAAGTCTCGAGCGTGTTTTGATTTGAGAATATCCTTTGTACTTAATAAAACATCACTGAGATATTAAAACTATTACAGCACATGTGTACAGGGTATAATTCCCTTCTGATTAAATTTATCTATAAATATTCCACTAGTAAAATAAATAGAAAGTTATATAGATTCTAATATTTCATAATATCTATTGGTAGTAGATTAGAAAATCTCCTGATTGTTGATGGATGGAATGAAGTTAATGGATGTAAAGTGATTACTGGAAATCTCAATATGCTTTAGATTGGCCTATATAAGTGAATTAGATACAAAGATGGCTACTCTTATCTTTTTCAAAGTCTCTACCTTGTGCTTTGGTTTGGAGTATATCTCATACCCAACAAAACACTGTTGAGATATTAAAGCAATATTACTGCACATGTGTATAGCATATATTTCCCTTCTAATTAAAATAAACAACTGCTTGCATTCCTGAAATAATAACATCGACTCTGAGAACTTGAATGACTTGTTGTTTTGGCTTGTTGTTAATGAATTTGTGGACAAGAAAAAATTGAATATTATTAAACATTTCGTTTAGGCAAAGAGAATCATAATAAAAAGCTTTGATACAGCTTTACTTAAAATGATGTCATCTTACGGATTGTATTTTAACCGAAAGTTTCAGAATGTAAAACAAAATAATATCATATGATTACAGCAAATTGTTGATGATTATGTTCCAATGTTAAAATGATAGTTACCAGTAATATTTAGATAAACTAAATCATCTAGCTTTACTATTGGATCGGGAAAAAAATTGTTTGGTGCCCTGCAAAAGCCCATTTATTAATCATAATTCTTTGGTTGTTCGAAGGGTATTTCAGGTGAACATTCAAAAAAAGATATTAATTTTAAGAATTGAGATATATTTTAGATAGTAAAACAATGTCTTGAATTAGTCATTAATCTGATAAGCCTAATACCTTTTATAATCTTTTGTGATGCAGCTTGTCTTCTGATATCTGGTGGAGGAATATATATTAAAAAAGGCATATGGCTTTATTGCTCCGGATTTCATAAGAAGTTCAGAATCAATCCTTGGATCTTTCAATCCTAATTTGGATGTTCTACCATCTGTGTAAATCCATGCAGGACAAAAAAGGCATATGGTTTTATTGTTCAGGAGTTCATAAAAGAGCCAGAACTGCAAGCACCAGAATTGATCCTGGGATCTCCCAATCCCAATTTGGATGTTCTGCCATTTGTGCAAACTCATGCAGGACAAAAAGGGCATATGGCTTTACTGCTCCGGAGTTCATAAGAAGTTAAGAGCCAGAACTGCAAGCACCAGAATCAATCATGGGATCTCTCAATCCTAATTTGGATGTTCTACCATCTGTGTAAATCCACGCAGGACAAAAAAGGCATATGGTTTTATTGCTCAGGAGTTCATAAAAGACCCAGAATTGCAAATACCAGAATCAATCCTTGATAATTGTCTACATATTTTATTATATTTCATTTCTTATAGTCATTTTCCAGTAATTTACATAACCCCAATGTTGTCAAAAACTTATAAGCACTTAATCAATCGAACTATACGTAACTCGAAATAATGGACAGCTAGTTTGTATGCAATTTAATTTAATATCATCAAATCGATTTTCATTCACAAATGAACCTTCTCAAGATGCCATTGTTAAAATTAACCACATAACAATAAAACATAGATGAATGTATTAACATGGTCAATGGTTCAATAAAATTGAGAGGAAAATGATCACTGTTAGATAATTGAAAGCTGTAATATGTAAGAATATATAGGTCTGTTTATATGTATATGTACTGACAGTATAAGACAAATTGTTTGATGGTTGATAGATAAGACTTATAAGGAGAAAAAAAATGAACAAGAGAAGGTATCATGGATGTATATATATTAATATGGTCAATGGTTTAATAAAATTGGGAGGGAAATTATCAGTTAGAAAATAAAGATGTAATATATATGAATACATATGTGTTGAGAGTATAAGAGAGTTCTTTATTTGATGATAGACAGTAGGTATAAGAAAGAAAACAATGAATAAGAAAATGTATAATGGAGGTAACTTTATAAAAATAATACTTTTTATTTTTTCATGAGTTTATTTCTAGTGTTGACCACTAGAGTGTATAAAGCTCTAGAATATTTATTGTCACATGATTAATTTTAAAAATAGCATTTTGAGAAGGTTCATTTGTGAATGAAAACCGATTTGATGATACTAAATTAAATTGCATACAAAACAGTTGTTTATTATTTCTAGTTATATATAATTCAATTGATTAAAATTTTATTATATGCACCTGGGTCTCTTTTTACGCGGATTTATTTAACGCGATTTTGAAGTTACGCGATTCACGTTTCTCTGGAAGTCGAACTCCAATAATGTGCTATTACTTTAAATAATAAATTTCATGCACTTACATCATATTGAAAGTAATAGTACATTATTGGAATTCGACTTTCATCTTAGTAATTTCAATATTTTCAGTGCTTTATAATAGTAAGATTTTATGCAATAATGAAATTAAAATCATGATTTCCACATTTTATGTATACACACATTAAATTTTACAAGATTATAATGTAAATTTGTTCAAACATTGTGCGTGTTAATTTTGCATTTTAAATCACATTCTGTTTTTGCTTTTTAAAAGAGAACGTAATCAATTATTAATCATTTAGTGTCCGCAAGTTTATTTTTAAAAGATGAGTAATAGCAGTGGGCACAATTAAATTTGACAATTAAAAATTAAAATCTGATTTTTAATTGTAATTAACAATTTAAAAATTACTTAAGGCGACCTGAAATTTAATTAATGTGATGTGAAACGAAATTTGATTTTTAAACGGAATTGAAAATTAAAGACAAAAATAAGAATTTAAATTTTAGTTGTTCCTTTCACTGCAAAAATGATTCGAGAAGGTCTTCAACTTTCTAATCAGTTGGCAAATTATTTTCTTATTAATGACACTATTCACGAACGTGCTCTTAAATTCCAACGAGAGCTAAATGGTTGTATGTCTGGATATCACGAGCTTCATAAACAATTAATAAAATCATCATCTCAAAGATTAATTACTAATTATGTTGTCACCAGAAAACCATTAACACAACATGAGAGTGAAGTTGGTGCTAGTTTGATTTTTTACCAGTTTGCAAATGAACCTGTTTATCGGCAAGTAGCGATAATAATTAAAACGTGTATAAAAAAATGTCAATTACTGTACTGTAAATTATGCATAAAAATATATAGTTTTGAATAAAATTAAATATTATAGTTAAAAAAAGTTTGTCTTGTATCAATTTTTTTCAAATTTGAAATTTTTTATTAGTCATATTTTATTTCCTTATTTTTTTTTTTGCGCGAATTTTAAAGTAATTTTACGTTGGTGCTTTGCTTTTACGTGATTTTTGAAAAATCACAGTTCGTATCCCCCCCTTTTCAAGGTAAGTTACGTCTATTTTTGCACGATTTCGTTTGCGTGTGTTTTTTGAGGAACCTATCTATCGCGTAAAACGAGACCCAGGTGTATATGAAAAGTAGTTTTCTGGGTTTGAATCCATTTAACAACTTGGATTTTAAGTAAAAGAGGACCTCCTTTCATTTCCACAATAAACCCCACAAAAGAGCTATTATAGATGATGGAAAAAACTTATTTAGCCTCAAAAAGATTGTCAATTAGTAGTAATTGATAGTTTCCTGACAACATCAAAGGCAAAGGTTATCTCTGTTTACATAGATAAAATCTTTTTCCATTCTTTATTAAAATAACAAACCATGGAAAATATTTAATTCAACATATACAGCACTACATCACATGATCACATCTCCAATACTAGCACATAATTGTTTATAAACAAAGCAAAGCAAAACTCCATATAGTAGTGCCACCTGTGCTAAACAGAGTAATCAATGGATGCCAGAAGGCTTGTGCATAAAATCCCTATCTAATGCCTACTCATCCAATATCCCCAGACTAGTTTCTGGCTTGTGGCCTTCATCAGTGAGGAGCTTTGGATCTGAGAGCACTGCATCTAGATCTTAGGATCTAATGCAACCCTCTAGAAACCACTTTTTATCTCTACTTAACTACAAAACCATGAGCATGAAATTGAAAACACAAAAAATATTTTCAATCTAAGCTCAATAGCTCCTCACTGACGAAGGCCACAAGCCAGAAACTAGTCTGGGGATATTGGAGGGATTTAGGGATTTTATGCACAAGCCTTCTGGCATCCATTGATTACTCTGTTTAGCACAGGTGGCACTACTATATGGAGATTTGCTTTGCTTTGTTTATATACAGCACTCTGGAGAAGTTTAAATATTACTTTCAGAATGTCAAAAATGATGTTATTCTTATTCTTTCACCTCATGTCTATATAAAATAGCTTTCAGGGTTTAAATTCATTTAACCAACTTGTGTTTGAAACAAAGAGGGACCTCATTTTCTTCAACATTATGCGCCAACAAAAGAGCTATATTATAGGTAATAGAGAAAAAGTTATTTAGCTTCAGAGAGATTATCAATTACTAGTAATTGATAGTTTTCTGGCAACATCAAAGTGAAAGGTTATCTCTGTTTACGTGGATAAAACTTATTACCGTTCTTTATTACAATAACAATCCATGGAAAATATATATACATTGAAAGGTTAAAAGTAAATAGCCTTTAGTTATCTTTCTATAGAAAAAAGTTATTTCCAACCCTGACAATGGATGCATTACTCACCAGGTTTGTTAATTACAAAATAGTGGCAGTTTTATTAGTTATCTTGTTTTAACCTTTAACTAAAATAACTAAATACTCATTTATCAACCAATTATCCAATGATTATCTTGATTAGCTAAACTGAAGAAAAAATATCTTAAATCTGACTGCAATCTAAAATACTTATTTAAATTATTTAAATATATATATATACTGTATATTTCTAAATATTAAAAGCATAAGGTTAAACTAGTCAATAAATAATCAAAATTACCCCAAATCCAAAACTCAACCAATCTAGGCAAGAAAATAAAACCTACAACACAATCAATGGTTTCACAGCTAGAACCAGACTTCTCAAGTATAAAGAATTACAAACAACAACATATTTATATTAAACATTACCCATAATTCCATTTACTTCCCATCCACCCTTAATATTAAAAGAACTTTTAAATAATTAATTGCTTCAGAATCATAAATTTTTAATAATAAAGATTCTTTAATTCTTTTTATTTCATTTCTCTCAAAAAAGACAACTTTAGCTTCCTCAAAATTAATAGTATGGCCTGTATTTTTTTCATGGACATACAAAGTAGAACTAAGATATTTATTTCTGACCCTACTTTTATGTACCTTTATTCTTTCATTTAAACTCAAACAATTCTGACTTATATAAACATTCTTACAAAAACAAGGGATAATATACACTACACCAGGAAACACCTGTAGAGGTCCCTACTATCGCATTTTATACGCATATTATCGAGGTTATAGCCTCAATAAATATTACTTATGTAATCAATGTGCGTTTAATAAATTTATAATTACAACTTTAAATTACTGTAATAGATTTCTAAATATAAAATCTTTCCATTGACTCGTAAATCGAAAGATTTCGTGATATTAATGTGTAATAAGAAATGTGGACTTAATCAATGAAGTATTGAATAGCTTCATGCTTGCAGATCTAACCGCTTCAGCTTCACCTATTTAAATAGAAAGTAGGTTGAAGTAAAGAAGGTTCCCCTCTTTTCTTCCATAGCGTAAGCTTGTGGTTAAAACACCTGTAGAGGTCCCTACTATCGCATTTTATACGCATATTATCGAGGTTATAGCCTCAATAAATATTACTTTGTATTATTTAATAAATTATTCAATGTAATACCCCTTTTCCAAGCAATTTTCTTATATCCAAATAAATTACTTTTTTACATATAATTTTATAAGAAGACAATTTAAGTGGCAAAAAAATAATATCATATTTTTCTTTATCCTTTACATCCTTACAAATATTACTATTAAATAAAATACTTTTAACAAATTTATAATACTGAAGCTATTAGCTTATTTATGACTTCTTTTGGTATTAAATATAATTAGAATGTAATTGACAATTAGGGGAATATTTTTTAATTTATCTTTGTATTATGTTTGTGATCCTTCACACTTAACAAGACTGCCTTGTCATGAAATCAGTGATTGTGAAATTTCAATTTTAAATTTTGGCTAGTTTTTCTAATTCTGAATTTTCATTGGTATATAATAATAGTTATTCTATATTTAATATTGAACTCATATTCAAATAAAAAATCTAATATTATTCATATCCTAGAGTGAGAATAATAGAAACGTTAAGGAAATGAAAGCAATAATAACTTTTTTGGGGTTTTTGTTTATGTAGGAAATATCAAAATAGGATATTAAAAATCACCAAAATAGCTTTTATTAAATTAAGAGAAAAAAATACGTGAGTCAGCAGTAGGAGAATGAATTGATAATAGTGAATAAAAAAAAAATGACTTTATTATAACATATAATTTTGGATAGACATGATTAACGGAGTCTTATGGCATATAGCCTATGCATAAGAATTTCTGACTTCATTTAAGTAAATTCATTTTATATCACATCACATATATAAAAATTATATAAAGTATGAAAGAATAAACATTATATTAAAAATTAATAATATATAAATATACTCGATGGAATTTAATATATAAGGTATATGAGCCCAGATTTTCACAAAGCCCACCATCCTCACTGTATCTCATAACACTGATACACTTGAATACACATATGTCGAAAAGATAAATAATGACCAATATACGTATTTCATGCTAAACCAGCACTTATCAGTTGGTCCAGATTATCGTCTCTACACATATATGCAATAAGTGCTCAGATATATATTAAGATAGCCAATCTTCATACTTTAATGGACAGGCATCAATCCACTCCAACGCTTCAACCATTCATCCAATTGAAAATCTGTATTTCAGTTATTACATAGTAGAGATGTCTGCCCATCCCTCGTATATGTATTAAATGGATTATGTCCTGTATATGAGGGTCAGACTGACTTTAGGTGAGGGGTCAGACTGACTTTAGGTCAACATAGGTGTGATGAGAGTCTTGGCCTCAGGAGGGCCTTTGAGTGTTCCACCATCAGATTTTCAATTGGATGGCCGGTTGAAGAGTTGGAGTGTGGAGAGGATTGAAGCTGTCCATTAAAGTATGATGATTTGCTATCTTAATATATATCTGAGCACCTATTGCATATTTGTGTAGAGATGATAATCTGGAACAATTGATGATTGCTGGTTTAGCATGAAATACGATATTGGTGATTATTTATCTTTCTGACATATATGTGTTCAAGGGTATCAGTGTTATGAGATAGTGGAGATTAATGGGTCATGTGAAAATCTGGGCTCATATACCCTATATATTACATATATTGATACAGGTATATAATAAGCCTGTATTTCAGTTATTGATGGAGTTTAATGTTATTTGCTGCAGGGCAGGAATTTTGGATATCAGAAAAAGGAGACAAAATGGAATAATGTAGAAGTGGTTCGTATAAATATGGGAGGCAAAGTATTGCAATTTTCTTTTTGTAGTGAATAATGATGAAAAATATTACCATAAAGTAAGGAAAAATAAGAAAAACAAAGATAAAGGAAAGAAGGGGATAAACATTTTATGATGAAAATGAGGAAATATGAGTTTAAAATATTCAAATGTAGAAGGTACAAAAATGGATTAGGGTTGATTGAATGATTTTGAAATAGAAAGTAGGAAAATAAATGAGTTTCGTCAGCATTTTCAACCATTATCAATCCACTTCAGGGTAATGGTCTCTCCAAATTCAATTCATGTTTTTCCGATCTCTAGTCTCTCTTTTCCGTGTGACAGTAGACTTTTTTAGTTCAACAATTCATCTCATATGTTGTCTCTTTCTAGATCTTTTACAATCTCTTGGAATCCAATTTAAGATTTCAACTGTCCATCTATTCAAATCATTTCTAGCAATAAGTTCAACTGTACTCCACTTCAGTCTCTTAATTCTTTCGATAATATCAGTAATAATTGTTTGTTGTCTTACTCATGTATTTTGTTTTCATTCTTTTCTTGTTACTTCTAACATACATATCTCCATACTTCATTGAGTGGCCTTAAGTCTTCGTATTGCTCTTCTGTTAAGTGTCCGAATCTCAGATTCATATATAAGAACTGATAAAGCACATTACTAAGAACCTTCTTTTTCTTTCAAAATCACTCCATTCAAGACTTAATTCTATGATTAATTTAATTCATTATGTTTCCATCTGCATTAATAATCTGACCAAGGTATTTGTAGTTATTAACTTTTTTTAATTCACCGTTATCAATCTTGGATTTTCTTTCTTTTTTTTTTTTTTTTTTGAGAAAAAGGAAATTTGAGAAGCTCTGATGAAGACTGCTGGACAGTCGAACCTGTCAGGAAAATAAAGAAGTTTTATTTTTAAAAATTTTTTGCATTAAAGTGTATATGAGAGAAGTTAATATAAGCAATATATATATAAATATATGAAGAAATGCAAAGAAATTAAAGGAGAAGAATAAGAGTATCAAATCTATTAAACATTACTTTAGACTTTTTAGCATTTATCTTTAGTCCTACATTTCTACTTTCATATGAAAACTCTTGCAATATCTTCTCAAGCACTGAAGCATATTATTTGCAAAAAAACAACATTTGCAAAATCTAGATGACTTAAATAATCTCCATTTACTTTTATTCCCTTAGCTCCCCATTTTAATCTACAAAATACATAGTGTAAAACTACCGTAAAAAATTTTGGGATATGGAGTCATCCAATCATATACCCTTCTTAATATTAATCTTTCTAGTATCACTATGTAATTTAATCATTACTGTTGCATTTTGATAAATATTCTTCTGAATGTGGCAGTATCTTGATGATTTGATGTTTTAATAACTGAGAAATGCATAAAGATTCAAATGTCTTTTCATAATCTACAAATCCAAATAATAATGGTAACTCATATTTATTGGTCCTATCTATAATTTTTCTTAATACTGGGATGTGATCCACTATACTAAAAATCACTTTCAAATTCATTTTGTTCCTTTGGTTGGTTAAAATCCTAAGTTCACTACAGATGAGTTGTAATTATTTCATAAAAAAATTGTATAGAACTGACAAAAGACTGATAGGTTTATAATTTCTCATAACTTCTTTATCACCTTGGGTTAAATATCAATATTATTATTACATTCTGCCAATCAACTCGTACATCTTTATCATTAGACATTTGGTACATAATTGACCAAGAATCTTTCCATTTTTTCCACCAGTTTCTTTAGGATATTAATTATAATTCCATTATTTTCTGGAGATATTTTCTTCTTCATATATTTAATTACATGACACTTCTTCATTTAAAATGCTGAGCAATTCAAAAGATTGCTTTCTAATCCTTTAGAACTCTTATACATATTTTATGATATCATTTCTTTTTTTAGTAATAGCTTCATTTTTCTTCTTAATGTATAAATAAGTTTTCTACCAATAGCAACATGTTCTCTTACACTATTATTTTATTTTCATCTATAACTTTCCTTGATAATTCACAATTAATATGGTATTAATACTTTTTCTGTATCATTTTACAAAATTCTAGATATCCAATTGTTAATGGATAATTTTTATATATTTTCATATTCCTTTTTATTTTAAATTATCTTGTCTCAATAGACATTTTATTTGTCTATTGCTGCCTTTTTGTAACAGCTATCTTCGTTACAGTTCTTAATAGTGTATAAGATATTTTCCTATTGACTTCATTCAACCATCCTCCAAATCTGTTATTATTTTTAAATGATTTGCGAGTTCTAATTCAAATTCATTGGAATGTTTTTGAAGATTATGAGTATCAAGTATGAATATTATTTCTGTTAATAATTTTTATCTTTCTAATTTTATAATGACATATATCTTAAATTTCACTAATTGACAATCACTTCCTGTGTTGAATTTATTAAGAACTTTATAATCTTGAAATACATATTTTCTGATAGTCAAAATATCATTCAATTCTGCTGTACCTTCATTTGGATGCTTCTATGTCCATTTCCTTTTAGCATTTTTCTCAAAGAAAGGATTCATAATATTTTTTTTTTTCCTACAAACTTCACAATTCTATGCCCATTCTCATTTTTATCACCATAACCAAATTTACCCACAGTACTTTCATCTTTCAATCATTCACAAGTTCTAATTTCTCAACAATTTTGAAATGTTTTTTGGTTTGATCAAAAGCATTTTGTACATATAAAAAAATCATCTATTTTATTCATCACAATGAGAACTTGTGGGTGTATAAAGCTGAATTACCTGCATTTGATATTTTCCATTAAGTTGAATAGCTAATCTTGGCACTTTATCTGATCTTCAATTAATCTCTGCAATGTTATTCTTTTACTTTTTATTACAATGAATTTCTCTCCGCTTGCACTTCTAATGTCTGTGTCTTTGTAGTAGAGTACATGTCTACTTTTTAAATCTATCGTCTTTTCACCTTTTCTTCTAACTTCACAAAATCCAACAATGTCCAAAATAATACTAGACAGTTATTCTTCCAATTTCTTCATTTGAAAGTAATCTGCAATTGTAAGCAGCTAAATAAAAGGTTATCATCAAATGGCAGTCTGGGTTCACAATCAAGAAATTTTTATTACTCTTTACCTTCAACCATGAATTGCTACTTTGTCTGGCAACTTTACAGCTTCCTGGAGATAATGGCCTTAATTTAATTTTGTCTATCATCATCGTAAATATCTATTCAAACAAAGTTCATTCACACCCACATTCAGTCTGGTCAACTGATATTACAGTTAAGAGCTATCAGGCAACTGATAAAGATCATGGTGGTTTTTGATCTTGAGCCCAAAAATATAAAAAAAGCAATAATCTGCCATGCTGGCTAATGCATGTTGATGAGCAGACCATAGTATATAGCTGCAGTGACAAAATGCATGAGCTGACATTAGGAATTTGCTGGTCTTCTTTCAGTTAATAGCAAATTCCTTTCAGTAACCAAAGGAGCTTACCATAATATATAAGAATTTCAGAAGGAGAAATGGCTTAACTTGGCCAAGTGTTTCCAGGCATATAGACTATACATAAAAAAATTCTAACAATCATCCAGGATGAAGCCATTTTACATCATATAATTTTCATCATCCAAAAACAATATTTGATGAAAAATACCAAAGGCTTTTTACCTTGTAAATTAAGATATGCTTTTTTTTTTTTAGCTCTCTGCCTTAAGGAAGATGGACTAAATGATATAACAGCGTATCACACATCGTCATATAAGAATAGTTAAAGGATATTTTACTTTAAAAAAAAATAGTATACTTATTATACAACTTAAAGAAAATATAGTAGCACTAATAATAAACAATTGGACTAGGCAAATAAATGCGTTTGATAGATTTTAATTTAGTGGAGGGCTATATTTATTAAGAATTTTCTTTTATACACACACACATATATAAAGCACATAAAGTATACTCATGTCAAATAATTTATAACAACTTGCTTAAAAAATCTTAATGCCAATATGCCTTAAGCTTACTGGTGGAAAAAATGAATCAAACGCTCAAAATGAGTCAGACATAAAATGAGAGTGAGAGAGAAAGAATTTTAAATATCTATTACAGTATTTTCCGTCTTAATATATATATTAATGAAATAAATATAATAATTTATTCAAGATCAAATCTTCCATTCATATTTTAAAATACATTTATATAATAGCTGTAAATAATATAGAGAAACGATTTATTTATTCAAAGTGTTCGGAAGTGTGACTCATTACGAGTCATATTCTATTTTGATTACGATTTATTGCAATAGTATCACTTACCTGTTGAGGAGATAAACACAGCTTTGTACCATGCATAAAATCTCGGCTTTCGTGGATTTTTCTTCGCTGTTGATAATGTCTTTGAATATCATTGTTCATGCACGTATTGACTGGCGCAGTATTATAAGAATAAGAAACTGATGAAGCAGAAAAAGTTGTGAAGCTAGCAGTCACATCTGGAGTAGAACAACTAGTGTCATAACCATCCGAGCAATCGCTGGAGTAAATAAATCCTCCCGGAAGCATGTTAAAAGTAGTTCAACTGGCTGCGGCGTTCTGCGGGACTACAAGCGCACAAAGAAACCTGTTAGCATTGCTTTTTAAATGAATGATTTTAGAGCAGTAGGCAAAACTGACTTCCTTTTCCTTTCAACTAAAATACTGTATAATCGTTTTCAAAAAAATTAAAGAGTTTATTTATATCGTTCGCATTAGGCTAAGAGTTATATATATATTTTAAAGGGATTTACGTATTTTTATTTTATAAGTATTTATTACAATTCTTTAATTTAGTACATTTGATTTAAAATTTACAATTTTAAAATTATTTTACAGTATTAATGTTGAAACTTTTTTTTATATATTGTATTATAAAGGGGAAAATATAATAAGCTATTATAGTTTAATATTTCAGTGTATAGACAGAGATCATCATCATTTTCAACTATAAACGTCTGCAGTGACGTCAAACTTTTTTCATAAATATTTATCGCAATCTTTTTCATAGTAATCAGTGGAAGCCTTAGCTCTGCATTGTTTTAGGGCAGTGTTACTGTGCAATCTCCGGAGTTCAATCGACAATAATTGTTCGCGGCTCCAGGCTTGTCATTTCCGGTGAGCGAACTTGTTATAAACTTCGTAGCAATAAACCAATCGACTATACATATATCCACCCGTTTGATGTCCTTATTCTATCTTAAATCTTTCTAATAGTGTAACCTACTGATCACAGATTTCTATCAAAATAACAAGCAAGTTAATAGGTTTTTAAATAATATCACCATTAAAAAAAAAGCTTTTTACAATAACATTAACATCATTTGGACCGAATTCTTTTCTTTTGGTATTCGGGTTCTCAATATATTACAGTTTTTGTGTTGTTTCATTTTTTGAATCCAATTTGTAAGTTTGTCAACCCAATCAATTTTGTCGAGTGAGAAAAGCTTTACAAATTGTATCTTTTAAAATTATTTAGAAAAGCTGAGCATGGTTGGTATATCTTTATCATATCTATGATCTAAGATATACTTCCAGGCCAAATGAAACTTTTTTCCAAGAGACTAGGAATTTTCTCTGAGATAGATGGCCTATAGCTAACCTAGTTTCTATTCTTAACTAAAGATTAAATTGAGTTGAAAACCATATAAACCTTAATTACTCTGCAATTGATGAATCTGATGATTATTGCCTTCACTATTTCTAAACTCTTAGATTTATCAACAAGAGATTCCAAAAATCAATGGTTTCCATAAGGGACTAATCTATACCTCTGAACGATTTTTTTTTAAATCCATTTTTTGAGCTAGAGAGTATAATAAGAGAAGTCTGCCTTCGAGGCAGCATTTATATTATTCCAATCTACTGGAACACCAGGTAACCTTCCTAATTGAAAATTACTTATGGTTCCAAAGTGACACTATGCCATATGTGAAATGTTGCATTAAAAACATTGGTTTTCTAAAGCCTATCTAATTGTGTTTGTAATGTAATTGAGTATCAACATTTCTTTGTTCATCTTCAAACTCAAGAAGTTGGCTCTTGTACTCTCCATACTCTTCCCAATATTTATACTCTAAAAGATCTAATAATGATGTTCTTCTAAAAGTGAAGCTATTTCCTGTCTCTGAGCTTCAACTATTTCTAAATGTTCCTGAAAAATGGCTTCTTTTAACTTTTTTCATTCTTCTTCTAAAATATTTTCTTTTATAATAATTAGGATTTTTTTTTCTATTTCTTCTAAAAAATTTCCTTAATCCTTACATTTGTCTTCTGTTATTAAAAAATTATGACCATCTGATGTTTAGTAGTTTAAAAATGCATATAAATACTGAGAAAACAGAATTTCAACAAAACTTGATTAAAAGTTATTTATTTGATATCTATCGTCTCTGATAATTCAGATATTGATTATCCATTATGTGAGGATTGTACATTCTTAGATTTAATGCAGCGATCCCCAACCTTTTTGCACTTAAGAGCACATTCTATAATACCGGCCAGATGGCGGGCACCATTTATTTTTTCAATGTCAATTTATAGTTGGATATTGATAATGATAAACTCTTTTACGCTGTAAAAGTATAGTATGACCTACAATTTGATTATAATATAATACAATAATTTATAAGAAATCTTAAAAATTAAATTTATTTGTATCAGATAAATAATTTTTATAGTGTTCGGATAGTGGCGGGCACACAAAATGGCCTGCAGGCACCATGGTGCCCACGGGCATAGGGTTGGGGACCCCTGATTTAATGGATGCCCAGTTAAAAATAACGGAAGATGAATGTAAGGATTATAGGAAATTTTTTTAAAAAATATAAAAAAATCCTAATTATTATAAAGAAAATATTTCAGAAGAGTTAAAAAAGTTAAAAGAAGAAGCCATTTTTCAGGAACATTTTACAAACAGTTGAAGCTCAGAGATAGGAAACTGATTCACTTTTAGAAGAACATCAACGATTAGATCTTTTAGAATATAAATATTGGGAAGAGTATTTTGAAAATGAACAAAGAAGTGTTGATACTCAATTACATTTCACTCAAGCACACTTAGATAGGCTTAAGAAAACAAATGTTTTTAATGCAATGTTTCACATATGGCATAGTGGTCATTTTGGGACCATCAATAATTCTCAATTAGGAAGGCTACCTAGCATACCGGTAGATTGGAAAGAAATAAATGCTGCCTGGGCGACAGACTTCTCTTATTATACTCGCTAGTTCAAAAAATGAACTTAAAATTTCAAAGGTATAAATTAGTCCCTTATGGAAACACATTCATTTTTGGAATCTCTTATCGATAAATCTAAGGAGCTTAGAAATAGTGAAGACATTACTCACCAGATTAATCAATTGCCAGTAATTAAGGTTTACATAGTTCATAAATATTACCAAAATCACACTTTTCTTTATGTTTGCTGCTGTGTGCTGCACTAATCAAATCACGTGCACACAAGTTGTATAGACTTGCTCATATCGAGCATGAATATTAAACCGGATTGAGCATGTAGCACTGCAAACCAATAGGAATAGTTATGGATATAAATGACCAATGGGGGAGAATGTCCACAGAATCCTATGCTCACAGTCTGGAAGGGGAACTAACTATAAAAGATATCTGGTGCTGAAGATTGGACACTCTAAATCAGAAGAAGGACCTGGACTGGCTTTTCTTACCCAGTGAATCCCCGCTGAAGGTACAAAGGAGGGATCTAGGCAACTTTAAAGGCCAACTCGGTCTATATTATTATTTATTAGTAAGCCTAATGGCACAGATAAAAGTACGGTAAAATTACTTATGAAAAATTTTGTATACTTTTTGATTACCATAATTCGTTGTAACTAATTATACTCTGTAACCTTTTCCAAATTGTTATTAAATAGTTTAACCTGACTGTCACTCTGAGAGTTCTTTTCTTTAAAACTATATATGCTAGTACATGTTCGCAAAAACAGAATAAGTTGCTGTATGTAATTAGAGTCCGAACATAGCATTTGCCATATTATCCTATTAATATAATTTGTCCAAACTTCAAACACTTTTTAGCAAAACTCTTTATTTGTACATACACCTCACATAACTCTGAAGAAGACTGCAGGTCAGTCGAAACATAGATATATGTGCATGTACAAATAAAGATTGCTAAAAAGTGTTTGAAGTTTGGACAAATTATATTTATATGTTTACATAGTTTTCATCTTGATTTAATTTTTAGTTAAGAATAGTATCTAGAACCCCTAAACATCACATAATGACCATTATTTATGCTTACACAAACTGTTTACACAGAGAAGCAAAGATACCAAAAACTATGGATGCTGAACTGTGTTCAGATTTATATGATTATGCAAGCTAATGAGCTTGAATTGAAAACCTTATTGTATTTTCATTTTGGACTTGAACCTTTATCGTTAGCTAATAAGGTTAAACATTGGCTGCTGGATGGTGCATTAAGTGCTGTGCTCTCAGATCCAAAGCTCCTCACTGATGAAGGCCATAAGGTAGAAACTAGTCTGGGGATATTAGATGAATGGGTACTAAGTAGGAATTTTATGCACAAACCTTTCTGCATCCATTGATTACCCTGGCTTGCCCTGAGTGGCACTACTGTATGGAGAATTTTGCCTCTGTGTAATGAGTTTGTGCAAACATAAAGAATGGTGATCATGTGATGTTTGATAGTTTAATACCCATCTTGCCCTGTAGGGTTATAGTGACTGATTATTAAAGAACAAGAAGTATGGATGCTAAACTGGGTTCAGATCTATATGACTATACAAGTTAATGAGCTTGAATTGAAAACCTTATTGTGTTTTAATTTTGGACTCAAAGCTTTATAGTTAGTTAATAAGGTAAAAGTTGATATTTTCATATAAATCCTAATGATGCAAAGATTGGATATAATAGTGAAGATATATCTAGAAGGTGTATTCCTCCAGTCACATTAACAGATAATGAAAATGAATTATGTTTGCAGAAAAAATGCATATATACACAGACAAAACTCTCCATACAGTAGTGCCACTCAGTGCAAGCCAGAATAATCAATGGATGCAGAAAGGTTTCTGCATAAAATCCCTATCTAGTGCCTACTCATCCAATATTCTCAGACTAATTTCCAGCTTGTGGCTTTCATCAGAGAAGAACCTTGGATCTGTAAGCATTGCACCTAGATCTTAGGATCTTAAGCAATCCTCCAGCAGCCACCTTTAATCTTTTTAGTTATGAGTCCAAAATGAAAATACAATAATGTTTTCAATCAATGTACATTCACTTGTATATTTATACAGATCTGAACCCAGTTCAGCATCTATATATTTTGGTTCTTTAATAACCATAGTCACCATCATCCTATTTGGCAGGATTGATATTAAACCACTAAACATCATATGATTACCATACCCTTTTTTTTACCCAAGTTGCTATAATAGAGGCAAAACTCTACAGTTGCATTGATTACTCTGGCTTTCACTAGGTGGCACTACTGTATGGTGAGGCAATTCAAGGAGAAATGGGATGGTCAAGTTTTCATATGAGAGATGCAAAAAGTAAAATGAAAATGTTTGGTAGATTGCAGTTTATGGATAATAAAAGAATAGCTAAAATAGTATTTAATTGGGTTATGAGTAAAGGGCAGGTAACAAGATGGGTGAGAAAGGTAATGCGCTATGCAAAAGATTTGGATAAAGAATTTATATCAGTATATTTGTACAAAAGATGGGATGATTGTGTTAAGAGGATTATTGAGTGTTATAGTAGTAAGGAATGGGATAAAAGAATAGATTTATTAATAAAGACTAGGGAGTTAGAGAGATGGAGAAATAGTATGGAGAGTAAAAAGAGTTTAAATATATATAGAAATAAACAGAATATTAGGTGTGAGTTAATATATGATAATAGTAAGGAAAGTAGTTTATTGTTTAAAGCTCGAACGGGATCTTTATCTACAAAAGAATATACATGTAAATGGAAAAATATGGGTGATTTATTTTGTAAATTATGCAAGGAAGGAATTGAAAATATTAGGCATTTGTTAATTGAATGTAAATGTTTGAAAACAGAAAGGGTACATATAATGAAGTTGTGGAAAAATAAATATGAAAAGAGTGATTATACAGAAAGTGAATTATTGGTTTTTATGCTAGGTTTGGGAAAAGATAAGGGGGATTTAGATATAAAGGTTATAGAGTTGACAAAAGTTATGTTGTGGAAATGGGATAGAGCAGATTATGGGTAAATTTAGAGTGGGGAATGTAAAAGAAAGTGGCTAACAGGTTTATCTGGGCTTAATTGCTGAGATATTCTTGACTTCGTTTAAGGAGAAGCCATAATACATCATTATCACATCACCTCTGTTATAACAGCTTGTGTAAACATAGGGAATGGTAACCATGAGAAATATAGATGTTGATGCAAGACAGTAAATATTCACATAGAAGTAAAAAAAATTTCAGAAGAAATATGTTGATATTTATAATGGGTAAATATTTCTACTAATCCTTTACTACTATCAGTTTTTTGGTAGTTAAAAAAATATTTACTCTTATTTCTTCAAATAAAAATTATCATCGTAGCAATGTCTTTTTGTTCTCATGTTATAAATTCAACTGTTGTAATAACATCTGTCCATTGTATTTACTTTTTAAAAGAACCCATTGTAAAGAATTAATGTCCCATTAAAATAGCAGTCCATTTTTCAATGGATTATAAAATATCACAACTCTCTTTAAGAATTTTTTTCTTTATATCTGGACAGGAGTATTCCATAATTACCAATATATTAATTTGGGATAGGAAATGTTCTCGAAATCTTTCTTTACATTGCAAAATATCAGTTGTTTAAAGTAATGCTAACTTCTGTGGCTGAAATATCAGATTCTAATACTGCTACAACTTTGTGAAAAATGCATATCTGGATGTGTTGGGAATCAAAGTATTCATTTATTATTAACACTCATAAAAAGCGCATGCACAATAGCTTGAAAAGGCTGATCTTTAATGTATTATAATATTTGTTATTGAAAAATGTTTCAGTATTTTAGGACATTTACCCAAATTCAAGAAATATTATCAAACTGGTTTGTATAATTTGGTATTAAACCACTAAACATCACATGATCTCCATTCCAATACAGCTACAACTTTGTGAAAAATGCATATCTGGATTTGTATCCAAAAAGAAATATCCATTCAGAATATTGGTTATTGAAAAATGTTTCAGTATTTTAGGACATTTACCCAAATTCAAGAAACATCAAACTAGTTTGTATAATTTGTATTAAATCACTAAACATCACATGATCTTCATTCAATCTGTTGTATAATTTGGAATGCACATTGCTGGCATTGAAGCAAGTCACCTTATTTTTGAATAACCATACTTTTCATATTTAATATTAGCTTTTTCGCAAATTTTAAATTGACCATACAAACCATATTTGCATAAAAGATAAATATATAGTTATTATTATTAAGCTTGTGTTTTAAGACCTATAGAGGTCCCTACCTTCGTATTTTTCAGACGCTTATTTCTAAGGTTACAGCCTTAGTAAATTATTATTATTATAACCTATTTTAATTGGCATGAAACTGGAAGTTATATTTGTAGCATTCGATTATATGTATATATATATATATGCATCACAACTACCATGTTTCTCTTCAACAACTCTTAAAATTGTATTTAATCTATTGCTATTTCTTTGCGTGCATCCTTCAAAATTTATGTTCACGTTACCTGTGATAATGCCACAATTTTAGAATTAATACTATTATCATTAATGAATTGAAATAAATGTTTTGACAAAATTTCTGCTGTTCCTCCCTCAACATGTTCAAAATTTAAATTTTTAGTTAAATTCCATTTCTAATATTGAAATATCTTATAAATATTTGATGTAATTTTATTTCTCTACGGTTCAATATATCTGATAAAACAGAGACAAATGACATATTTTGCAAATCTTATGGCAATTTTTTATCATAATTTTTAAATATCAAAGTTATTATTAATTCACATTTAGATCTTGTGCAAAAAAACCTGAAAATTATAGAAAATTTTCACTAATTAATAGAATCCGTACTTCTAAAACTGTGATTATGGACAATAGTATGAAAAGCAAAAGTACCGTCCATAATTGCTAATAGTTCTTCAGCCAATCCAAAGCATGGAAGTTTGAAAAAATATTTTATTTTACACACTGATGCTACGTCAAGATGTTATTTATATTTATTCATATTATATACATTATTATATATAGAGCTCGCAAAATAAGCTCTTAATATATAACTTTTGTAAATACAAGCTTATTGAATTAGGTCATGTGACATCTGACTTGATTTTTTTTTTGTAATTTTAGATATGCTTTATTATATTGGACTTTCTACCCATGTTATGAAAAATTTTACTTTACAAATTGTAATTTCACATATGAATCATTATTTTTGTTTAAACTTTTTTTTAAAAAATTTACAATAAATATTTTTTCAGCACTTTCCCTCCATCCTAAATTCTAAAACATGTAATAAATAATTTTTTTAGTTAAATATTCAAAAAAATCAAAATACGTCCATATTTAAAATGGCTATTTGTCATTAATACCAAGCATTTGAAAAATAACTGATTTAAATGAGACCAAACAATATTAAGTATTTAGTAGAATCATAAGTTTTTTTATACATCAATAATTGAACAATTTGATCTTTTTTTTTTTTTTTACCAATTCTATTAATCGATAGATTGTAAGAATATTATTAGATGATTTTGTTAAAGACACAGCATTTGTTTTTAAAGATTTCACATAATTTACTTAATTTTTGAATATTAAGTATAATTATGTAAAACAAATTCTAATACAAAAATTAATTAATTGAAAATCACTTACTTTTTGTAAAACAACCAATTTAAATGACATATAAAAACTAAAATTACAAAAAAATCAAGTCAGATGTCACATGGCTATTTAAGTTAGATAGCTGGATTGGAAGACATATGGATGTTGGAAAATTTCAGATTTTCTACTTAATAGTTATACCTTAGATAAAGTGCTGGGCTTGTCCTGGTATTTTTAATCTAATGCTTGAATATCCTGGCACCTCACTGATGACACCAGAGCAGAAACCGGTCTGGGGTTGGGGATATTCTGCAAAGCTTGTTAAGATCTTATTTTGTGAGCTCTATATATAACATATGAAAACTAATGTGGATGAATAAAAAACATACCTTCAACAATAATATAAAAAATGTGAAAAAATTGAAAATATTTGAATTTGTATTGCAATCGTAAATGGTGTTGAACTATGAACCACTGTAATCCAATGAAATGGCACTAAATTTAGATTATTGAACGAATAAAAAAATTACTGTAGCGAAGCCACAAAAGGAGCAATAGGTAAAAAAGATTGTAATGATGGTATATTAGGTGTGATAATATGTTGGACTACTTTCATCGCCTATCATTAAATATTAAATGTATAGAATTTTTTTTTAAAACTGTTCAAATACAAACAACTTGTTAGTAATAACTCACAAATAAACACTACGTGATTGCATTTGATCTTAAGATCTAGGCATAGTGCTCTCATATCCAAGGCTCCTCCCTGATGAAAGCCACAAGCTAGAAACTGGTCTGAGAATATTGGATGAGTAGGTACTAGATAGGAATTTTATGCACAAACCTTTTTGCATTCATTGATTAATCTGGCTTGCACTGAATGGTGCTACTGTCCGGAGCGTGCTGTCTATATGTAAGTTAGTAATGACACTACATTTTGAGTAGTAGTATTCTCCACTCTTAAGATGTTTCTGCCCTGACCTGTGACAATATTCTTTGACAGAATAGTTCAGTTGATTAGAGCATTGCCTTAAAATTCGATGTTCAAGAATCTAAATATGCAAGTTCAATTCCTATGCTAATTTTGTCATTGGTTAGGACAACACCTGAAGAAGAATGGAGAATACTACTACTTGAAATGTTGTGTAATCACTAACCCGTGTTGTTTATTTGTGTGTTATTACTAAGTTATTTGTTTTTGAAAAGTAAAAAGGAGTTCTTTTGGAGTGCACATTTCAAAGCAAGACAGCTAACAAAGAAGTACAAAATTCCCAAAGGGAGCACAGTTGATCACCTTAATATTATTGTTATTTTTTTGTAATATAAGATTGCTAAAGTTTAAATATTTTCATTTAAAATAAATTTAAATTATGTGTTGTGTGCAAATATTTATTAAAATTGAAGTAATATAAAATTACTGAAAAATTGTTATGGACAAAAAAAAATGTATTTATCTAATGAAACCTATACATGGATTCACAACATTATCATACTGATATCTATTGTTAAAGAAAAGTTGCCTGAAAGTTAGCAATGATAATTATTTGATATTTTTCCAGAATAAATGAATATAAAGAAAGTAATAAAGCATAATATGTTTTTTTTATTATTGAATTAAATGTGACCAATTCATCACTGTCTTTATTTTGCTCTCATATCATATATAAATGTAATTTATTGATTGCACTTAAAACACTTTTTAGCAAAACCCTTTTATTGTACACATATCTTACACAATCTTATGTTTCAACTGTCCTGCAGCCTTCTTCAGAGTTAAAGAAGTCTGCAGGACAGTCAAAATATACGATTGTGTATGCATAATTAAAGTATAAGTGGCTCTGAAGAAGACTACAAGACAGTCAAAACATAAGATTGTGTCTGCATATATGTACAATAAAAGGATTTTGCTAAAGAGTGTTTAAAGTACAGTGGATATATTACATTTATATGAACTAAATGTGGTAAACTAATTTATATGATAACATTAGACTTCAGTAATATTTCATTGTGTTGACATTATTATCTAGATATCAAATATCTTTAATAATAATGGAAAATTTTAGGCAGTCTCCATTTCTTTTTTAGTATATTACCACTAATTAAAATGTTCAAATCACTCTCCGAAATGTTATGTTTTTTCAGCAACACCCTCTGTGAATAAATATAAAGTCTGAATTTCAAACAGCATACCCTTTTTGAGTTTTAATGTTTGAAGTTCAGATTTCATATCTATTCACAGAGGGCACTGCTGAAAAAACAACATTTGGGAGGGTAATTTAAACATTTTGTATTTAAATTTTCAGCTAGCGATATGTGCTAGAATATTTACCATAATTAAATATGGTCATGAATTTATGTAATATATCCACTTCTTTTTATGAATGGCAGATGATATTTTTAAGCCTTATATTGATATTAAAGATGTAATAGCATGCTGTATAGGATTTGTATTCGGTGAACAAAATGACTTTTTTTCATTATCATTATTATCACCTCTAAATAAGGTTCTTGTGACCGATAATCAATAAAAAAAGGATTTGAACTTTTTTTTATTCTAATATATCCCAAAAAAAATTTAAAGCATATATTTAACGAATTTATTAATATATTTTATATATTATTTACTTCATTTATAACGTTTTTCCAATGCTAAATGCCATTTTTATGCTTTCCTTTTTTGAAATTTACTCACATTATTATTCCTTATCACTTGAGACTGCTTGTTATTCCTGCAAATGTATTAAAAACACATCTTAAATATCACTAAACATCACATGATCACCATCTCATGCTAGTACATAACTGTTAGTAAACAGGCAAAGCTCTCCATATAGTAGTGCCACCTTGGGCTAACCAGAGTAATCAATGGATGAGTAGGCACTAGATAAGGATTTTAAGCACAAGCCTTCTGGCATCCATTGATTACTCTGCTTAGCACAAGGTGGCACCACTATATGGAGAGTTTTTGCCTGTTTACATCTTAAATATGTAACATAGTTATAATTTGTTGCCTCTATATTATTTATTCTCATGGCTATTTTATAATAGCTCAGATAAAATATTTAAAATATCTGAGTTCAAACTTCTCTCAATGTTTTTAACAATATTTATAATCTTTATATAACTAATGTTGCTCTAGAACAAAAATATCAATTGAAGTCAGCTAGATACTTTCACCAACAGAGAAAATAAATTGTTTATTATTCTACACAGTTACATTAATAATTAAGACTTGAAAATTAAGTTGTGCAGTGCTCTCAGATCCAAGGCTCCTCACTGACGAAGGCCACAAGCCAGAAACTAGTCTGGGGATATGGGATGAGTAGGCACTAGATGGGGACTTTATGCACAAGCCTTCTGGAATCCGTTGATTACTCTAGCTTGCTGTGTGTGGCAATACATATAGTGAGTTTTGCCTGTTTTAATAACAGTTATAAACAAGCATAAGAAATGGTAATGACATTTATTGGCTTAAAATTACGTTTGAGAGATAAAATAAGGTTTGCAATTAAATATAGACTTAGGAGTTTGTTGATTTATTTTATTTACTGTAGCTTTTGTTCATTGTTTAATAAAGTTATTTTTTATTATTTAAAATGGAATATGTTTGACTGGAGTCAGTGAAACCTTCATGCATTCATGATTTTTAGCCCTGATATATGAATAAGCCTCTGATATAAAATGGTTGGTAAGAATAAATCATAGAAAATTTAGGAATTATTATAAAAATTATTTTTTTACTTTAAAATAAAGCTATGTTCATTATCCTCTTTTGTTGATATTAATTTAATTATTATGTATGAGTAATAATGATATGTAATGAGGTGGAATTATTACTAAAAAGAGGGAGATGACATCATGAAATTGGTAGAAGACTTCTATCAAGAATTATATAGTATTAAAGAACACGTACCTCCTATATCTATTACATCTTCCGAATTGCCCAGAATTTTAAATGAAGAAGTGAGATATGCAATTAAATTTATGAAGAAAGGAAAGGCTACAAGTAATGATGGAATTATAATTGATATATTAGAAGAAGCAGGTGAAGAAATAGAATTTTTTTTTAGAAAAGTTATATACCAAATGTCTAAATGATAAAGATGTATCAGATGATTGGAAGAGTATTAATATTAATATTTAAAAAAGATGATAAAGAAGATATTAGAAATTACAGACCTATCAGCCTTTTATCAGTTTTATACAAAATTTTTACCAAGATAATTACAACTCTACCGAGAACATTGGATTTCCACCACCCAAGAGAACAAGCTGGACTTAAAAGTGGTTTTAGTACAATAGATCATATCCAGTTATTAAGAGAAGTTATAGAAAGGACAAATGAATATGAGTTGCCATTATGCTTTGGATTTGTAGATTATGAAAAGGCATTTGATTATATAAACATTTCTTCAGTGATTAAAGCATTGGATCATCAAGGTATAGATCCAGGATATTGCCATATTTTAAAGAATATTTATAAAAATGCAACAGCAACAATTAGATTACATAATGATACTAGGAAAGTTAACATTGAGAAGGGTGTAAGACAGGTCAACTTCATATCTTCAAAACTCTTTACAGCAGTGTTGCAAGAAGTATTTTGTGGATTAAAATGGTAAGCTAAAGGAGTGAAAGTTAATGGAGATTATTTAAGTCATTTAGATTTTGCAGATGATTTAGTTATTTTTGCAAATAACGCTTTAAAGTTGCAGCAAATGAAGGAGTTATCAGATGAAAGTAGGGCTAAAGATAAATGTTAAAAAGACTAAAGTAATGTTTAGTGGATTTTCTCAAAATATGAAAATAAAGATTGATTATGATGAGTTAGAAGAAATTAACAGCTACAAATACCTTGGTCAGATTATTAATACAGATTGAAACATAATGGATGAAATTAATCATAGAATTAAACTTGGTTGGAGTGCTTTTAGTAGAAATAACTTGACACTAAAAGGAAATATAAATCTATGACTCTTATTTTGACTATTTAAAAGAAAATATGTCTATGTGTTTAAAAAAGGTTTTTAATAAATGTGTTTTACTTAAGGATCTGAGACCTGGACACTTAATAGAGAACAATACAGATACTTCAAACCACTCAAAAATGTATGGAGAGATGCATGTTGGGAGTAACAAGAAGATATCGAAAAATGCAATGTATGGGTAAGAGAACAAACAGGTGTTACTGACCTGATTGAAAAAATTAAAAGACGTGAAGTTGGGTTGGACTTTTGCTAGAAGAAATAATAACAGATGGACAGTTGAAATCAAGAGATTTTAAAAGACCCATAAAGAGACCACATGTGAGATGGATGAAATAAGAAAATGTGCAGGGTGATGTGGAGAAGAGAAGCTAAAGATCACAGAAGATGGATTGAACTTTGAGAGACCTTCATCCTGCAGTGGATTGATATATGGTTGATGATGAATGAGCATGCCAATAGCTCTTAACAGACTTTTCAGAATATTCCTATCGTTTAGACCGATTTTATGCTTTTGGCATTACTCAGTGAGGCACTAGGATATTCAAGCATTGGTTTAATGTTTAACTATTAAGTAGAAAATTTACATTTTCAGCTATCCATATGTCCTCAAATCCAGCTATCTCATTTAATTCATCATATGGGACTGACCAAAGTTGAGATACACCATATATTGATAGCTTTAGCAATATAAAATCGCCAAAGTCTTAAGAGCAAAACAATGATTTCAAAGAAATCAAGTCATATATTACATGTCTTAATTAATAAGCTTGTATTATAAATATTGTATAATGAGTGCCAATAAGTTAGATAGCTGGATATGAGGACATATGGATGCCTGAAAATTTCAGATTTTCTATTTAATAATTAAATATTAGATGATGTGCTGGGCTTGACCTGGTATTTTAAATCTAATGCTTGAATATTCTAGCACCTCACACTGAGGAATGCCAAAAGCATGAAACTAACCGCTCATTATATAACATTTGTATTACAAGTTTATTTATTAAGTCACATGATATATGACTTGATTTCCTTGCAATAATAATGATGTACCTGTAATAATTTCATATCAATAGACTACAGAAGGTTTCATATATATATATATATTATAACGGATGGTCAACTACGCCTCAATTTGCACTTGCCCACACCCAAGATGTAACAGATGGGAAAATAACTTGCGGACTGTGATACTATGCAGATGTAACAATTTGGAGACTATGACATGTGAACCTCTATCATTTTACTAATTAATGATTATTATAATCCAACCCTTATACCCCATGGTAGAAATCCATCTATGTCACTCATTCTTTGCAAATCATAATTATATAGAAAAATAAACTTTAGTAATTTAAGATAATTGAGATGCTGGCTAGCTAAATTATATACTTACTGATATTAACAATCTATTTAACTTAAGTTCCCCCAATATATATATATATATATATATATATATATATGATAGAGATAGAAATTAATACTAGTTGATTAGTCAAACATACTGGAAAATATATACAAGGTTAATCGACAAAATAAAACATATAATATGTATTCTGTATAAATGTTGCAATTTAATCTATGAAAATAAAGATAGAGAATCTTACCTTACTATTTATGTGGATAACCTGATGTGAAACAGGTGGGTTAACCTAAATTTTATTTACAATGAAAATATAAAAATATCAAAGTGAATAATCCCCCCATTTCTTCTTTCCTAATTCTGAAAAAAAATGAGGCTTCAGCATCAGAGTGTGAAAATACAACAGATAACAAGAATTAAAAAAAAAAAATTACAATGTTAATTTCTTGATTAAAAAAAATTGTAATTGGAACAAAGTTCACAAAAATCATCCTAATAGAAGTAGTAGTTGATAGTTAGGCAAGTTGTTCTTCAAAGCAGTTTCACTTAGTAAATCATTTTCCTTAGCAATGATAGATAGGTACAATGGTGTCTCCTGTAGTTGTGCTTAATGGTACACACCTTGATCCTTATTTGATTCACCATTAAGTATTCCAATGCTTGTTTACTTTGGACTGCAGGCATCTTCTTATGTGTTTACAATAAAGTAGAACAATAAATAAATAGAGGTTCAATGCAGCTGTAGGAAATACCATGATGCACAATAGCATGTTTTGCTCTAGCCCATCTTCATATTAAAGTACAATTCAATAATTATTTGTAATCATAACTTTATATTGGATATTATAGAATCACTTTACGTATATATATATATATTAAGAAAATTATTTCATTTTTCTTTCTTTTCCAATTTTCAGCAGATTAATTTTCATTATTCTTTTTTAAAAAAAATTTAAAATAGTAAAAAAAAATTACTCCAACAACTTTTAAAACATGCTTCAATTATTACAAAATTTATCAGTTATTCTTACTTCTTATTTTACTTTCTTTCCTCTGAATTTGGTAAACTTTTAGTTACAGCATTTAACTTTTAAAAATGTTTTTGATTTAAATAAAAGAAAAACCAAACTCCATTTTAGCATTCTAAATTTTAGTTTTCTGCTGTCTATTGTTGTAGCTGCTATACTATTTTCAAGGAGAACAATTTTTTAAAAAGTTTCTATTTTTATACATTTCGTGTGTAAATCCCGTGAAATGCTGAGATTTTTAACTGCCTATTGTTTAAATACATTTAGATTTTTAAATGCCTATTGTTTAAATACATTTCATTTATTACAGATAAAATATAAATAAATAATAAAATCAGTTTTATTTTCACACACAACCACATAACTTATCCTCAGGCCATCCATAAATCATTTGATTAAAAATTAATATTCAATTTTAAATTTAAAAAAACAAAACATACATAACAGTTTATTACTCAAATAGTTTATATATATACACAATATTACTTTCTAAAACACTGGCTGTATTAAAATTATTATAAAATAATTTATTGTGTATTCCCTAATTCATTCCAAATATATATATATGTTGTACATGTATATATGTAATAATGCGAAACAAATAATCTTCCCATTATTAATGCAAACTCCAAATGGATTGGGTTCAATAAGTAGGCCGATCTTGTTAGGAATATTTGCATTGTAAGCTACCCTTTACAATATATATGTATGGGTCTTTTCCAAAATTCTATGAATTTACTGGTCTTCAGTGAATATCATTTCATTTATCATATGTTTACAACCCTTAAAATGAATATAAGGATTTTCTTAAGTTATATCTACCATATATATATATATTAAAAGCTTAAAGCTAAATTAATCAACAAAATAATTAAAAATTATTCCAAATTCTAAATTACACAAGTTAGCCTAAAAAATAAGCTCTAACACAAAACCATTGGTTTTCCTGCCAAAAGTAGACTGCTCAAGTAAAACATATCAACAAATATTTTTTATTTACATCCCCCACACTCTTAATATTAAAAGAACTCTTAAACAAGTTCATTCCTTCAGAATCATAAAATGGCAGGGAAACCAATGGTTATGTTATAGAGTTTATTTTCTTTGGCTAAACCTATTTAATTTTGAATTTGGGATATTTTTGGTACTTTGGTATTATTTCTGCTATAACGTACTACTCTGGGTGATGTATTATAATAAGTTTGTGATATGTTTAAAATAACACCTCCAAAGAATGTGCAGACAAACTTAATCGATAAAATTTGTCCACAGATCTCATGAAGGATTATTTTAAAGATATTGCAAACTTAGAATATGCCACTGGGAATAATAGCCGATACCATGTATAGTATAAAAGTTCAAATCTAAAAAAAAAAACGGAGAGTCATATTCAGTATGAAAAAAGGATGGAAAAACTCATTAAAATACTAAATAAAAATAGCTAGTTGTGACTTTTTAATATGGCATTTTTTTGTGAATTTTTATTACAACACTTTGTGTCATCAAAGCCATCCTTCCCCTTCCCAGCATAATGCAGCAGTTTATGCCATGATAAGCTGCCATCATCTGTAATACCAAACATCAAATCTAAAAAAAACCTTCATATTTTCAATGATTGGGAGAGATATCCATTATGGACAAAGGATAAATATAAAAAAGAATCATAAAACTTTTTTAAATGGTGAACTGTAACAAAGTTTTAGCTGTAAGTTTAACATTACATTAAACAAATTTTTTTAAAATAAAAACCAAATATAAAGTTTTAGCAAAAAAACTCCACACAAATATATAGTTTTAACTGTAAATGTATATTTTTAAATATAAAACCATATTACTTAACAAATGATGCAAGAGATGTATAATATTGTGGAGGGTAAAAAATCATTGTGGTGGACTGAACCATTTAATATCTTCTAAAATGGAAAGGAAAGGATCTGTTTATTTGACATGGATTAGTCATGTCAGGATTCTCAGTTGCCATGACATCATAAATTGAAACATTGCATAAATATTACTGGATGTAAATGTCACTAAAGTAATACATCATAGGAATAATTTCAAAGTACTGCATTTTTAATATGTGTAGTGAATTAAATATTTCCATGGATTGTTATTATAATAAAGAATAGAAATGAGATTATATCCATGTAAACAGAGATAACCTTTAATTTTTGATGTTGCCAAGAAACTATTAATTAGTACTAATTGACAATCACTGAGAATAAACAAGTTTCTCATGAACCTATAATATCTCTTTTATTGGAGTTTAGTTGTTAAAGTAAAAGGAGATATATACTATAAATGCAATTACTTTATTAAATAGAAATCTTATTATACTTAAATTATTATTTCTTAATATTTTCAATTAATCTTCTTATAAACAGCATATAATGTATATACATATCCAATGGCTCTCATGCCAACTAGTAATTTAATTACTGACCATTACTATATACATTTTTATGATATTGGCTAAAAATAGTTTGTTTTCAAATTTTAAAGAAATAAATTTAGCTTGCATAGTTAATTAGTATTTCCATTGGAGGATTGATTAACATTTCTGATAGATCAATAATAGAAAGTTTTTTTTCCACTTGGCATAATCTTTGGCTATGCTTATTTTTTATTCATATCATAGTGAGACTTTAATAAATGATACATATTAGCAGTCTCATAACTTTTATTTTAATTTCTCTTAAACTCTATCAATAGTCAAGCATATATATATGATGCAGTCTCTATCGTTACTTTTAATATTTAGCTCTATATTACAATCACAGTTATGTTCCCTTATCCTTTCTAATTTAGAGTTAAATCATAAACTTCCTCACCAGCTGTTTAACTGTTGCATTATTGAATCAACCACAAAGCTGGAATGCGTTACTATATATATATGTTGTATTTAAATATATATTCTAATGATTTTAATAAGCACGTAAATAATTTTATATTAGTAACATATTCGAACTCATTTGTTCCGTAAATAGATTTAAATATATATGTGTTTTTAATTGGAAAAAGTATTTATGATCTAATATTAAATGTATATGTTTAAGATTCCTAAATTTATCAGTACAGCTTATCAACAAAACAATTGTTAGAAAAACTTAAGATAGCAATCTCACTTTCCTTTTCCGTTGTAAGAATTAAATAGAAAAACAATAAGACAAGTTCGAAATTTTTAATGTACTAGTCTTCGTAAGAGTTTTTTAAAAAAATGTGTGTTAATATAAATTCTTGCATGTAATATGTACGAACGTGTATGAGTTAAGAACTTTAAATATAAACTGTGTGTGTGTGTGCGCAGATAAATGAAATAAAACGTGATCATTGATTTAAATTTCAAAAATATAAATAAATTGGATATCAGTCTCAATTATTTAACTAGTTTTACAAAAAGATAACACATAATAATGTGTAATGTGATTATTATTAAAAGTGTAAAATCACTTATATATGTGTAGGTAATGTGTTTTAAGCGATAAATCTATATGTAATAATATGTAAATTTAACAAAAGTAATTGTATTTCAAATGACACTTATTGTGATGGTTAGCTAAGATTATAGAGGCGCCACCTAGTACTTATCATTAGGAAATATTTCAGGATTATAATGTTTCTGTATTAACATAATTAGAAAGTTTTTAATCGTTTTTCTCCATAATATATAATAATTAAAATGACCAATACATTTCCTTCTATCTATAATACATGGATATATCACATAGCACATGAGTTACTCCAAATGAAAAGGACCCTAGAATTGTTATACAAACCAGTCAATTCTATATAAAAAAAAAAAAAAATTAAAGCTACACACTTTTTAAATAATTGCAAGGAAATCAAGTCATATATCATATGACTTAATTCAATGCGCTTATATTACAAATGTTATATAATGAGTGTGCCAATAACTCTTAACAAGATTTTCAGAATTCTAATGCTTGAATCTCCTAGCACCTCACTGATAAAAGCCAGAGCTAGAAAACAGTCTGAGGATAGGTATATTCTGAAATGCTTGTTAAGAGCTATTGGTCTGCTCATTAAATAACAGCCAGCTTATAAAATTAAGTCACATGATATATGACTTGATTTCCTTGCAATTATTATTGCTCTTAAAACTTTGGAAATTTTATATTGCTAAAGCTAATAATGTATGGTGTATCTGAACTTAGTTCAGTCCCATATGTCTATTTAAGTTAGATAGCTGGATTTGAAGACATTTCTGAAAATTTCATATTTTCTACTTAATACTTAATCATTAGATAAAGTGTTGGGCTTGACCTGGTATTTTAAATCTAATGCTTGAATATCCTAGTGACTGACTGATGAAAGCCAGAGCTAGAAACCAGTCTGAGGATAGAGGGATTCTGAAAAGCTTATTAAGAGCTATTGACATGCTCATTATATAATATTTAAATAAATAAAAAACAATTTATTTACAATAATAAAATGGATAGTACAATAATAATTTTTATTCATTCATTAGACTAGAGATTATCTATTTAATAATATTTCTATAATATAATTTTCACTACACTATTCTCATGCAAGGTAGGTAATTGTTTCTCTCCACTTTTAACACCTTGTGGAAGGACATAATCATAAACATATGGTCAAAGACATGTGAAACAGATATATCCCCAATATACCTATTTCATGCCATACCAATACTCATCAGTTGGCCCAGATCCCAATCTCTTACACATAACTTTATCATTATTCATGATATATAGATAGCTAATTGCTGCAGTTTAATTGATAAGTGTCAAACTTCCTGCCCTCACAATTTTGACACAAACCATTGGATGGAAGTATATTAATAATTATTAGCCATTTATTAGACTAAAGATTGTGATCATACAAGTGGCCAAATATTTTTGTTTATATGTATACGATTACACCTCTCACAAGGTGTTAAAAGTGGATAGAAACCAGTTCCTACCTTGCAAGAGAATGGTGAAGTGAAAATTACACTACAGAAATATTATTCAACCTATTATTCATTCATGTCAATACAATACTTCATTTTTCCTATAAAACAAATCTACTCATTAACAACTATTGACCAATTATGTGTTGATTAAAACTATTATTAACTTTAAATTATTTGTTCTAGTTTAAATGAAACTCATTGTTAATTACAAGTATGGCTTAATCTAGTGAAAATTAAGTAACTAGCAATAATCTTTATGGATGAAATTAATCATAGAATTAAACTTGGATGGAGTGCCTTTGGTAGAAATAACTTGATACTAAAAGGAAATATGCCTATGTGTTTGAAAAGGAAGGTTTTTAATAAATGTGTTTTCCCAGTTCTTACTTATGGATCTGAGACTTGGACCTATAATAGAAGAACAATACAGAGACTTCAGACTACTCAAAGAGGTATGGAGAGATGCATGTTAGGACTAACAAGAAGAGATTGAAAACACAATACATGGGCAAGAGTACAAACAGGTGTTACTAACCTTATTGAAAAAATTAAAAGACTGAAGTGGAGTTGGGCTGGACAGATTGCTAGAAGAGATGATAATAGATGGACAAGTGAAATATTAAACTGGATTCCAAGAGATTGTAAAATACCCAGAAAGAGATCACATGTGAGATGGATGGATGAAATAAGAAAGTGTGCAGGGGTGACATGGAGAAGAGAAGCTAAAGATCAGAGATGGATTGAACTTGGAAAGACCATCATCCTACAGTGGATTGATAATGGTTGATAATGATGATGAATATTTAATAGTGAAATCTGTACATCTCACGAGCACACATGGAAAGACAAATACAAAACAAATAATAACAATTGTATTTTTATTAAGTATCCAAAATTTATTCTAATAGACTTTAGAATATCGAATCTATAATCATAGCTGAGAATATAAAAGATGAACAAGGATCCCAATACCCCATATCTTAATGCTTTGAGATCTTCATAATGCAAATTATAGACTCCTGTAAATATGACTTTTTCATTCAATTATCTACCAAGTACCCACCAGTGTAATTATTGGTAAACATATACTTAACTACACTTATTTAATACTTATAATAACCGTAATTCAGAAGGATAACTTACTGCTGAATATAAACAATGCAAAATTAATTTAATGAGATGGTTAACTTTAGATGTGACCTTGGATATACAAAAATACTTCTTTATTTATCTTAATATCATAGATATAGTACATATTTAATTATATAAACCAATGATCTAAATAATAGTATTTATATAATAAGTTCACACACGTACAAAAGTATATTTGAATGTAATCAATACTAAAGATAAATTATCCCCCATACCTAAACAGCAATCCAGTACACAATCATATATAATAAAATCATTTATATGTCTGTGCCAATAATCTGTTAACTTTTCTGTTTATCTTTAATTCATATTATGTAGTGGTATAAAACCCTAATATAATGCATTTTAAAAGGTTTGTAGAGAGTCAAAGATAATAAAATCAATAGTGTTTGCAAATTTACTATATACATATATATAATTAGAAGGGGTTTGAACTCATACTTTCAAGCTCCCCACAGCTGCTGAACTAGCACTCATCTGTTGGTCCAAATTATCATCTCCCACACATATATACACTCACTGCTCAGTTTATATCAAGATAGCAAATCTTCATACTTTAATGGACAAGCTTCAATCTTCTCCATCTTCCAACTCCTCAGCCATCCATATCATTGAAAATCTGATGATTGTACATATATGCGTGAGAGATGTTGATCTGGACCACTGATGAGTGCAGCATGAAATATGTATATTAAACATAGGGAGTATACTAATAGCTTAAACAAGCTCTTAATTGATAAGTGTGGCAAGAGAAAATATTTCAAATCTCTATCTGGAACATTCCTATCCCCAGACCAATTGGTTTCAAGCTTCTGGCTCACCTCAGTGAGGAGCTAGAATATTCAGACACCAGATCTAAAATATCAACTCAAAGCCCAGCACTTATTTAAAATGTAACATTTAGGTAGAAACTCTGCAATTTTTGGACATGAAAATGTCTTTAACTCCAGCTATCTAACTTACATAGGTATATGAAACAACCAAATTCAGATATAAGATATATTAATAGCCTTAGCATTGCTTGATTGATTATTATAATTTTACCTTTAAGGCTTTGGCAATGCTAAGGCTATTAATATATGGTAGATCTGAATTTGGTTCAGTCCCACATAGCTATTTAAGTTAGATAGCTGGAGTTAAAGACATTTTCATGTCCGAAAATTTCAGAGTTTCTACCTAAATGTTACATATTAAATAAGTGCTGGGCTTTGAGTTGATATTTTAGATCTAGTGTCTGAATATTCTAGCTCATCACTGAGGTCAGCCAAAAGCTTGAAACCAATTGGTCTGGGATGGGAATGTTTCAGATAGAGATTTGAAATATTTTCCCTTTCTGCACTTATCAATTAAGAGCTTGTTTGAGCTATTGGTACACTCCCTATGTTACATACTTGTAAATACAAGCTCACAAAAGTAATGACATGCTATATATGACTTGCTTTATTGATTAATATGTATATTGAAGATCATTTATCTTTTTCGCATGTAGGTGATCATCTGTACTGATTATATAAGATAGAGTGGATAGTTTTGGGGAGCTTGAAAGTCTAAGTTCAAATCCCTTCTAATTACATTAATTTTAGTATAGACAATGTACTTGTATTTTGAATGTTATATATATAAAATATTTTCAAAATACAAGCATAATTTATTTACTTGGAGTTTGAGTGTAATATAGGGGATTTGAATATAGACTTTCAAGCTTCTTTAGCTATCCATTCTATCTCTTTTTTTTTTCACATGTGTGTGGTCATGTGTGTCAGTTGTATGAAAAAGAGTAGATAGCTGAGGAGAGCTTGAATATCTGTGTTGAAATCCCCTATAATATATATTATATTTAATGTTTTCACGGTTGTATGATGTAGATAAATTAATAGTTTTTGGGCTGAACCGTGTATTATTTTTCATTACATACCGATATTTCGATGGACTAGCATCCATCATTTGGATGGACTAGCAGCCATCATTTGGATGGACTAGCATCCGTCATTTGGATGGACTAGTAGCCATCATTTGGATGGACTAGCAGCCGTCATTTGGATGGACTAGCATCCGTCATTTGGATGGATTAGCATCCATCATTTGGATGGACTAGCAGCAGTCATTTGGATGGACTAGCATTCGTCATTTGGATGGACTAGCAGCCGTCATTTGGATGGACTAGCAGCCGTCATTATCAAGGATAATGCAGATGCAGTGTCAGATCAACAATCATCACTGGAAGAACCATCAGAATTCTTCTTCCATCATGCACTCCTGAATTTTTGTTCTCAGAAATATATATTTATTTGCACAAAATGAAAGATTTACAAATAGACCCTGTCCAAACCTGTTGTGCATTTGTTAATATATTAGTGTTCAACATCAACCATCATCAGTCCCACACCTTCCCAAGCAAATTCCGAAGCCTTTTGAATCACCCTTAATAAAAATTACTTTTACATCACAATCAAACCATGATCATTTCAGATTTCTAGCACTAAATAAAATATACCAATCTATTTTAGAACAACTTAAAGAATGTGAAGCAACACACAGAAAAAGGAAAGTGTCCATAAACAAGCCTCACAACTTTAGCCAGAAATTATATCAGATGGGCATTGGGTCACACTCCTCCAGTTTGACTTTCATATGCTATTAAAGTACAACCAGAAACTATTTGCGGAGAGTTCGTACTGGAGAAAATATTCAAACGCTTTAAAGTCAGGCTACAAAAAATCCACTCCTCTATATATCACAATTTTTATATGGCAAACCAGAAAAGAACTTCATTTTATTAACAATGATTTTATACCCAAAATAGAGTTAATACCAGATTCATACCATCCTGGAATAAATGGAATCCCTAAGTTCGTATATGCACAAAGTGTCCATAAACAAGTCTCACAATTTTAGCTAGAAATTATATCAGATGGGCATTGGGTCACTCTCCTCCAGTTTGACTTTCATCTGCCATTAAAGTACAACCAGAAACTATTTGCAGAGAGTTCGTACTGGAGAAAATATTCAAACGCTTTAAAGTTAGGCTACAAAAAATCCACTCCTCTATATATCACAATTTTCATATGGCAAACTAGAAAAAAACTTCATTTTATTAACAATGATTTTATATCCAAAATAGAGTTAATACCAGATTCATACCATCCTGGAATAAATGGAATCTTATTTTATTTATGAAAAAAAAAAAAGAGAAATAGTTTCCTTCCTAACAAACTTATGTCCAATTTCAATGTCTATCCTTGGCATCAAAATAATAGAATCAGTAATTAAAGACAAAATACAACCTACATTTTACCAAAATTATTTTAAATGCAATTTGCAAAAAAGCAATTCCCAACTGGGCAGGCAGCAGTTCTATTCAAAACAACTATAAAAACAGTAAGGAACTACAAAAAATACAGTCCAATTGTTATTCAGTTAGACATAGAGACAGCTTCTGAAATTATATCAATAATTACAGGTTTTAAAAATTCTGGAAAATTTCAAATGGCTACTTATACTTATTTGCTAACCTATTATTAAACTGAAGTATACATTCTCTAAATGGCAAAACTTCACCCCCAATTATACCATATCAATCAATTCCACATAGTGTCTTATGATTCATTGCCTATATAAATCCCTTAATTAGCACAACAGAAAATGAAATGCCCAGAATATAATATCCTACATAAACACCAATATCATTATAATTTACATTAAGGATCTCTCAGTCTTTTTGCCATACAAAAAACACCCCCAAACTCTTAAAGATTTCTTCAGATTATACTAACAAATATAAGTTTACTTTCGACATGGAAAAATCCTGTGCTTGGCACATTTATACTGTCAGTAGTATAACAAAACATTTTAAAGGCAAATCTAATCCATTCCTTGGTTTCTATTTTTATCTGTGACATTCAGCGATGTGGTCACTTATACATAATAGACTTAAAAAAATTTTAAAATAGAAATAATAGTCTATTCTCTATCAAAATCCTATCTATCACTTTATGCTAAGATATTTTTTAACACGCTAATCATGACAAAAATTATTTACTACACTATGATTAAAATATCATAATTCTGTATACAAATACAGTTTTAATAAGTATATATTCTTATAAACACATTTTCTATATACAATAGTATAACAAGTGTAATAATGCTCAAGGCTAAATGGGTTTTAAGTAGCTATTAGAAACCAGTCAACACTTAGACAATCCCAATATCAATATCAATCAACAATTTCTAACTGTTGTCAAGGATTATAGAGGTTGCCTTGACAACAGTTGTTGATTGTTATTGATATTGGGATTGTCTAAGTGTTGACTGATTTCTAATGGTTAATAGTATAACAGTGAAGGTGTTATAATAAAAATTAAAAATAATAATAAAAGATTTCCATGTATAAAGAATCAAAAATATTGCTGCTTGGGAAATTATGTTATTAGAGATGAAATTTTTTGATAAATTTCTAGATGAGAAAATTATTTTGTAGTAAACAATAAAATACAGAAGTTTAACAAGTAGCAAAGTATTATTGGCTTCACATAAGAAATCATATAATATATTGTTTTCAGGAAATGAGAGTAAAAGAAATATTAAAAATATCTTAATCAAATTTACCCCAAATTCACAACTAAACCAGACTAGCCAAAGAAAATAACTCCAAAACACAATGAAATTCCATTACTACAAACAGATTTCCAAAGTGTAAAGAACTAAAACATAACAAATATTACCCACAATTCCACTTATGTCCCACACATCCTTAATATCAAAAGAACTTTCCTTTTATTTCTTTCAAAGAACTAAAGAATCTTTATTATTAAAAATTTATGATTTTTAAGCAATTAACTTGTTTAAAAGTTATTTTAATATTAAGGGTGTATGGGATGTAAGTGGAATTGTGGGTAATATTTAATATAAATTTGTTATCTTTTATTCCTTTATACTTAAGAAGTCTGCTTGTAACAGTGAAACCAGTGGTTGTGTTTATAGAGTTTGATTTTTTTGGCTGGTCTGTTTTGTTATGAATTTGGAATAATTTTGATCATTTTATTGACTAGTTTAGCTCTTAGGATTTTAATGTTTAAATATAGACTGGTCTGTTTTTGTTGTGAATTTGGGGTAATTTTGATTATTTTATTGATTAATTTAGCTCTTAGTGTTCTAATGTTTAAATATATTTTATATAAATGAATAATTCAGATTCTCAGAAATCACATAATAAAGAGTCATGTGATGGGTAATATAAAGTAAATAAGTCTTTTTTACATTAGTTAGCTGAGAATTGATCTAGGAACTTTTTACTTTCCAGTCCATTGCTTTAACACTGCACTAAAACACACAGGGAAAATTAGTGAATTAAAGTTATTATTTTATCTGCATTATACTTTAGTTTGTTTATTGCCCTTTACTCAGATAATGTAAAATTATAAAAATGTCTTTATCAAACTGTTGAAAAAAATGATAATAGAAATAACAATATTTGATAGTTGCTTGTTTTTCCTGAAACACAACCAATGGTAAACTGAACTACAGCTATTATTTCCTTAGGACATTCTACCTTCACACATTATCAACTTACATTGTACAGTTAAAACACAACTACCAGTTGGATTTGTTATGCTTCCAATTCTAATGTAAATTTGCATCACTGCTTTAACCATATTGCAGACAATGTTCATCCTGCTGTTTAGGTTTGGCAGCAAATTGTTGTCTGATCCTTACCTCCAACCAGATTGACTCTTTATGACCAGATCCCCTTCAAATCACTGAGTTTCATCATCCATTGGCATTTTACTATTATTGGATAAATGTTATCGATTCATATATCTATTGGTCTGTGATGATGAATCCTCAATCCAATCAAAATAAAATGGAATCTGGATTAGTTCATTAGTTAAAGGTAAGTTAAGACATATCATTGCCTTTAAAGGATTAGTCCATTAGTTAAAGGTATGCTGAAACATAATATTGCCTTTAAAAGTTAGCTTAAAGTTTTTTAGATAACACAAATGTTCGTTTTCTTTATATTACTAGGAATTTCAAGGCGCATTTGATCCAGGTTATAGCCTGTCTTAAAAGTATTTACACATACTTCCTGTGTGCTTAATAAATAATTATAACTTTATCTTTCTTATTGCATTGCCAAATCCATATAATATTAATATCATCTATGTTCTTTATTATTTTTTATAATACTTTTTTATAACCCACAATTGACGGTTTCGATTGACCCAGCAATCTTCTTCAGAATTTTATACCTACCTTATCCTTATACTTCCAAATGGGTTGTAAAAAAGCATTGTAAAAAGTAACAAAGAACCTAGATGAAAGTTAATTATTTATTTGTTATATGTTGAGTGTTCTTTTTTAAATCCATGTATTTTATTTTTTTACATTATTAAAATAAAAGTTTATTTTTAGTATCTGTGTATATTATTTTACCAATAATAATAATCTGGAGTCTGTATGGTTTTGACTCTGATGGTAAAGTATCCAATCTGGGATTGGGATGTCTAGGATCGATTCTGACACTCACAAATCCAATGCTCAATCTTTTTATGAACTCCTAAGCAATAAAACCATATGCCTTTTTTTATTTATCAATCTGAAATTTATAATATATTATTTACAAACCTATTCTCCACTGTCTAGTAATACTTTTCTATTTTTTTCTTTCTTTATAAATTTTATTTATTTAAATTTGAATATATTTCCTAAATAAAAAGCTATTTCACTTTATTTCTTATACACAACTTTTTTTTATTCCAATGCATAAGCTTGTGATTAAGACCTGTAGAGGTCCCTGCCATCGTATTTTTAACCGCACAAGCTTTAGGTTTATTGCCTTAGTAAATATTATATCATTTCTATTAAAGATTTATTTTTAATTAATTTAGTCTAATAACATACTTTTCTAAGCTTGAGACACAATTATTGCTTCCATACTATTTGGTTATTTGTAAAAGTCCCCCCCCCCCCGAGTCATTTTCAGATTTTACTGCATCTTTATGTTAATCAATAAAGCACATGATATATAGCGTGACATTGCTTTTATAAGCTTGTATTTACAAATACGTCGTACCAATAGCTCAAACAAGCTTCATGTTATAACTCACTTTTTCTAATCTTCAGTTTTGTTGCTTTTTTTTTTTTTTAAATTAAACCATAGCCATTTTATGACTAATATTTCTGTAGTGTAATTTTCACTATATCACTCTCATGCAAGGTAGGATCTGTTTTTTGTTCGATTTTAACACCATATGCATCTTGGAGGTCATACATCTTTATTACATGTTCTTGGTCATATGTTTATGATTACATCCCTACACAAAACATTAAAAACAGATAGAAATTGAAAATTACACTGCAGAAATATTATTCATTAGGTGGATAATGTCTAGATTAATAAATGACTAATAAAAATTATTGATATACTTCTGTTAAGTGGTTTGTGCCAAAGTTTTTTGACACATATTAATCAAACTATAGTAATTTGTTATATATATATTGTGGTGGTACAGATTGCTTTGAGTCATGAAAGTACTAAGATGTGATGTGATGTGATGTATTGTGGCTTCTCCTTAAACGAAGTCAATAATATCTCAGCAATTATGCCCAGATAAACCTGTTAGCCACTTTATTTTCCATTCCCCACTCTAAATTTTCTCATATTCTGCTCCATCCCATTTCCACAACATAATCTTTGTCAACTCTATAACCTTTATATCTAAATCCCCTTTATCTTTTCCCAAACCCAGCATAAAAACCAATAATTCACTTTCTGTATAATCACTTTTTTCATATTTATTCTTCCATAACTTCATTATATGTACCCTTTCTGTTTTCAAGCATTTACATTCAATTAACAAATGCCTAATATTTTCTATTCCTTCCTTACATAATTTACAAAATAAATCACCCATTTTTTTCCATTTACATGTATATTCTCTTGTAGCTAAAGATCCCATTCGAGCCTTAAATAATAAACTACTTTCCTTACTATTATCATATATTAACTCACACCTAATATTCTGTTTATTTCTATATATATTTAAACTCTTTTTACTCTCCATACTATTTCTCCATCTCTCTAACTCCCTATTCTTTATTAATAAATCTATTCTTTTATCCCATTCCTTACTACTACAACACTCAACAATCCTCTTAACACAATCATCCCATCTTTTGTACAAATATACTGATATAAATTCTTTATCCAAATCTTTTGCATACTGCATTACCTTTCTCACCCATCTTGTTACCTGCCCTTTACTCATAACCCAATTAAATACTATTTTGGCTATTCTTTTATTATCCATAAACTGCAATCTACCAAACATTTTCATTTTACTTTTTGCATCTCTCATATGAAAACTTGACCATCCCATTTCTCCTTGAATTGCCTCCCTTGCTGTCCATACATCTGCATCCAATGCATGTCTTCCTACTTCCCTTTGAACTTTTTCTAAATAATTTAATACCTCTTTACTAACATATAATGCATCATTACCATATGTTAACCCTGCTACTGCAACTCCTTTCCATATAATTCTAACTACATCATATTTATTATATGAAAACACTGTTAATTTCTTTATCAATCCCTTTCTTTTCTTTGCTTCATTTATCAATTTTTTCTCCCATTCATCCAAATAATTTTTCTGATTACTTAAAATAATTCCCAAATAACTATATCTATTCACCACACTTAACTTAATATCTCCCAATAAAAATTCTACATCTTCTCTTTCCCCAGTATTAACCATCATTATATTTGATTTTTCTTCACTAAATTTAATCCCCATCTCTTTACCCACCCTTGCACATGTCCTCAACATAACTTCCATATCTTCTCTTCTTTCTGCACACAAAAATATATCATCTGCAAAAAAAAAGACCTGACAAAATATATACTCCCTTACTACCTATTAATGGTATCTCTATCCCTCTTCCTAATCTTTCTATTGCTCTTTCCATTTCACTCAAATACAACACAAACAAAATAGGTGACATAGGGCATCCTTGCCTTAGTCCCACCCCATTTTTAACTTTAACTGATTCTATATTCCCTAATTGATATATATATATATAATATATATTATTATTTTCATATAATTTCTTAATAATATCTATTAAAGCTTCATCCATTCCCAAATTTGCTAAACTTATCCATAATCTATTTCTATTTACTCTATCATATGCCTTCTCTATATCTATAAAACTCATATATAACTGTTTACCTGAATTCCTACTCATATCCATAAGTTGTGTAACTACAAATAAACTATCTCCTATATGCCTATCTAATCTAAAACCTCCTTGCATTTTCCCCACTACATTATTCCCTTCCATCCATTTTACAACTCTTCTAGCCACCATATATGAGAAAACTTTATATAAAACTGATGTTACCACTATTGGTCTATAATTATTCAACTTTCTATGATCCTTACCCTTTCCTTTAAATAATAATCTTACTCTTGTATTACTCCAACTACTTGGGAAAACTCTATTCTGTGCCATTTTATTAAAATAGGATAATAACTTTACTTTTGCCCTATATCCTAAATTCATTACCATCTCTGCTGCCCATTCATCTAAACCTCTTGCCTTTTCACTTTTCAATTTCTTCTCTATCTCATTCAGTTCATTTTCTGAAAACCTAATATTCCCATATTCCCATTACTATATACTTTCATGTTTTCTATCACTCTATCATTCACATCTAACATCTTTTCTATATACAGTACAAGGGCGCCACTAGGTGAATAGCCTAGAACTAGACTGAGAAGAATATTCTACATTTGTAGGGTTTATTTATTTACTTAACACGCCCACATAATCTTTTTATAGTGTAATCTTTTGCAGACTCTACTAGTCTTGTAAAAACTCTCTCTCTTTAACACAATTGTTTTTAAGTTTATTATTCTATAATAAAATAAGAGAGACATGCAAGCATGAAAACACAATAATCTTTATTATACCTTTTAGATTCCCCTTCCCACTGCCATGTGCAAGGGATTGTGATCTCAGCCAACTGATGAATGCTGTTTCAGCATGAAATGAGCATCTTGGGAGTCACATCTTTTTATATGGCTTTCATCATATGTTTATGATTACACCCCTGTACAAGTTGTTAAAAGTATTTAAAAACAAGCCTCTACCTTGTGTGAGAGTGGTGGAGTGAAAAGTAGACTACAGAAATATTATTCATTAAGTGGATACTCGTTTAATGAATGATTAATATATATAAAGGGTTTGAACTGAAACTTTCACTTGACCCTCAACCATCCATTTCATTTCACACCACTGTCACGCTTGATCACACACACGTTGAAAAGATAAATAATCACCAATATATATATTTCATGCTAAACCAGCACTTATCAGTTGGTCCAGATTATCGTCTCTGCTCATATCTACAATCAAAGTTCAGCTCATAGCCATTTTAGATACACCATGCTATTTTCTGTTTGCTCATTGGTAGAAAAGTATTTTGTAAACATAACTGATGTTTACTAAATCTTCCTTCATGTATTGGGATAAATTCTATATTAACTGAACTCTATATTTTTATTCTGATATACTTAGTTAAAAACTGGATTACAAATTAATATCAAGTGGTACACTGCATGGTTTGGCAAAGTTGGTAGAGCATCTGACTTGGATTTGATTCCAGGATTGATTCTGATGCTTGCAGATGTGGTATTTGAACTTCTTATGAACTCCCAAATAATAAGGCCATATGTGGGTTCATTAACTATTTACATGTTTTATAGAAGTACCATAATTTGTAATGATCTTTAGTTACTAATCTACATTTAAATCACCAAACACCACATGACCACCATTCTTATGCTTGTTCATAACTGTTATTAAAACAGGCAAAACTCTCCATAGAATAGTGCCACTCAGTGCAAGCCAGAGTAATCAACGGATGCCAGAAGGCTTGTTCATAAAATCCCTATCTGTGCCTATTCATCGAATACCTAGTTTCTAACTTGTGGCTTTTGTCAGTGAGAGCCTTGGATCTGAGATCCTAAGATCTAGGTGCAGTGCTCTCAGATCCAAGGCTCCTCACTGACAAAGGTCGCAAGCCAGAAACTAGTATGAAGATATTGGTTGAGTAGGCACTAGATAGAGATTTTATGCACAAGCCTTCTGGTATCCATTGATTACTCTGGCTTGCACTGAATGGCACAACTGGATGGAGAGTTTTGCCTGTTTTAATCTACACTTATTACATCTTAAATTGTGTATGATAAGAACCTATTTTTCAGACTTTTGATTTTCATTATTTTAGATCTTTAGTTGAAAAATATGATTTCTTTTAAATGTTGCAAAATGAGTCTCAGTGTTATAGACTATTTACATTAGCATATTCAGCATAGTAATCTAGTACCGTCTTGACCATTCTTCTTGTTAAAGTTAAATTTCAAATTTATAAATTTGGATTAATTATATTTCAGAGAATATTATGCATAAAAATTCTATCACTGCAAGATGAAGTTCTCTTTATGTTTAACCCAATTTCTCCACTCAATGGCGTTTTTCTTTACATCACTCCACCATAGTTTTTAATCTTGTCCATTGATCTCACTTATGGTATATTTCTAAATCTTTTGCAATCTTTTAATATTCAGATTAAGATTTCAACTACATATCTACTGTGATTTTTTCCAGCAGTCTGTCTTGACCATTATTCTCAACATATGTATTTCCATATTTTGCAATATTGTCCAATGTTTCTATATTTCTGACATATTAAATACCTAACCTTCAGATTCATAAATAATCACACTAACATACCCATTTATTAAAAAAAACTATTTTCATGCAAATTAACATATTTGCTTCTAATATTTATTTTTACCAAAAGCATTTCATCCAAATTTAATTCTTTTTTTCTTCATTTTCATTTGTGTCAATAATCCAATCAACCTATTTATAGTTGTTAACTTCTGATTTTTTCTTATCAAACGTATTTTTTTGAAAAATCATTAAACGTAACAATCATATATAAGCATTCAATTTATAATATTGATACCATCTATGTTCTTTATTATTTTTTACAATGCTTTTTTACAACCCTCTATTCTGGTTTTGATAGCCCCAGCAATTTTCTTCAGAACTTTTACTTATATTTCCAAATCTTAACAGCAAGATTTGGAAATATAAGTAGAAGTTCTGAAGAAGATTGCTGAAACAATCGAAATCATCATAGTGGATTGTAAAAAAGCATTGTAAAAAGTAATAAAGAACATACATGGTATTCATATGGATTTGGCAATATAATAAGAAAGATAAAGCATTCAATTTATTGAAGTGATATAATACAGAATATGAATTCTGTATATTAACATTGTTTCAGAACAACTATAAGATATTCTGCAATCACTATAATAGCTTATGGTTTACAAGCCTGCTAATGGCTCTAAACAAGCTTTTTTGATAAATGCTGCAAGAGAAAGCATTTAAAATCTCTACCTAGAATTATCCCTATCCCCAAATTAGTTTCAAGCTATTGGCTCTCATCAGTGAGGTACTAAGACATTCAGACACTAGATCTAAAATACAAACTCAAGCCCCATATTTATTGAATACTTAACTATTAAGTAGAAAATCTGAAATATTCAGACATCTATATATCTTCAAGTCCTATCTAACTTAAATAGCTATATGGGACTGAATAAATTTAGATATACCATATATTAATTAGCTTTAACAATATAACATCACTAAAGCCTCAAAAGCCAAACTATAATAATAATGAAAGTAAGTCATACATCATGTGACTTTAATTTAATAAGCTTGTATTTACAACTGTAATATAATGAGCATGCTAATAGCTCTAAATAACCGTTTCTGATAAATGCGGCAAGAGAAAGCATTTAAAATCTTTATCTTGAATTATCCCTATCCCCAAACCAGTTTCGAGTTATTGGCTCTTATCAGTTATTTATCCTGAAAAAAGAATAGGGATTTTTTTTTATTTAATAGCAAACTAATCAAAATCAATTTAATTAATTTAAACTAATTATGCAAAAGGAAATTAACCTCTGATCGTGCTGTTTTGTAACTATTATAAATCCTTGCACACTCACTCATCACTAAGTTTTAAAAGGTTAAGTGATCACTTAAGTTTAGAGCATATTCATATATATACCCACCCTTACTGATGGCGCTTATATCAGGACTTGAGTCCATTGCATGCCTGATATTATAGTTGAATTGTACAAATTTAGTTAATCTATCATGAGAAGACAGTCTTATTTTTATGTATATTAAATTATTAATAAAGAAAATAAATTAAGCACTGAAAATCTGTAATTATGTAGAAGGAAATTAACCTCCGATCATGCGCTGTTTCGTAACTATTATAAATCTACATGTACTCACACATCTTTCCCCTATCATGGGTTAACTAAATTTGTACAATTCAATTGTTGATTACAGCATCAGTATGCAATAGATTTAAACCCTGATATAAGCATGATTTATGAATATGCTCTAAACTTAAGTAATTCGTGTAAGCTTTTAAAACTCTTATTGACGGGTGAGTGTGAATTTATAATAGTTACGAAACAGCTCATGATTGGAGGTTAATTTCCTTCTGCATAGTTACAGCTTTTCAACTCTTAATAATTGTAGATTCAATTTAAACTAATAAGTGAACATATATATATCAGTATATATTTACAGAAATTTATTTATAATAAATAAATGGCTTTTATCCTGCTTAGAGTTTAGTTATTTTAGCATATCATGGTGGATTTAAATTGTCACATTAACATAAATTACTTGAATTGTTTTTTTTTCCATATGTCATAGCATCGGACGGGAGGCGAACCCGCAACAACCGTCTGCAACCAACTGCTTGCTTGCAAGGCGGCTGCGCTGACCTCTTCTCTCAGCTACCAACGCTTGACAAATTAGATGAATTTATAGTTAAACTTATTAAAACATGTAGATGTAATTAATAATTATATTTACTTAAAATCAATACACTTCCTCCCTTCTGCTATCATTTTTTATGCAAATGGATTTTTCTTCTTAATGTAGTGTTAGTTTAACAACTTATTTATCTTTGAATCACAAATAGAATTTGAACGTTTTTACTTTTTAGATATACAACAGTTTTAAAAAATTTCCCTTTTGTTATATAAAGCAACTTTGACGTGTTATCTTTTCTGAAACAACATTTTAGTTCTAAATTGGTTCAGATTTTTATCTATAAATTGTTGTTGTCTTAAAAGCTGGAGTTAAATCGGAAATACTTTGTCAAGCATTGGTGGTCGAGAGGTTAACGACATCAGCTTTACAAGCAGTTGTCCCGGGTTAGCGGGTTCGCTTCCCGGCTGATGCTATGACACATGAGGAAAAAAAAAATCAGAAATACTTTTTAAATTTGTCTTAAAAGAGACAACGTTTAAACAGCCATGTTTTCATAATAGTTTGCTACAAACCAAATCATTATTAAAAAACAATATCAAAATACACTTTAAATCTGTCTTAATTAAGTAAGAATGAACTGTTCAAGTTAAATCCTTTATGACTGGTTTTTAAGTAAATAAATGTTTACAGAAGTTAAAACTTTATTTAATATAAAACATACTTTAATTATTAATGTGGGTTTCATTAATCACTGTTTTAAAAGAAAGACACCATTTGTCAAAATCTAATAACTTTTTCCTCACTGAGATGCATAATTTAATAAAGATTTTTAGTTTATGGTTTTAAAAATTGTCTGTCAGTGAACCTGATAGATTTTTACTCTATAATTAAATATTTCTATAACAATTTAAGTTCTTTGTTCTGTAATTAAAATCAAATTTTTTACCATTTCTTTTTTAGATGTAACTATTTAAAGGTAGGCCTATTTTGTTTAGCGTTTATAATTCTAACATTTCCATTATTGTTCGTCAAGTGTTGGTAGCTGAGAGGTCAGCGCTCCTGCCTTGCAAGCAGTGTTTTGCAGACAGTTGCCGCGGGTTCGCTTCCCAGCATATAAAAAAACAATATTGCTTTTATGAGTTTCATTCATAAACTTTTAATTTTTTTATTTATTTATTTTCATTGGTCTTATATTTGAATACAAGTATAATGTATATACTGAACTTAGGTGTAATTAGAGAAGATTTGAATATAAATTTTCCAAGTTCCATTCAACTATCCACTCCATCTTATATAACCAATATGCATGGCCACATACGTGTGAAAAGGTAAATGATCTCCAATATATATATTTTGTGCCGAACCAGCACTCATCAGTTGGTCCAGATCATCGTCTCTCACACACGTATATAATCAGTGCTCAGTTTATATTAAGATAGCAAATCTTCAAACTTGAATTGATTGGCTTCAATATTCTCCACCTTTCAACTCTTCATCCATCCATATTATTGAAAATTTGATGATGGAATGTATAAAGTCTTTGTTGATGCTATTGTTGTCAGATTCATGTTGATTTTAAAACACTCTGACTCTTCATATATAGGTCCTTAATATATCCATCTATATACACAGAACAGGGATAGATAGAATTCAGACGGAATCTGTAATATCTAAATACAATAATGCATATGTAATATTAATATCATTTATGTTCTTTATTACTTTATCCAATGCTTTTTACAACCAACTATTGATGTTTTCGGTTGCCCCAGCAATCTTCTTCAGAACTTCTACTTGAAAATTATAATTAGAAGTTCTGAAGATGATAGCTGGGTTAATCAAAACTGTCAATGGTAGATTGTAAAAAGTAATAAAGAACATAAATGATGTTAATATTATATAGATTTGGCAATGCAATACGAAAGATAAAGTTATAATACTTTATAATGTATATACTAAACTTAGATGTAATTAGAAGGGATTTGAACATAGTGGATCATTGAAGGGAGCTTGAACTGTGTTCAAATTCCCTCTAATTTGATTGGTTTAATAAAACTGCGATATGGTGCAGATGGTAAAATGTCTGACTTAAAATCAGGTTCCAGGACTGATTGTGGTACTCACAGGTCTGATGCTCAATCTTCTTATGAACTCCCAAGCAAATAAAACCACGTGTGTTTTGTTTTTATTGGGTTAATTTTAATTGCATTTATTCTTACAATAGCATTGCAATAAATGTTATTACCATAATCACCCTTTTCTTTATTTTGCTGTAATATCCTATAAATATAATTTATCCAAACCACTTTGAACACTTTTTAGCAAAACTCTTTATTTGTACATATATACATACACCTTCATTTCGACTGTCCTGCAGTCTTCTTCAAAGCCAGTTCACTTTAATATCTTTGTACATATATACATACACCTATGTTTTGATTGTCTTGCAGTCTTCTTCAGAGCCAGTTCACTTTAATGTCTTAAAAAGTGTTTGAAGTGATTTGGATAAATTGTAAATATGTTATTAACTAATTTGATGTAAGGAATCTCTTTACACCAGTATTTTCTCATTTGAGGAAATATTAATCAAAATTTGAGAATGATAACATTCTCTTACCATTTTCATATTATCTTCATCAAAAAAATAATATTTCTGTTTTGAAATTCTCCGTTTTGCAGAACATGCAGAAAAGGTTTCTGCAGAATTCCTAGTCAACAGATTCATGTCCAATAAATAAAATCAACGCATTAAAATTTTGATAATCTTTATTTTACAATTAACAGTTAAGTACATTTCATTGTAAAAAGTACAATACAATTGAAAAAAAAAACATCATTTTTTATGAAGTTGACATTTTAGTAACTCTATGCCATTTTATTTTTAAAAAACCTTTTTTCTTTTAATTCTCAAAATTGTTTAATTTTTGTATTCACGGGGTGTCCTTCAAATTTCAAGAAATTAGGGGGAAAAGTTAAATTTTTAAAACAAAAACATTATATAATATGAAGTTGTTTCTGCTTATTATTTTACTGTCAATAAATGCAATCATTTGTTAAGACGTTATGATTTGTGATTGTTTATGAAAATGGCGGTGTAAAAAAAGAACCAATGAATGAAAGTTATTGTGATCCCATAGTTTTTACCATAAAAACAAAATTCACAAAAAACACAAAAACTTCATTTTTTTTTGTTATAAATTTATACAATAATAAATAAAATATAAAGTATTGATTTATATATAGTAAATTCATCTTTTTTTAAATGCATTAGGAGTCTTTATGTTTCAAATATACATCACTGAGTAATTAGTCGCCGTAAGTACTAAATGCCATATTGTTGTTGTTAGAACTCATCCAACAAAATTTAACATTATTTATCATTATATACTAATCAGTCATTGAGGTAGTAACAGAAGTGATATTCTAATATTTTTGTCCATTAAATAATATGTGGGATGAACCATATAACAAAATATTTTTTAGCTCAAGTCATCACCTACGATTATCCATATATCAGTTATGATAAGATTCTTTTGTTAGATTGTAATTGATAACGTTAAATTCCCATATTTGTAATATTCCATTTATTTATATTATTGAGGTATCATTACTCATTTCTAATTTGGATTATGTTTAAAATAATTCTATTCCAATACAAATTAGAATAAAATGAAATTATCTCTAGTAGCCGATTAAAGACTAGATGACTGATAATTAATTTACTTAGTTTTTTTTCATGAAGTCAATATTCTACCAGCAACAATCAATTTTTTGTACAATGAAATAGAACGTTTGGAGAAATTATTAACCAAAATCTAAAACTCTTTTAATAAACCAACTCTTCAAAGGTTCTGAAAAGGAGAGTTCATCACGAGTAAAGGTAAAAAAATATTTAGAGAAGTAAGATTGGACAGTCCATATTTTAAAAGTAGAAAAATTTGAGTTATGAAATATTACAAGTATTATAGAACTTATGTCTGTAATGCATTAAAATAACAACTTGATTTTTTCTACATCTCATTCAGAGAATTGAATTACGAAAAGAAAATTAAAATAATGAAATCTATCAATATCCAAAAGTCAGAACTTCTGCTATTTCTAAATTCATTAATGATATCGTAACGAAATTTTAATTTATTTGTGATCATAACATCATCAATGCTTCAATTTATTTAGTTGAGATTTTCTAAAACTGTAACGCCTTCTTTGACTTCGGTAACTTTGAGTAGAAGGTTTGCCCCAAACTCCAATTATTAAAGACTCAATCTGAGATTCGTTATTTCCTCTCCGGATTCTAAAGTAGCCTCCTTCACCCCAGCGAGATCCCCATGAGTTAACACACAGCTAAAAAAAATTACATACATCTATATATTGTAATAATATAAAGCAAAATAAGCATATATAGTATTCATATAAATAATATATCTATATAAATGGAAAACAAAAGATATCTGTTAAATGTAATCAGCCACATGCTACATATTGCATTTGTGACAGAATGGAATAACCAGAAACCAAAATAAAGGCAAGCATGTATAAGTAATATATGTAATATTCTTATTCGATGTCTATATTTCTTCGAATTATATACGTAATCTTGTAATTGAATATTAATAAATACAGTAAGCAAATATATGTAAAGTACAACTTTAAAAAACTTTTATTCACTTAGGAGTGCTTCGTAATCTTTGTCAACTAACACTTTCAAAGGCTAACCTTCCCACAATTCCATGATTTTTATGTTTGCCTGTCTGTTTAAGGGAAGCTATGTTAATATATAAATATAAACAAGACTTAATAAACAGACAGGCAGCAAATGTAAAAATCACGGAATTGTGGGAAGGTTAGCCTTTGAAAGTGTTAGTTGACACAGACTACGAAGATAGTCAAACGCGCTCTTATGTAAGAAAATTCAAGTCATACATCACATGACTTAACTTATTAAGCTTATACTATAAATGTAATATAATGAGCATGCATTTATCGGAAAAGCTTGCTTAGAGCTATTAGCATGCTCATTATATTATATATATATTGTAATGGTAAAATTTTCATAGTATAGGTTTTTATATAACAGGAGACTGGTTTGAATCTGGCTACCAACTATATAAATCAAAGATATACATATATAGATATCTTAAACAAGGCAAAACTCTCCATACAGTAGTTCCACCCTGTGCCAATCAGAGTAATCAATGGATGCCAGAAGACTTATGCATAAAATCCCTATCTAATGCCTACTCATCCAATATCTCCAGACTAGTTTCTGGCTTGTGGTCTTCGTCAGTGAGGAGTTTTGGATCTGAGAGCACTGCACCTAGATCTTAGGATCTAATGCAACCCTCCAGCAACCACCTTTTTTTCTCTACTTAACTATAAAACTATGAGAATGAAATTGAAAACACAAAAATATTTTCAATCTAAGCTCAATAGCTTATATGGTTGTTAAAGAGCCAAAGACACCACTATTGAGCTTAGATTGAAAATATTTTTGTGTTTTCAATTTCATTCTCATAGTTTTATAGTTAAGTAGAGATAAAAGGTGGTTGCTGGAGGGTTGCATTAGATCCTAAGATCTAGGCGCAGTGCTCTCAGATCCAAAGCTCTTCACTGACGAAGGCCATAAGCCAGAAACTAGTCTGGGGATATTGGATGAGTAGGCATTAGATAGGGATTTTATGCACAAGCCTTCTGGCCTCCATTGATTACTCTGGTTGGCACAGGGTGGCACTACTGTGTGGAGAGTTTTGCCTTGTTTATAAACAATTATGTGCTAGTATAAGAAATGGTGATCATGTGATGCTTAATAATAAGATCTTCACAATGTGTATCCTAAATTTTGGTTCAAATAAATAGTAAGATGAATGGTTAATAAAATTCAAGTAGAAATTTTAATTCCAATATATAATATTAATGTGATGATGATGATGATGACTTATAATTTAAAAATGCAAGTACTCCCAAAATACAAGTATTCCCAAAAATAGTTTGTTTTTTAGTTTCAATGAAAAGAAACTCAAAGGCGACTAAACCTCCTAAAAACAAGGTTTATTTTTGGAAAAGTTTTTAAAGGAATGATCATGATCAATTATTACTGCTACCCCAGTATGCCTCCAGTAAATTGCATAATTTCTCAGGGCTGGGGATATTAACTAGCATAGGTGTGTAAAAAGTATATATTTGGATTGAGTTACGAACACAAACTAAATGAATTAATTTTAAAAAATGTAACAATTTATTAATAATGAATAAGTAAAATTGTCATATATATACTTACAACTATCAAAACATACACGAAAAATATTATAGTAATATTTACTAAGGCTGTAAACCTCAAGAATGTGCGTGTGAAAATGTGAAGGTAGGGACCTCTACAGGTCTTAACCACAAGCTTACACTTTGGAAGAAAAGAAGGAAACCCTTCTTTACTTCAACCTACTTTCTATATGAATAGGTGAAGCTGAAGCAGTTAGATCTGAGAGCATGAAGCTATTCAATACTTCACTGATTAAGATCACAATTCCTATTACACATTAGTACTCGCGAAATCTTTCGATTTACAGTGAGACAATGGAAAGATCTTATAGTTAGAAATCTATTACGATAATTTAAAGTTGTAATTATAAATTTATTTATAATATTCATTAAGGCTGTAGCCTCAAGCACATGCGTATAAAATGTGATAGTAGGGATCTCTACAGGTCTTAAAACCACAAGCTTATTCATTGGAAGAAAAGAGGGGAACCCTTCTTTACTTCAACCTACTTTCTATTTAAATAGGTGAAGCTGAAGCGGTCCCTACTATCGCATTTTATACATATGTGCTTGAGGTTACAGCCTTAATGAATATTATTTACGTAATCAATGTGCGTTTAAATAAATTTATAATTACAAATTTATTTATAGCAACAAAAGATATTTTAAGTTTAAGCTATGGTTTAGGTTAAAGGCCTTACAGTATTTATAATGATAAGATTTTACCATGTTAAAGATATTGAATCAATCGTTCAGGTACATTTTTTTAATATTTTACTCTTGTCTTCTTTAGTTTTTCCGATGATGGTCTTCTCCTTGGCAAGTGGCGATGTTAAGATAGTAAACACAGCAGCATTGGTGATGCTCTATGAGTTATACTATCTGTAGATCTTGAATAATTTATAGGGCACTATCCATTTCTTCTTTCCCAGCATTATAGAATCATTGCACAAGCTGATTTTTTTAAACTTCGTTAATTTCTGGATCCAACGGCATTTCCAGATATGTTTGACTGGTGTAATTTTTGTTTATATAGCCACGCATGCTATACGGATTTGTTTTAAATAAATTCATCACACTGACAGTTGTAACTGGAGTATTGAAAAATGCTTTAAAGACAGTCAGTAAAATATGATTTACGCTGGAAAAATTTTAATCAGCGGCTGTTTCTCTTTTCAGTATGGATCACCGCAATACGACTTCAATAATAGATTGCACTCTAATGCACAGTAATATGGAATGAACTGCAGAATTATAATAATAGTAATAATAATGCCTAGTTACTTGTTTATGACCTATTTTTATCAAATTGATATTGTTCGAACAATATGGCTTTCACACAACATATAAATCACTATCTACGGGATGTATGACTCTTTGCTGTCATTATAAAAAAATATTTTTTTGACAAACTTCCTTTTTACTCACATAATTGTGGTTAGTAAACAGGCAAAAACTCTCCATATAGTAGTGCCACCTTGTGCTAACCAGAGTAATCAATGTGCTGGCAAGAGATGGTGATCATGTGATAATTGTGGTTACAAATTTTATATACATTTTGCTTTCATACATAAAAGTGAAATAAAAGAAGAGAAAAAAAATAGTTTGTTTTTCTTTTTTTATTTACATTTCATTTAAATCTAAGAGGAAGAAAAAAACTGACTGACAATTTTAATTTCTTAATGATAACTTCTAAAATGTTATCAATTCTAAAATTTTAATATTAGATTCAAATCCACCATCAGATTTTCTATAAACTTGAACAAGTTGTTTAATTAAAATTTTTATATGAAAGGCAGATTAAATAAGGTTTGAAATTTCGATTTTTTTAAAACTATGCAATTCAATATTCTCTCATGTATCAAAAACATTTTTCTTTTTTCTTTACAATGTTGTTATCATTTGGTTTCTCACAATAATCTTTAATAATGTGCATGAATTAATTTTACTTTTAACCTTTAGGCAGATTACATTTTTATTTCTCAAGCGATACAAGCACGCACGTAAATAGTAGTTTGTATATTAATTATCACATGAGTTTTTATTAAACACATTTTTCTCTCTCTGCCGCATTGGAGTATAATCAATCTGAGCTATAGCTACAATATATATCATTAAAATGACCAAAATGAATTCCTCATAAATAAAATAAACCATATGTAATATTAATAAACTTTAAATATAATTCTTAGAAGTAATACAGTCATTATTTTAATGACATAACTCTTAATTCCCTAGGTCCTGTTACATAATTCTAAAAAGAATCGTAAAATTGTACTCACTCACAAAACTCCATTACTGACCAGCGCTAGATACCCGAGTAGCAAAAAAAATGCTGAATTAAAACAGTTATAAGCAAGCATAAGAAATGGTGATCATGTGATGTTTATTGGCTTGAAATGCTGAATATTTGTTTAAAAGTAAACTGGGAAAAATAGTTAATCTATTATTTAAATAAATTTATTATAATGATTCAAAATAATGAGGAATACTTTAATTAATTAATTAATAGTAATAATAATAAAAATAAAAGGTTTATGATAAATATTCTCCAAATAATACAAATAGATTATTGTATCTGATTTTGAGTATATTCCATAGATATTAATTTCTTGAAATGGTTAAAATAAATAAGTGAGGTCATCATCATCATCAATCATTATCAATCCACTGCAGGATGAAGGTCTCTCATGGTTTACAGATGATTAGTGGATCTCAATAAATCATTTATAGATATATGTTATACATTTAGTAGTAAAAAAATATTGCAATTCTAACTTTAATATGTCTTTAAATTATAAACTAAATTATTTTGTTCATATAAATGGACTTAGATAGGTTATACATGTATCCATACATACATTTGAAGTACAAAAATATTTCAAATATTAATTTGACCTTAAATTATAGATTAAATTATTATCAATACATAATTTTTTTTGTGCTCGAGTCTATGTATTGGATTCTGTCAATAGTAAATATACTTTTTAATCCATGCCTCTATACATATGCGAAAGGAGCTCATACATAGATAATACACATACCATTGTTATTCTCTAACTTAAAAAAAAATTATATATATATTTATTCTATATATAGATGTCTCATATATTAGCTATCCTTGTACAAATAATCTGGTTATTATTAATGTCATTTATGTTCTTTATTACTTTTACAATGCTTCTTTTACAACCTAATATGACAGTTTCGATTGCCCCAGAAATCTTCTTCAGAACCTACTTATATCTCCCAATCTTAAATCTTTCCAGTATTTTTTATCTTCTGGTTAACTGGCATAGATTATTCAATTGATTATAGCTTTCAATTCACATTTACCTTCTATAAGATTTAAAATTCAGGTATAAGCAAAGACTGCAACAGACAGTGTCCATATGGTCCATACAGAGAACAGTGCCAACATTATTTCTGTGCAGCCTGAAACTTCAAAAAATTTAGAGACCTGCTAACAACAGAATTCTTCTTTACCTGCAAGTTTTTGCAATAACCTTTTAATTGAAGGTGATGTAATGCTGTATTCTAGTGTCACCTGTCTTGTTTTGCTTGCAAAGCATTATTACAGAGTGGTGTTTGAATAGAAATTCTTTACATACACTATCATATGATAATCATTGTTTATTCAATCTTATTATAGATGGAGCTAGAATAGAAAAACTGCTATTGTTTCATCATAGATTGTGCAAGATGAAGATTTGATTTGTTATTATAAATATTCCTAACAATGGGAAAAAGTTGTCTACAATTAATGAAAAACTAAGAATATTAAAATAAATACTTATTGACTTGAAGTAAAATCTATATAATTGTTCAAGTAATTTGGTTTAGGTTTAAAACTACAGAATGCATTGAAATTTCAAGATTTTAGCTTGAATAAAATAGAATAAATATATAACTGCACTACTTCTAGATTTGAATCCCAAGCCTGATTGATAACTGCAGCAGCCCAGAAATTGTATAATGTGATGCAAACCACTATAGCTTCTTCTTTATTGGAGTCAGGAATCTCTCAGCCACTATGCCCGAAAAAACCTCTTAGCCACCTTCTCTTTCCATTTACCACCCTACATTTGCCCCATGTTCTTATCTATCCTGCTCCATCCCATTTCCACAACATCTTTGTCCACTCTATGGCCTTTATATCTAGATCCACTTATTTTTTACAAACCTTATTCTCCCACAACTTCATTATTTGTACCCTTTCTGCTTCTAAGTATTTACATTCAATTAACAGATGTTTAATGTTTTCCATGCCTCTTTTACATACCTTGCAGACTAAATCACCCACTTTTCTCCATTCATGTGTATATTCCCTTGTTACTAATGATCCTGTTTGAGCCTTAAACAGTAAACTACTTTCCTTGCTATTATTGTAAATTAATGCACATCCAATATTCTGTTTACTTAAACCCTTTTTACTCTCCATTTTAGTTCTCCATCTCCCCAGCTCCCTATTTTTCTATTAATGCATCTACTCTTCTATCCCATTCTTTGCCACTATAACACTCAACAATTGATCATCCCAATTTTTGTACAAGTATACTGACATAAAGTCTATCAAAATATTCTGCATACAGTACTACCTTTCTCATCCATTGTAGTGCCTGCTCTTTACTCATAACCCAATTAAATACTATTTTGGCTACTCTTTTATTATCCATAAATTACAATCTACTGACCATTTTCATTTTGCATCTCTCATATAAAAACTTGACCATCCCATTTCTCCCTGAATTACCTCCTTTGCCATCCACATATCTGCATCTAATACATGTCTTTGACTTCTCTTTGTACTTTTTCTAAGTAATCAAATACCCCTTTATTAACACATAACACATTGTTACCATAAGTTAACTGCCATCTCCTGATTAACCTTATAGAGTAAATATCTACTCTTTTGTTTTATTTTATAGATTATTAATCAATGAAAAAAGAGTAATACAAATATATTCAAATAAAATTGTAATAAAACACAGACATAAATCTTTAAATAATGACTATCCTATTCATATAATTAATAAAATTAAAAATAAAGTTAATATTAATAAAACAGGCAAAACTCTCCATACAGTAGTGCCACTCAGTGCAAACCAGAGTAATCAATGGATGGCAGAAGGCTTGCACATAAAATCCCTATTTAATGCATACTCATCCAATATCCCCAGACTAGTTTCTGGCTTGTGGCCTTCATCAGTGAGGAGCCTTGGATCTGAGAGCACTGCACCATCCTGTGATGTTAATATTAATACTTAAAAAAATAGTAATAAAGTTATTTGAAAAATAATAAATAATAAAATTTATTAATTTTAAAATAAATAAGTTTACTTTTTATAAAATTAAAAAAAAAACATAATGAAGGAGGTTTATATAAAAATTCTATTTTTTCGTTTATAAAAAAACAAACAAAAAAGCCATTATTGCAAGAGAAATCGACAAACGTAAGGAAATCGGCAAACACACTTTGAATTGAATGCCCAACTATGACTATAAATATCATCCCTCTAGTGTTTGCCCTTATGGATGACATGGATATGATGGTTTTTATTTATTCATGAGAACACCAGTTATAAGAATATTATAACTCCATCATATAAATTCAAGTCCTTCGATTTCCCATAATGATACCTCTTATCTCCCCAGTTATTAATTTATATACATCTAATTAATATTAGAAATCACTATACAATGAATTTATAACTTATATTACTGCATATCTAGATACATTTTGAAATATTACATAAAATAGAGAAGATATTCAAAGCTTTTACAATAAAATATATAAACGTAATTTAAATCTCAAATTAATAAACAAATAAGCATTTTCTTGGATACATGACTATGGATAAATGACTACATACATACTTCATTCTTCATAACTTTATTTCTTTTTATTTACAAATTAACCAATGTATAAAACATAAGATAATAAAAAAAATGCATTTACAAAAATCTATGGTCACACTATACGTATTCATAAAAAGAAAAAATGTAACACTTTTAAACACTTTATCTCTAAAACTGTAATATAAGTAAAAGATGCAAACATGTCATCAATTGAAAGGAATCCTGCACACCCCTCTCCAAGAAATGGCCCACTCTCTCTAATCATTTTAAACCACTAAACATCGCATGATCCGAGGCTCCTCACTGATGAAGGCCACAAGCCAGAAACTAGTCTGGGGATATTGGATGAGCAGGCACTAGATAGGGATTTTATCCACGCCTTCTGGCAACCATTGATTACTCTGCCTTGCACTGAGTGGCACTACTGTATAGAGAGTTTTGCCTGTTCTAATCATTTTACTTTACTATGCAAACAATTTACAAATTATTTCACTTGTTTTCAAACTACTTAATATACAATTATCTCACTTCTGTTTCATTTATTGCTACATTTATGACTGAATCCAGTCAAAAGCATGTTCAGCATCATAATTGTCAGCACTAAATTTAAAGAAGCTGCTCATATGATAATGGCAAAAAATCCCATAAGCCAACCTTGTGTGATTATACTTAATGCATGGAAACCACTAATCAACATTGCTCTTAGGAAAAAGTGGAGAAATCAGGAGGAACCTCATAGATGAGTATATGAAATTTTCTACAGACTGTTGCCTTTGGTAGGATGGCTCAGTTGGTTAGAGTGCTACCTTAAAATTTAATTATCAAGAATCTAAGGATCAGGTTCGAATCCCATGCTAGTACTGTCACTGGTCAGGCCAGCAACACCTGAAGAAGAGGGGAGAATAATACCTCTCAAAACGTTGTGCACATACTAACCTGTTTGATGTGCTATTACTAACAGTTGAATGTATTTGGAATATTTAAATAAAGTTAAATTTTTCTAAAGACATTCAATACACATATTAGATTATGGAAATAGTCCAATATGAAAATACAACTACAACACTATCATCACAAACCTTCAGAAAAACACTAATAAAGCTCTGCTTTCAATATGTTGTGTGTATATTTTATTTATATAAAAAGAAATGAATATACATCAACTATTCATTCATGTATAAAAATTAACTGCTTTAAATATAACTAATTAAAAATATATATTTATTTAACATCATAAAAAAAAATGAAGATCTCATATTACGCTCCTGAGCTCAATTACAAAATAAAACAAAAAAACAATGCAAGTACTAGTATATACATTATATTCACAGTTTTATATGCACACATGGTTTCTTTGTACAAAAATAAGTAATTGTCAAGTCCAGGATTTGGTCTTCTTTTCCTCTGTATTTTCTATAGATTTTAACTTATACGAGTTTAACAAATTTTGCTAACCTTTGATTAAGATACCCCTTTCTACTACGAAAATGCTTATTTATTTTGGGAAGAGAAAATTACTGGATTTAAACCAATATACTGTAATGTAATGATACTGTACGTATACATTAAATATGAAAAAATTGTAAGATAATTAAGGCAACTTATATTGGGTTATGATAAATAATATTATGTACAATATTAAAAGAACATTTAGGAAATAAAAGTTCAGTAACATATTTACAAGCTTTAGAAATGCAACACAATAATTCTGAGATTAAGATGACAGAATATATAAGATATTAGTATAGAAGACGAATTAAAGAATTTTGGTGTTATTATAGTGTGCAGTCTATCTGTTTGATGCAGCAACATAAGACTTACTACCTAACAAAAGGAAAACTAATCAATAAAAAAATATTTGCATTTAAACCACTAAACATCACATGATCACCATTTCTTATGCTTGCTCATAACTGTTATTAAACAGGTAAAACTCTCCATATAGTAGTACCACTCAGTGCAAGCCAGGATAATCAATGGATGCTAGTAGGCTGGTGTATAAAATCCCTATCTAGTGCCTACTTATCCAATATCCCCAGACTAGTTTCTGGCTTATGACCTTCATCAGGGATGAGCTTTGGATATGAGAGCACTGCACCTAAATATGACTATATAAGCTGATGAGCTTGGATTGAAAATAATGTGTTTTCAACTTTACCCTCTTAGTTTTGTAGTTAAGTAGAGATAAAATCTGGCTGCTGAAGGATTGCATTAGATCCTAAGATCTAGGTGCAGTGCTCCCAGATCCAAAGCTCCTCACTGACAAAGACCACAAGCCAGAAACTAGTCTGGGGATATTGGATGAATAGGCACTAGATGGGGGATTTTATGCACAAGCTTTCTGGCATCCATTGATTACTCTGGCTTGCACTGAGTGGCACTACTGTATGGAGAGTTTTGCCTGTTTAATATTGTTGAATTTATGAATACAAAAATATATTAAATACAAACAAGTAAATAACATACTTTATCAAAATAATATCAATTATTTAAATAAAAAAATACATCAATAACAAATAAAATGGATGAAGAAATGAAATTTGATAAAAAATGTCTGCATTTATTATTGAATTTACTGTTGGAAGGATGTTGATGTGGAAGTTGCAGTTTTACCATATCTGCCATTCAGGGCGCCACCAGGCATTTGAACCTGGAAAAATTATATAGTAGGCAGATACACAAGTTAAGAAAAACATTTTTTTTTATATATATTTTATTCTGACCGTCAGCCCAATGCCACTAGCTCAGTGAGACGCAGAGATTTACAAAATATAAATTCTTCAAATATTTTTTCAATATTAACAAAAATAAAAGAAGCTACTGCCAGTAATAACACACACAAACATTTGTTTAAACATATATAAGATTTTGAATCATTTTAGTATCACTTTTACTTTAAAATTTAACTTACATTTTAACTTGGATTTTAGAATTTACGTTTTAACTTTTATAAGTTCACACAGATGAATTTAATATTTTATTAGTGTCGAGTATGAATAGACTACATAGATTGCATTTGAAAAAAAATATTCTATCCCTGATTTAACCTTAGGCCAAAAGTTCGCAGTCAAACCAACGCCAATCTATCTGATATATCGATGTATTCAATGCAGCATGAATACGACAGCACCAATACCATACTGTCAGGAATGTACATCTTAACAGCATGGTTATAGAAGACATTGACTCTCATCCAGACAGGAATACTACAGCTGTCTGACAAGAAGAGCAATAAAAAAAATCCATAGGAAGAGACTGCATTTTCCATCTTACTATCCCATTCCATAGGCAAAAAGGGGGTGTGCGGCATATAATGCGATCCTGCACATAGCAGACCTCATACTACATTTACTAATTACACCAATATATCCAATCCATTGACCCAATGTAACTACGAAACAAATAACCTAAGATTTACCCTCCCTTAATTAAACTAATATAACTTTACAAATCTACGCAGCCATTCACGCCCAACTTAAATTTAGCATTTACTAAGTTTAGTTTAATGAAAAACAAAAATCATAATAAACTTAAAAGAACAAAAAAAAATGGAAATGATTTTTAAAAAAATACATCAAATAATATTATTAATATTAATTTACGTTGGTCAGATATGATTCTATTTGTATTATTTACTGAAAGGTTTAGAATTTAGAGTTATTGTTTTGAAAATGTTCATAAAGTTCTTACAGTTTTTAAAAAGTTTACCTTTATCCATTGCTTGTCATTTGGGATCTAGCGTTAATTCCCCCGATGTCCTGTGGTCTGCAATATAGAAAACGATTGGTCACTTCTCTTTCCTTCCTTTTTTTATAGCAAAACTGAAGGGATTGAAGAGTGATCTTTCCAATCCCTTCTTCTTCAACTCTAGCACACCTCTGCTTTCACATCTCTATCTTCTCTAATTATTATTATTTTTATTTCCAAGCTTTTCCTTTTATTGTAAACTTTTGGATCCAGTGGACATTAAGTCATGATGATGATGATCTTTTCATTGAGGTCCATTTCCTGAGGGATTTCTTTTATTGGCTATTAGTTTCTATTGTTTTTTTCTCCTATCTAACCATTGCTTATACATTTTGAAATGCCCAAGGGCTAGCTTACTTTTAACTAATTAAAATAATCATTTCCATTTTACAATAACATTAATTAATTTATTGTACATTCTTTTTAACTTTAAATCTTTCAAGTCTTTTTCTTAATATTTAGTTTCAAAAACTTTTTCATCTGTGCGATTTTATATATATAAAGTTTAGATGACTTTTAATTTTCAATTTTAAAAAAAAACAATGTTTTATTTGCAAACTTTATTTTTAATGTCTAAATTTTTTAAAATAAATAATGTAACGGTGGGTGTTCCCATTACAGTATATTTTGCAATAAAATGTGCTTTAAATGAAAAAAAAAAGGCAAAAAATAATCTATGCACAAAAGTATGCAATGTTTAATATATGCTTGCCATTAATTCAAACATAAATGTTGGCATTATAAATTCAAAAATAAATGCATACATTTGATAAGGATGTGAATTTTTGTATACATTTGATGATGTATTTTTTTTATCAAATAATTGATATTGTTTTGGTAAACTAATTATTCTTATAAAAAAAAAAATTAATGTTTTTATGTAAAATAGCTAACTAAAAAGTAAAAAAAACAACAACAAAATAATACGACTCTCAGTTAATTTCCATTTTTGGAAAATCTCAGAGATCTTAAGAATCTATACTTGTTATAAAACAATTGGAAATTGCAGGAATATTGTTATTTCATAAAAACATTTGAGGCCTTTTTAATTTTTATGATTTATTTGAGTCTCAAATGCTTTTATGAAATGACAATATTACTGCACCCCAATTGTTCTATAACAAGTCTAGATTCTTAAGATTTCTGATATTTTCCAAGAATGGCAAATTAACTGGAAACCATCTTACTTTTTTTTTTACTTTTTAACTGGCTATTTATATAGAAGCATTATTTAAAAAAAATATTTACATTTTTTAAATTAATTTATATATTATTTTAAAAAATTATTAAAATTACGAAAAAATATGACAGAAATTATAATTTAATAAATAATAAGATATGAAAATAAATACGCCCTCTAACAAACAAATTCTAAATTTAAATATCATGTGATCATCTACTATATAAAAATATTTTAAGAATTGGCCTTTTAATTAATTTAATTAAGTATCAGTTAAATTTAATATTAACAAAATTTTATTTTACAAATATAATGTTTTTGACAGATACATTTTATTTTTGTTTTAACTAATTTAATAATGTCACATGATCACTATGTCATACTAGCACATAATTGTTATTAAATAATTCAAAACAAAACAAAACTCTCCATATAGTAGCGCCATCTTGTGCTAACAAGAGAAATCAATGGATGTCAGAAGGCTTGTGCATAAAATCTCTATCTAGTGCCTACTCATCCAAAATCCCCAAACTAGTTTCTGGCTTGTGGCCTTCATCAGTGAGGAGCCTTGGATCTGAGAGCACTGCACCTAGATCCTAGGATCTAATGCAACCCTCCAGCAGCCACCTTTTAACTCTATTTAACTACAAAACTATGAGATTGAAATTGAAAACACAATTAATATTTTCAATCCAGGCTCAATAGCTTATATAGTCATATGGATCTGAACTCAATTCAGCACCTATACATTTTGGTGTCTTTGGCTCTTTAACAACCATAGCCACCACTATCCTATTAGGCAGGGTTAGTGTTAAACCATTAAACATCACATGATCACTATCTCATACTAGCATGTAATTGTTATTAAACAATTCAAAACAAAGCAAAACTCTCCATATAGTAGTGCCATCTTGTGCTAACAAGAGCAATCAATGCTATATAAGCTATTGAGCTTGGCTTGAAAATATTAATTGTGTTTTCAATTTCATTCTCATAGTTTTTGTAGTGTTTTGTAAAATGGTAGACATGTTTGTGCACTCCAGAAAAAACTAGAATTTATTCATAAGGCTGTTTTTAGATCGAGCTCTGATAGCTGAGGAATTTAATTAGTGCATTGACGTAATGGCGATCGACAATTCCTAGAAATATTTGCTAATTATAAATGTTTCTAGATAAAAGACGTTACCTTATTGGTCAGTGCATTGATTGATCATTGCAGTTGTCAGAGAGCGATAAGAAGACTGGGTAACATCGAGCAGTGTAACAGAGAGGGCAGTAGAGAGCAGTCACGCAGTAGCGAGTAGCAGACAGTATGGAGTGCATCTACAGTAGAGTTACTGTTCAATTCCAGTAGGAGATAGCTGACGGCAGTCGCAATGCTTACTACAAAGAGTTCGTGTACAGCTACACTGGACTGGGGCTAAAGTAGGCCCATTGTGAACCGTTTTGTAGCAGCCAGCCTGAAAGAACATTGTGGGAATTGAACTTTAGCGAACTGTAGAAATAGATCGTTGCAGACCATTCATTTGGAGAGCATCCGCTTGCAGACCATTCATTGGAGAGCAGTCAGTGCAAACCATTCGTTGGAGAGCATCTGTGGCAGAGCATTCAGTGCAGACCATTCGTTTGGAGAGCATCCATTGCAGAGAATATTCAGAGCATTCGTTGCAGACCATTCGTTGGAGAGCATGCGCAGTTGAACAGTAGCGAACGTTATTTGCTGACCGCACAGTATGACTTGCAGTTATAACATTGGCACAGTCGTAAGTGCGGATATAACAGTTTTGTAGTTAAATAGAGTTAAAAGGTGGCTGCTGGATGGTTGCATTAGATCCTAAGATCTAGATGCAGTGCTCTCAGATCCAAGGCTCCTCACTGATGAAGGAAGGCCACAAGCCAGAAACTAGTCTGGGGATTTTGGATGAGTAGGCACTAGATAGGGATTTTATGCACAAGCCTTCTGGCATCCATTGATTGCTCTTGTTAGCACAAGATGGCACTACTATATGGAGAGTTTTGCTTTGTTTTGAATAATTTAATAATGATATCAATATTAACAAATTCCTTTCTACAAATGTAATATTTCCGTTGGATCAGTTGTTAAGGAGTTTTCTTGGTAAGTGTACTGATGTGGGATTTGAGTTGTAAATGGGAATGGGTTTTTTTTTCATTGTTAAAAATTCAAAAATGTGAACATCCTAACAAAAACATAGACAGGGCAAGTTAATAGAAAGCATTTAACAGTCATGAATTTTAGAAGATGAATATTTTATTTTTTATCAGTTAATTTTATTAGATCAATAAAGCTAACAGACCATATATATAATAATACTAGAATTTGTTTATATAGATAATATAAATGTAAATTGAAAATATTATTAGATAATAAAAAAGTTTAATTACTTCTTTAGTTAAGAAAATAATGGAAATGTATGGAATGCTATTAAAGACTTACTTTAATTAATTTAAAATTTTAGATTGGAATTTAAACAATGGAATACTTTTTAATTAAATACAAGTTTTTTATTTTTAAATTTATGGAAATTAGTTTTCAGAGTACTAGATATGACCCTTAGATTACGTATTTAATAATAGTAGTTTTGATATTGATGTTTCTTTAGATATACATGCACGCATGTTTGTGATATATATATGTTGATACTTTTAGGAAATTTTTTTTAAAAACAGTAGCAATCTCTCCATACAGCAGCGCCACTCAATGCAAGCCAGAGTAATCAATGGATGCAAAAACATTTGTGCATAAAACCCCCTCCCTAGTGCCTACTCATACAATATCCCAGACTAATTTTTAGCTTTCATCAGTGAAGACTTTTGGATCTGACAGCATTTCAGCTAGATTTCAGATCCGAGGTTCCTCACTGTTAAAAGCCACAAGCTAAAAACTAGTCCGGTGATATTGTATGAGTAGGCAAGGGATTTTATGCACAAACCTTGCATTCATTGATTACTAAAGCTTGCACTGTATGGAGAGTTTGCTATTGTTTAAAAACTTTCCTAAGCATAAGAAATGATAATCGTGATGTTTTTGTAGAAAATTTTGTGCAATATTAACACTATCTTTGCGAAATCAATATCAGCTTAAAAATTTGTTTAAACATACTTTAATATATATTGAATAAAATAAGGGAATGAAACATTCTAATCTAACATCCCTGTCTTCAACTACCCTTTTCATACAAAAGCTATTTAATTATACAAACAATTTCTGATTCATGTACATACTATTTATAATGAATATCTCTTTATTCAACCTCCATTTTCTTTTTCAATTCACCTCCCCCCGCCTCTACTTCTCTCAACAATAATTTTCAAGATTATTTTTTTCTAAATCCAAATTATTCTTCAGACAGAAATAGGCACAATCTATTGGTAAAGGTTTACTTTAGCGACTAGGGCATATTCGCCATCTAGTTTTTAAAATTAAAACTAAAATCTTACGTATCTGCTCCTATATTACAATTACAGTAAATATTTATTAATTAAAACGTAAAAGATAATAAAAAAAAATCATTTATATTTTTAAGCACAATTATGCCTTATGCATAGTAGGAAGTTGGAGAAAAAGGTGGCAGTGCTATATTTACTGCGGAAGGCAAATTCTTGGAGGTACGATGAAAATAAAGCCCTGCTGGTACCAGATTGGAATTTCAGCTTACGCTTGGCTCTCATCCACATATTCTCAATATTCAGGATATGTATGTCTTGGTCTTCGGGATTCACGAAGTTGTCCTGGTGGACGTCAACCGAATGCATGTACACCCCATTGCTAAGTCTGCTGATAGCCGTTCTATCCGCAATTCTGCCAAGAAGCACTTCCTTGACCCTCTTTCAATACCACCAAAGACCCAATGCCCTCTATGTATAGTCCCCCTGTTGTATTTTCTGTGGAAATAATACATTTCGTCGATTTCGATGACTAATGGCTCCCCATTGTCATCTATTCTGCCAAGAACCATCGAGATAGTTTAAATTCTTAAGTTATAAATGTCGATAGTTTAAATTCTTAAGTTTCAAATAATTTAAACTAATTATTTTAATTAAACTAGTGTCATTATTTCAACTTCTTTAAAATGGTAAATATTTTTTTTATTATCTTTTACATTTTAATGTAATTGTAATATAGTAGTATGCATAAGATTTTCGAATAATAATTTACATCTAATTTTGAAAACTAGAGGGCGAACATGATTTTTATGCTGTGGTCACTAAAGTAAACATTTACCCAATCTATTGGCAATGTAGCTATTAAATCCTCAACAATAACGTAGATGCATAATTAAAATATTTTTTTTTTAAATCTCACACTTTATTGTTTAGGTCTTTATTGGAGTCAAACTGCTGAAAGAAAATCTTTGCGTCATTGATGACGTCAATTTGTTCTGCTGAAATTTTTTGCCTTCATAACTTTTAAAACTTAGTTAAAAGGCCGTCAATTATTTATTCATTGCTAATTCCATTTGAAACAAATTTTAACTCCTTATTTCATTAGTGATCAACTTATTCTTATCTATGCCCTGTACTGTTTGGTGCAGTTGGTAAAATATCCCAAGCAACAATGCCATTAGCAGGATTTTTTTTATTCTTGTCTATTTGAATTTTTTTTTGTTATAGAAATCATTTCACTCATTCCTCAATTTTTTCAATTTACCATTTTCTTTATAAATCTCTTTATTTATTTATTTTTCAATCACTATATCACTTCTGTAATACAACTTTTCTCATTTGAGCTGTTTATTTTACTATGTCTTAAATCAAACTTAATGTTTCTTTTATCTATTACCTGCATTTTTTTTTCAGTTCACTTTCTCCTCACTATATGAAAATATAAGTAGAAGTTCTAAAGAAGATTGCTGGAGCAATCGAAACCATCAACAGGGGGTTGTAAAAAGCATTGTAAAAAGTAATCAAGTATATAACTGATATTAATATTATATCTTTTTACATATACCAATTCACTATTTAACCTTCTATATACTCTTTCCTGACCACAGATTTCAAATTTTGTTATTATTTTATTCTCCCATCGATAACCCAAGATATTTCATAATTTACTTTTTCAAAAATCTATTATCTTTAATGTAGAATCTTTTAAAATTTTCTTAATTTCTGACTTGAATAGGAAACTACTTTATCAGTCAACGTATATTCATTCATTTTTTTTCTCCGTAATCTGATAATTTCCCTAATATTTCCTTTCAATTTATACATAGCCAGTTTTCTTTTTCTCACAACTCTGTTGTATATCTTTTAAAATAATTACAATTTTCTTACTGCTTTTAAGCAAAACATATTTATTATAATAATTACAGTTTCGACTATTCCTCGCAGTCTTCTTCAGATCTACAAAAATTTAAATATTATAACAATACAACCAAAACATATATATATATCAAATAAATTAACAATCAACTTATACATGCAATAACACACTTGAACTTATACATCATTTATTATATTATGTTACTAAATTACTCAATCTTTAAATGCTTTAAAAATTGAGTAATTTTAAAGATTGGGTAATTTAGTAGCATAATATAATAAATGATGTGTAGTGTTTAAGTAAGTTATTGTATGCATAAATCGATTGTTAATTTATTGATATATATATACATTTGAGTTGTATTATTGTAATATTTAAATTTTTGTAGATCTGAAGAAGACTGTGAGGAATAGTCGAAACTGTAATTATAATAATAAATATTTTTTGCTTAAAAGGTGTAAGAATGATTGTGAAGAAGCAAAATTAAGGAAGAAGTGTTTATAGAATTATATAAGAACTCTGTTGATGCAGTACAAACATAATGAAACTTATGGTGTATACACAATTTGAAATAAATGTACTATTTTGCTATAAATATTATTTATTTTCTCTGATTTGAGGCATTTAGATTTTTTCTATTACTTTTTTAAAGATTACACAGGTTATTTTTTGTATTATTGCATTTATTCATTTTATAATTTAATTTTCTATTGCATTACATTTGCTCTTGAAATCGATAACTTAAATTGGAATTGCGCTTGCCCTTGTTGGAAATTTAATTTCTTCTCAAAAATTTACAATGATTACGCTTACTGAAAATATTTGTTTTTTAATTAATTTTTCTTTACTAAGATATTAAAATCAATTTTGTTTTACAAATTGTATTGCTACTGATTTCTGATGAAGACTGCAGGACAGTCAAAACTGTTAGGAAAATAAAGGAATCATTAAAAAAATTTGCATTGAAGTGTGCACGAGGGGAGTTATTGTAAGAAATATATATTGTTACTAAATTAGTTTTTAGGGTTTCCATTTGCTCTCAATAATTTAATTTTCACACAAATATTTACATCGATCACAGATAATAAAAATATTCATTTCAATAATTCACTAAAGACCTTACTTTCAGTGTCTATAGTGAACTATTTCCATCATCTATCATTAAATGTTGAACGACTAGAAAATTTTAAACTTTTCAAATACAAACAACTGTTATTCTATTTGGAGGATAATAATCCCTTCAGTGATTATTAAACAACTGTTAGTAATAACACAAATAGACAACACACGTTAGTAGACTGCACAACTTTTCGACTGGTATTATTCTCTGTTCTTCTCCATATGTTGCAGTCAAATTACTCTCAGATTTGTTTTTTAAATAAATTTTATTTTGTTGCATGTTTTCAGAAAACATTTAATTATTTTCATATTTACTTTTGAATCTACTTTGGTAAGGTGGATAAATAGTACATCCATACAACACGGGTCCATATATTTACTTGTCTATATATCAAATATTTCTTTATATTACAATTTTTCTAAAATATCCAATTAATTAATTTTCACGTTTTAAGCTAATGTTCATTTTATACACATAGGTATATTTGTATATGTTATTTTAATTTCAGTTTGTTAAATATTTTAATTATTATTTATTATATTTTGAACTTTCAATAGAGACTTGGACACTTAATAGAAGAGCAATACAGAGACTTCAGACCACTCAAAGAAGTATGGAGAGATGCATGTTGGGAGTAACAAGAAGAGATCCAAAATGCAATATATGGGTAAGAGAACAAACAGGTGTTACTGACCTCACTGAAAAAATTAAGACTGAAGTGGAGTTGGGCTGGACATATTGCTAAAAGAAATGATAATAGGTGGACAATTGAAATCTTAAACTGGATTCCAAGAGATTGTAAAAGATATGGATGGATGAAATAAGAAAGTGTACAGGGGTGATGTGGAGAAGAGAAGCTAGAGAACAGAGAAGATGGATCGGACTTGGAGAGATCTTCATCTGCAGTGGATTGATAATGGTTGATGATGATAATGAATCAGAAGAAAATTACATTCTATACATAAGCACCATAATATTGTTTTTAATACCGTAAGAGTGTTTTGTTGAGTATGAAGGATACTCTCAAACCAAAACACAAGATACAGACTTTGAAAAGATAAGAAGAGCTGTCTTATCATTGTACCTAAATTCACTTAATAGACTAATCTAAAGCATTTTGGATTGAGAGTATGAAGGTGTTCTATAATATTACAGCACATGTGAATATGATGTAATCCCTTTCTGATTAAAATTGCATATGAATACTGTGCTAATAAATCAAGCAGAGAATTGTAGAGATTTAATATTCCATAATAATAATAGGCAGTAGATCAAAAGATTTAATAATTGTAGTGGATGGAATAAAGTTAATGGATGTAAAGTGATCAATGGAACTTTAGTTTGAAAGTGTTCTTCATACTCAACAAAACACTGTTGAGGTATTAAAAACAACATTACAGTACATGTGTATAAGGTGTAATTCCCTTCTGTTTAAATTCACATATGAATACTGCGCTAATAAATTAAATAGAGAATTACATTATTTACTAGGTAGTAGTATGAATACTGAACCCTACCATCTGATGGCACTGTTTTTCACAAAACACACTTATGTAAACAAACAGACGGCCCATGAATTAGTACATTGATGTGAATTGGGCGAAAAAGAACACCATCAGATGGTAGGGTTCAGTATTCATACTATTGCCATTTATTATAATAACAATGATTAATATATATTTGACCACATATTATATATATATTCAAAAATTCCTACTTTTTTTCTTCTATGGTCGAACAAAAAAAACCAAAAATGTTGAAATTTTAAAAGTGATATTGACGTATTGAAAAAAAAACACTTGTAAAGTAGTTCTCGCTATTTTATTTTATTAAAAATAATTAATTTATATACTTCAGATAAAATATAAAAAATAAAAAATATATATCATGTTTTGAATGTTTGAAAAAGAAAATATTATTCAATAGTAAAGTCTTTAAAACTTGCTGAGCAGAATTTCAATCGCTGAGGCTAAAATCATAGCACTCGTAGTCTACAGGCATTGTTATCAATATGTTATATTTATAATATTAAGCATTTTAATAACAATTGTTTATTTTATATTTGTTTACTCGGTAATAAATTGAGAGGTTGCCAAATCTCTCACATGCGCCTATTGTTGCTTCTCAGACAGCCAATCAAATGTTAAGACAGCAATCTGAAGAGCGATCAGGCCGTGACTGGCTTACATATATATATGACTGGTTTATATATATAAAAAGTTAAGTCGAGACGAGGGTGGGACCATTCTTTTCTTATCAAAAACTCTGTCATGTGTTGCATCTTGATTGCATCTGATTGGCTGTCTGAGAAGCAACAGTAGACGCATGCGAGAGATTTGGCAACCTCTCAATTTATTACCAATTTAACAACAATATGCAATTTATATAATAATATTATTTGTTTACTATTTTTAGTAAAATGCATCATTCTATACATGACTTGTATTTGGTGATTTTTTTATTATACCAGCATTTTTTCTATAGAAATCATAATTCCTCCCATAATTACTTAATCTAATATTCTTTATATCACTGTTCTTACTTTACTTCATAAATATAATTTATATCGTTTTTAATATTATTATCATTAACAATGTACTTATTAGTCAACTTTCTAGCATGTGTTTTTATTTTTCTATAAGAAATTTTAACATCTATTTTTATTTTCTATTATTTGTCTTTGCTATAATTTTGTTAGATATTTTAAATGTTTATTTTTATATCTATATACTTAATTTTTTATTACTAATTTCTTTTAAGTTCTGTCTTTAAACAAAATTCATTATTCTTAGTCACATTTAAATTTTTTTTTATATAACCATCAAAAACGGAAAGAAATTTAATCGATTGTTACTTTTTCATATATTTAAATAAATCACACAATATAAAATATCTTTACATAATAGCAATACTTATATATATATATAATATAAATGCAATTTATCCACTCTACTTTGAACACTTTTTAGCAAAAAACTTTTTGTTGTACATATATGCCTACATAATCTTATGTTTTGACTGTCCTGCAGTCTTCTTCAGTGCCACTTTTACTTTAATTTAAAAATGTTTCTGAAGAAGACTGCAGGACAGTTGAAACGTAAGATTGTGTATGTATATATGTACAATAAAATGTTTTTGCTAAAAAATATTCAAAGTAGAGTGAGTAAATTGCATTTATATAATATATTACAGCAAAATAAAGGAAGTGGTGAATTTGGTAATAATGTATATAAATAATAATGTAATACAAGCAGAAAAGTAATATCATATATCAAATTTTTTGTGACTATGTTATTATATATAGGTGATTCAAGATGCAGTATCGAGAAAAGATTAAAGGAGCATGAATTGTTATATAAGCATGTAAAAAGTAAAAATAATGGTGATTTAATTTCTCCTTCAGTTTTCTTTGATCATGAAAAAACATTTAATATAAATTGAAATTTGATTTTGAAAATGTAAAAATTCTTCATGAAGAGAGAAACCATAACAAAAAAAATAATTAAGGAGGCAATTTTTATAAATAGGAATAAAATGCATTTAATAAATCGACAAGCTGCTAACATTAAAATACGGGATTCATGGGATTTGAATTGATGACGTTTGCTTCCCTGCTTTGTTTTTTTTTTAATTTAATGGCAGTACTTCTGCAGATTTAAAGACAGTTTATAGTGGTTTGTTACCGTTGAATTTATTATTTTTGTTGTGATTATAAATAATAATGTAAATATAAGTTTTAAAATAGTTCCATCACATTAAAAAGAGAAAAATAAATATTTGCCCCCCAAAACTTTTCTGCATTATTTTTATTATATATACATTGTTGTGGTTATATAAAGATATTTTATTTTATATTATATTGTGTGCTTTTTTAAATATGGTATTTAATTGTTTTTATTGTATAATTCATTAATCTGTATTCTTGTATAACTTCAATAATTTCTTTATTATATATATATATATATATTATCAAAACAGTAATTAATTAGTTTGTTTATTCTAGTTTTAATATCACTAATCTTTTATGTACTATCTATATAAGAATTTTAATCTTATATTTATTTCATTATTATATATATATGTTTTTCTTCTTTTAATTGTTGTTAATTTCTTTTTTTATTGAAATATGTGAGAGATTAATTTTATTATTTAATACTTGTTCTGCTGTTGATTTTATCTTTTTATGTATCTTACTTACGTCTTCTATAAATTATTTAATTTGTTTCTTTTTTTTTTTTTTTAAATATTAATAAATAATTGTCTATGAAATAGTGGTTTATTAAAGTCATTCTTTAAACTTTTTAAAATTTCCTTCATGGAAGTATTATTTAAGTCGGGTTTGTGTGTAAATATTTTATTATTAAATTAACAAGTAATATCTTTACAACATAATTCAATTAAATCTATTAATAGACTAACTGTAATTGTTTTTTTTTTAAACTTCTAAGTGACTTTTTATTGCTCTATATACCTTTATACTTGAAGACTATTATAGCCTGAAATCTCCCAATAAATAAGTTTTATAATACATATAAATAATCAAAGAAAAAAAACAAGAAATAAAATATCTGTATTTCTAATGTTTAAAATTTAATTCTTTAGAAAAGGAATAAAACCTACAGCAATAAGTCTAATAAATAAAAACATGAAAATAATATATTTAGCAAATAAACCAATACAGAATGAATCAAAACTTATTTCATATGTAAGAAAATGAAAATAATATACATATAAGTAAGACAAAAAAATAATCTTCAGTAGAAAAGATAATAAATAAAAAATGTAGTAATATACCTTGCAATCAAACTAATGGAGATTAAATATAAATAGCATTTTGATAAGCACATTAATACAAAAGTAATTGAAACAGGCAAAACTCTCTATACGTATTGCTACTCAGTGCAAGCCAGAGTAATCACTGGATACCAGAAACCTTGTACATAAAATCTCCATCTAGTGCCTACTCATCCAATATCCTCAGACTAGTTTCTGGCTTGTGGCCTTCGTCAGTGAGAAGCCTTTGATCTGAGAGCACTGCATCTAGATCTTAGGATCTAATGCAACCCTCTAGCAGCCATCTTTTATCTCTACTTAACTACAAAACTATGAGACTTAAATTGAAAATATCATAATATTTTCAATCCAAGCTCATCAGCTTATATACTGATTACTCTGGTTTGCACTGAATGGCAATACGTGTAGAGAGTTTTGCCTGTTTTAATAACAGTTAAGAGCAAGCATAAGAAATAGTGATCATGTGATGTTTATTGACAAAAGTAATTGCTGATATTTATATAAAATATAAAACAAGATCTTTTCATTCTATATTAGTTAGGTTGATATATATGTTATCTTAATGTTTTTATTTATTCTACTTACTGTTGATTCGTTAGCTAATAAATTAATTTTATGTGTTACAAATATGATATAATTTAAATTCCTAAAAAAAAAAAACAATCCATACATTCATTCTGTATTGGTTTAGTTGCTAAATATATTACTTTTATGTTTTTTTTTTATTACATTTTCTGTTGTGGGTTTTATTTCTTTCCTAAATAAATTACTTCAAACATTTAAAATATCTACATTTTAGTTTTTGACAAGTAGTTTTTTTTGCTTTGATCATTTATACAGCGCCATCTAGTGGGAAGATTTCAGGCTGTGGCAGACATATTAGTATACATAGATACAAAATCATTTTAATAAAAAATTAATTTGTAATTTTTATATTCATCGATTTTTTAAATTAATTTCTAATATTAATTATTTTATTAATTATTGAAATTATTTATGTCATCTTTGCGTTTATATTTTATTGATAACCATCATTAATAGAATCTTCTTTAATTAAAGTCAGTTAAGAGTATGAGAATGATACATTTGCCTAAAATAGGAAGGATATTTTTTTTAATGCATCACTTATTACTTATATATATCAATTTTAACATTTTTTTCTTTTCTTTTTGTTAAACTACAGAAAGAAGAAAGTAAATATTTTTAAGTGCAGTATACATAAATATAATATTTGGTTGAATTTATTTAGCTGCAATTATAATCATAAATATTTGAAACTCAAAATATGACAACTAATAATTAAAAAAATATTTAACAAATTGTAATTAAAATTATTTAGAAAAGTATAACCATATGTTAGACAAACAGGCAAAACTCTCCATACAGTAGTGCCACTCAATGCAAGCCAGAGTAATCAATGGATGCCAGAAGGTTTGTGCATAAAATCCCTATCTAGTGTCTATTCATCAAATATCCCCAGACTAGTTTCTAGCTTGTGGGTTTCATCAGTGAGGAGCCTTGGATCTGACAGCACTGCACCTAGATCTTAGGATCTAATGCAACCCTCCAGCAGCCACCTTTTATCCCTACTTAACTACAAAACTGTAAGAATAAAATTGAAAACACAATAATATTTTTAATCCAACATCATTATCTTATTTAGTCATATAGATCTGAACTCAATTCAGTATCTATACATTTTGGTGTCTTTGGTTCTTTAATAACCATAACCACCACTATCCTATTAGGCAGGATCATGTGATGTTTAGTGGGTTAACATATGTTAGACAGTAAGTTAAAATCGGAAAATTAATTTGTTGGGTACTTAATGAAAATTATGATGTTAAAATATAAAAAAATATTTAGTTATGTAGACATGCATAATATGTATAGTATGTGTATCTTTTCAGGAATATTGTTTATATTGCATGTAAATTATCTTTGTGTTGATGTATTTATGTGTGTAGAATATCCATACATACAATAATTAAATATTTTTAAAATAATTTATTGAAGATTTAAATTAGAATCAATATTATTTTTAAAAAATATATCTGTCTTTAAAATGTAATAATTAAGGAGTTTATATTATATATAAATAAAAATAATTAGATATATACTGAGGATATTAAATATGTAATGTACATATAAGACAGAAGTAAAACTCTCCATACAGTAGTGCCACCCAGTGCAAGCCAAAGTAATCAATGGATACAAGATGGTTTGTGCATAAAATCCCTATCCAGTTCTAGTGCCTATAGGAAATGGTGATCATGTAATGTAAATGTAAATATATAAAAATAACAGGATTGAATATATATAAAATCTAAAATCAAGCAGTACTTTATAACAACATGATGTATACTTTTTTGTTTAATCTTTGAAAAAGATTGTTGAATAATTAACATAAGAAATTAATAAATAAAATTTGAATAATACACAAAATGTAAAAGAAGTTTAATTAAGCCAATAAACATCACATGATCACCATTTCTTATGCTTGCTCTTAACTGTTATTAAAACAGGCAAAACTTTCTATGCATATTGCCACTCAGTGCAAGCCAGAGTAATCAATGGATGCCAGAAGACTTGTGCATAAAATCTCCATCTATGCCTACTCATCCAATATCCCCAGACTAGTTTCTGGTTTGTAGCCTTCGTCAGTGAGGAGCCTTGGATCTGAGATCACTATATAAGCTGATGAGCTTGGATTGAAAATATTATAGTGTTTTCAATTTAAGACTCATAGTTTTGTAGTTAAGTAGAGATAAAAGGTGGCTGCTGGAGGGCTGCATTAGATCCTAAGACCTAGTTGCAGCGCTCTCGGATCCAAGGCTCCTCACTGATGAAGGCCACAAGCCAGAAACTAGTCTGGGAATATTGGACAAATAGGCACTAGATGGGGATTTTATGCACAAGCTTTCTGGCATTCATTGATTATTCTGGCTTGTACTGAGTGGCACTACTGTATGGACAATTTTGCCTGTTTTAAAAAGTTGAATTACTAAATAAATGATTAACATTGCTATATGACTTATGAAATTTACAAATATTATGTATATAAATATATGGATGAATTCTTAAGAAAATTAAGACCAAATAGTTCAAATATCCAAACTAGCTAAATGACAACATTAGGATGGGAAGTTGCGAAATAAGAGAGATGAATATCAATATGTAGAAAAGGGATTTGATATATTCAGATTAATATAACCAAAATTATAATAGAATTAAGTTCTGAAATTTACTTATGTAGTTCATTTTTGGAGCTAAAATTTCCTATTGGGAGAAGAATCTCTTATCTTATAGAGTTACTGAAGTTATCCTAATGAGTTTCAAAATCTTCACATCCATCAGATTCAAACAACATGAAAAATACATAATCGGTTAGTAATTCTCTCTAAACAATAATAATCCTTCCAAATAGAATTACAATCTGACACTTGCACTAGTAAAATTCATTGATTATAATCACTTAGTATTTTTCATATATACATTGCTAATATTTTTTATTCTTTGAATAAATATATTTCCTTATAAAATCCATGGAATTCACTGAATTTTGTACTTGTTCAATCTGGCTAAAAATTACGGCTTTAAAAAATCTGAATCACCAAGTTATATTCACGGCGTTCATTTTATTATGAAATATATTTATTTCTATTCAATATTTTGCAAATCCAAATTAGTCAAATTTGATAAATAAATCAACTATAATAAATTCAAAAGGTAAAGCTTGATTGTTTTTCTTTTTTTTTTTTCCACTCAGTATTAAAATGATAATTCACAATTCTAAATACTATAAAAATAAATGAAATATATATGTAAAATTTGCAATTAGAAAACAAAACAGAACAATTAATGAGAAAGGCAGTAGAAATATTGAAGAAAAAGAATGCATATAAAGATTAACAGTTACACCTGGGTCTCGTTTTATGCGGATTATTTTAACGCGATTTTGAAGTTATGCGATTCATGTTTCTTCTTAATATCTTTCATATTTCACTATATTTATTAGATATCAAGAAATTTAAATTATTAATAATTTATTTTGACTTGAAATACTTTTTTTTTCTTTCAAAAATATAACATTATATTAGCAGCTAACGTGAATATGGCCTGAAGCTGTATTTAGAATTTTAGCTTCTACAAAAATAACCTATTTATACTAATGAGTAAATAATAATAATAGATTTGTATTTACATATAAAAATATCGCAATAAATATTCAAAAAATTTAAACTTTTAAACCGTATTTTGTTATATATAACAGAAATAAATAATCTTTTAGAGTTTTAAAATAAAAAACGAAGATTTTATAAACTGAAAATAATCTTTCTAATGGTAATGTATAATCTTTTTGTTTTGATTACGATCTCATTTTTTTAATATAGAAACAAAAAACCATTAACACAGCACAAAACTAAAAGTGGCACTAGTTGTACATCACATCACGAATAAAAATAAAGTGGCTAACAGGTTTTTCTGGGCATAATTGCTGAGAGATTATTGACTTCGTTTAAGGAGAAGCCACAATACTTCACATTGAATCTGATTTCTTTCCAGTTTACAAATGAACGCTAGTGGTAATGATTAAAATATGTATGAAAAATGTAAAATTAAATACTATAGTAATAAAAACAGTAAAAAAAGTTTATCTTGTATTAATTTTTTTCAAATATTTGAAATTTTTTCTTAGTCATACTTTATTTGCTTATTTTTTTAATGCGAATTTTAAAGTAATTTTTCCTTGTTGCTTTGCTTTTATGCGAATTCCGAAAATTACAGCACCTATCCCCCATTTTTCAAGGTAAGTTAAGTCTATTTTTGTGTGATTTTTTTTTAATGCGGGTTTTCTACGGAATCTATCTACTGCATAAAATGAGACCCAGGTGTATAATCAAAATACTCTAGAATACACTTTACAAAATTCAATATGCATATGTAAAATAAATAACTGATTATTATCTATATGTGATGTGATGCACTGTGACTTCTCCTTATACAGAGTCAGGAATCTCTCAGCAACTATGCTCAGAGAAACCTGTTAGCCACTTTACCTTCCCTTTCCATTCTCCGGCCTAAGTTTTCCCATAATCTGCTCCATCCCATTTCCACAACATAATCTTTGTCAACTCCATGACCTTCATATCTAAATCCCCCTTATCTTTTTACAAACCTAGCGTAAAAACCAATGACTCACTTTCTATATAATCACTTTGTTCATATTTAATCTCATAACTTCATTATCCGTACCCTTTCTGCTTTCAAGCATTTACATTGAAGTAACAGATGCCTAATATTTTCTATGCCTTCCTTACACAACTTGCAGACTAAATCACACATATTTTTCCATTTACGTGTATATTCCCTTGTTGCTAAAGATCCCGTTCGAGCCTTAAACAATAAACTACTTTCCTTACTATTATCATAAATTAACTTACACCCAGTAACAGCTTACACCATCTTGAGTAGCCATTAAACATTAATATTTACATTTAGTTGCTACTTAAGATGGTGTAAACTGCTGTAAGCTGGCTATAGCTAATTTTATATAGGCATATTAAATTTTGTAGAGAGTATTCTAGAATATTTTGATTATTATGTGTATTTTGTATAAAGATTAATAAAAATATAATCATTTTGACAAAATTATGAGACACAAACTTAGAAGCCACTAATTTCCACAGTGAAATAATTTGCTGAAATAGCAGGATAAAAATTTTAAAACAAATATCAAATTTTAGTGAACCATTTTCTTTTGTCTGAAAAAGAACTTGTTCAAAATGACTATAGTTTTTTTTCCATGAATTGAATGAAATTTGGCCCCATGTAAATTATCACAATAGTGGGGTGATAACTCAAGAGCTATAATTTCCTGAATTGAAGATCATAACTGCCATATTGGTGCTTGTATAATTTCCTTAGCAATATCCATTTTAATTATTTATTTATAATTGAAAAATATATCGACTTCAGAATTCATGATTCCATTCAAATATTTCAATTGTTAAGATATATATAAACTGTAACCATATATTTTGCATAAAATATAATAATTGATGTAACTAGTATGAAAAATTTTTCTGTCTTCTTTGGTGATTTGATTGGCTTGATTTTCGCTTTGAACAGATTACTCTCTTATATTATTTTAATAAATTTAAATTTGCTTCGTTCCATATACTAATTCGTATCATAATATTTAACTTTTTAAAATTTTGACAACACATTTAATTTGGTAAAATAGTATTAAAAAAAATAATATTTTGTTTTATTTGTTTAAAATGATCTTAAAAATTATTTCATTTGAATTAACAAAAAACCATTTGTTCAATTAAATTAAATTATTAAAAATAAATACAGTAATTACGTATGCGTCTCAATGTAAAAAAAAAAAGAGCGCGAATTTAAGAGCAGATCGTCTGTTAGTTTTGCTTTTGGAGGGGGAGAGAAAAGAAAGAAAATGGTAAGAAGGCAAATGGTGTAAATTTGATAAGCTTATTTTAAAATAGTTAACAAGTAAACTGATTACCACAAATTTGCTATAAACGTAAAAATAATATCGTGGTATTTAAATATAAGATGAATTGCTAAATTTAAAAGTCTGTTCAAGTCGGCTGGCCAAGTGGATCAAATCACCGGTAATAATTTCCCAATATTACATTTAAAATGTCAGAGCTTCCCAGTTTAAAAGAATTAATTGCAAGAATTTGGTATGTTTTAAAATGTTTATTGTTCTACAATTTGGAAAAATTAAATAAGTATTTTAATTACAAAAGTTTTATAAATATGAAAATTTGTTTTTTAAAAAAGAAGAAGTTTAAATTAAAGTAAAATGTTAAAGTTATCAATATAGTTTAATATTTCCGTTTCTAATTCTAATAAAAATATAGCATTGATTGATATTTAACTTTATAATGCCAGGAATATATTTGCTAGTTAATTTGTTTGCCATTTGGATAATAAACAGTCTTCAAATAATTGATCAAAGCTATTTTCTAATTTTATCGTCAGTTTGGAATGATTGAATTAATTGCTGTAATTATTATTCCTAGATTTAAGCGTGGATAAATAAATATTAGCATGGATGTAATAAACTTGGAACATTTTTAATAGAGAAATGTAGAAATTAATAACTTTTGAAAAACATTTTCATTTAAGTTCTGCGAGTCATATTTTTGAATTGTTTCTTGTTTATGGAGCCACGTAAAATCGTTAATCTGATAGTGATTATAATAACTAACACAAATGGATAACATTACATGTATGGAATTCAACTATAATTATAGCTATTACTTCATACATTTATTGTTCGACACATCGTACATGGAATTCACGGATCATATTTGTCGTTATAAAATGCTCTACAATCTAATTTGTGACACACACACCTGCTAAAATTCATATATTGAACTCTAAAATGCTATACATTTAATTTGTATCACACACACACCCATTAGATTTTATGTATTTGATGAATAATTCATTACTTTAATTTTATCGTTATATGAACTTGCATGTGAAGTTCATAAGTTATATTTTATTAAGTTTAAATTAATAGGGGTTGAATAAAATACTTATTCAAGAGAATAGCGCTTGCGAAAAGGGCTTGAAAAGTACTAAATGAATTCATGAGATGTATCAATCTTTGTGAGGTATTTTGTGAGTCTTTCCAGATTTATATTCCTATGCTAATATTACTTATATTGCATTACACATGTTTTATTTTAAGTAAGATAAGTTAGTACATTAGTTGTCCTGATTAGTGTAACATTTTATTATGCAAGAACCCACATTTGCTAAAGTGTTAGTGTATTCTGAATGATCAGAATAACTGAGGAGGATGATTTTGCACTTTAATATGAGGTAAATAGTAATGTTGTTTTTTAATGTTGAAAGGCATTAATCTGTGCTGGTGGTTAATCCGCAGATTATTTAATTGCCATTTTTGTATTTTACACTCATTCCAGCGCTGGTGGTTAATCCGCGGAATTGTGTAATTATACGTATTACTTTATGATGGTGTATCAATCCACAAAGCGTTTAGTATTATTTAATTCCTATGTGTAGATGAACGCATCCACAGGAATATGTTTTACTTCATAGATATAAGTTGGGCAAAGTATTTTAGTTAATCTGCTAAATCATCTTCTTCCATTTGTAAGCATAATTCATAAGTTAGATCGTCAAATTGTAGCAGGACATTCTATTCAAGTTACTTCATAATAATTAACTGTCGGTTGATTATTATTTACCGAGTGTAAGTTTACATTTTCATTTTATTTAATGATTACATTATAGCTAAATCCTACAGATATAATATTAGTTATTATATTATTATAATTTTACGGTATGGATTTATTGAATCTGGAAATGACGTTAAATACTTCATGAGTTGATGTTGAATTTATTATAATTTGCTCAAGATTCATTATATCAAATTGAAATAAGGTATGATTAGGTTTTTAAAACCGTACCTATGATATGTTAGTGAAGAAAGTCGATGGAATTATAATTTATTTATTTTATTTGTTTATTTATGTTTTTTAATTATAACATTGGAATTAATTATTTATTATTCATAAATTTGTAAATAAACGTTGATTTATAATTAAACTTACTGTGCCGTTGCTATGTGTCATTCTTAAAATCAGAAATCATAAACCTTGGATAGAGCATACATGAAGTACATACCATTGTCAACATGATATCAGAGTTTAGTGATATTTTGAGAAAACATTTGGATGCTTTTAGTCTTTGGTAGTTTATGATGTGTGGGGTACAATAAAATCCCATTTACCTTTTCCATCATTTTGGCTTTGCGTAGTTGATTATAGTATACAATACAAATTGATTAGTAAACCTGTAAACAGATTTTTCAAATAATGATATGATTGAATATATTTACTTAACATTTTAAATTGTCATTTGTCAGTATAAAAAGAGTCTCAGTGATATAGTAAACTATAAAAAGAACCCAATTATTTATGTTTATTTATTGCAAAGCTTTACCTGGACTAGCATTTGTATTAGAAATCATATAGATGGTTTAAAATTTCATAATCGTATGTAGTTTCACAAATTACGCCATCTTGTACATGGTCGGCCATCGGGTCTCATACAATAAAAATCGCAAATTAAGGTTTGTAACATAATAACATTGCACTTATAATTTGTTTAATGTATTTTATCATACTACTATGATAGGTCATCGCGGTATACCCTGGCTGCGATCAAATTGAATCATAAAAGTTTATGTTAGATCATGAGTTTGGTCTGTGATAAGTTGTTCCAGATGTTGGTTGTGGTCCTTGGTGCATAAAATAGATAGCATAATATGCTTTTGGATACAGCTCTTAATAGCTGACAATGTGTAGTGGGAATTGATCAGTGATCGAGGTAACGATTCTCAGTGCACTGGTGTTTTGGTGATATTATGTAGTTGACCACACTTTGGAGGGTTACAATATATATATATTGTAACCGTTCGATTGTTGTCCCAACTCTATTTGTAACCCTTACATATCGAGCCGACCACGTTGTGGCGCCAAAAATTTGTAACCCTCCAAAGTGTGGTCAACTACATAATATCACCAAAACATCAGTGCACTGAGAATCGTAACCTCGATCACTGATCAATTCCCGCTACACATTGTCAGCTATTAAGAGCTGTATCCAAAAGCATATTATGCTATCTATTTTATGCACCAAGGACCACAACCAACATCTGGAGCAACTTACCACAGACCAAACTAATGATCTAACATAAACTTTTATGATTTAATTTGATCGCAGCCAGGGTGTACCGCGATGACCTATCATAGTAGTATGATAAAATACAGTAAACAAATTATAAGTGCAATGTTATTATGTTACAAACCTTAATTTGCGATTTTTATTGTATGAGACCCGATGGCCGACCATGTACAAGATGGCATAATTTGTGAAACTACATAAGATTATGAAATTTTAAACCATCTATATGATTTTTAATACAAATGCTAGTCCAGGTAAAGCTTTGCAATAAATAAACATAAATACTTGGGTTCTTTTTATAGTTTACTATATCACTGAGACTCTTTTTATACTGACAAATGACAATTTAAAATGTTAAGTAAATATATTCAATCATATCATTATTTGGTAAATCTGTTTACAGGTTTAATAATCAATTTGTATTGTATACTAGAATCAACTACGCAAAGCCAAAATGATGGAAAAGGTAAATGGGATTTTATTGTACCTTACACATCATAAACTACCAAAGACTAAAAGCATCCAAATGTTTTCTCAAAATATCACTAAACTCTGATATCATGTTGACAATGGTATGTACTTCATGTATGCTCTATCCAAGGTTTATGATTTCTGATTTTAAGAATGACACATAGCAACGGCACAGTAAGTTTAATTATAAATCAACGTTTATTTACAAATTTATGAATAATAAATAATTAATTCCAATGTTATAATTAAAAAACATAAATAAACAAATAAAATAAATAAATTATAATTCCATCGACTTTCTTCACTAACATATCATAGGTACGGTTTTAAAAACCTAATCATACCTTATTTCAATTTGATATAATGAATCTTGAGCAAATTATACTAAATTCAACATCAACTCATGAAGTATTTAACGTCATTTCCAGATTCAATAAATCCATACCGTAAAATTATAATAATATAATAACTAATATTATATCTGTAGGATTTAGCTATAATGTAATCATTAAATAAAATGAAAATGTAAACTTACACTCCGGTAAATAATAATCAACCGACAGTTAATTATTATGAAGTAACTTGAATAGAATGTCCTGCTACAATTTGACGATCTAACTTATGAATTATGCTTACAAATGGAAGAAGATGATTTAGCAGATTAACTAAAATACTTTGCCCAACTTATATCTATGAAGTAAAACATATTCCTGTGGATGCGTTCATCTACACATAGGAATTAAATAATACTAAACGCTTTGTGGATTGATACACCATCATAAAGTAATACGTATAATTACACAATTCCGCGGATTAACCACCAGCGCTGGAATGAGTGTAAAATACAAAAATGGCAATTAAATAATCTGCGGATTAACCACCAGCACAGATTAATGCCTTTCAACATTATAAAACAACATTACTATTTACTTCACATTAAAGTGCAAAATCATCCTCCTCAGTTATTCTGATCATTCAGAAAACACTAACACTTTAGCAAATGTGGGTTCTTGCATAATAAAATGTTACACTAATCAGGACAACTAATGTACTAACTTATCTTACTTAAAATAAAACATGTGTAATGCAATATAAGTAATATTAGCATAGGAATATAAATCTGGAAAGACTCACAAAATACCTCACAAAGATTGATACATCTCATGAATTCATTTAGTACTTTTCAAGCCCTTTTCGCAAGCGCTATTCTCTTGAATAAATATTTTATTCAATCCCTATTAATTTAAACTTAATAAAATATAACTTATGAACTTCATATGCAAGTTCATATAACGATAAAATTTAAGTAATGAATTATTCATCAAATACATAAAATCTAAGAGGTGTGTGTGTGATATAAATTAAATGTATAGCATTTTATAGTTCACCACATGAATTTTAGCAGGTGTGTATGTAACAAATTAGATTGTATAGCATTTTGTAACGACAAATATGATCCGTGAAATCCATGTACGATGTGTTGAACAATAAATGTACGAAGTAATAGCTATAATTATCGTTGAATTCCATACATGTAATGTTATCCATTTGTGTTAGTTATTATAATCACTATCAGATTAACGATTTTACGTGGCTCCATAAACAAGAAACAATTTCAAAAACATGACACGCAGAACTTAAATGAAAATGTTTTTCAAAAGTTATTAATTTCTACATTTCTCTATTAAAAATGTTCCAAGTTTATTACATCCATGCTAAATATTTATTTATCCACGCTTAAATCTAGGAATAACAATTATAGCAATTTATTTAATCATTCCACACTGACGATAAAATTAGAAAATAGCTTTGATCAATTATTGAAGACTGTTTATTATCCAAATGGCAAACAAATTAACTAGCAAATATATTACTGGCATTATAAAGTTAAATATCAATCAATACTATATTTTTATTAGAATTAGAAACGGAAATATTAAACTATATTGATAACTTTAACATTTTACTTTAATTTAAACTTCTTCTTTTTTAAAAAACAAATTTTCATATTTATAAAACTTTTGTAATTAAAATACTTATTTAATTTTTCCAAATTGTAGAACAATAAACATTTTAAAACATACCAAATTCTTGCAATTAATTCTTTTAAACTGGGAAGCTCCGACATTTTAAATGTAATATTGGGAAATTATTACCGGTGATTTGATCCACTTGGCCAGCCGACTTGAACAGACTTTTAAATTTAGCAATTCATCTTATATTTAAATACCACGATATTATTTTTACGTTTATAGCAAATTTGTGGTAATCAGTTTACTTGTTAACTATTTTAAAATAAGCTTATCAAATTTACACCATTTGCCTTCTTACCATTTTCTTTTTCTTTCTCCTCCCTCCAAAAGCAAAACTAACAGACGATCTTCTCTTAAATTCGCGCTCTTTTCTTTTTTTACATTGAGACGCATACGTAATTACTGTATTTATTTTTAATAATTTATTTTAATTGAACAAATGGTTTTTTGTTAATTCAATAGAAATAATTTTTAAGATCACTTTAAACAAATAAAACAAAATATTATATTTTAATACTATTTTACCAAATTTAATGTGTTGTTAAAATTTTTAAAAGTTAAACATTTTGATATGAATTAGTATATGGAACGAATCAAATTTAAGTTTATTAAAATAATATAAGAGAGTAATCTGTTCAAAGCAAAAATCAAGCCAATCAAATCACCAAAGAAGACAGAGAAATTTTTTAATAAGTTACATCAATTATTATATTTTATGCTAAAATATATGGTTACAATATATATATAAACTGATTTATATAGCCATATTAATGACAAAACATGTAAACCATAAACAGCTGAGAACCATATGATTTAACATTTCATTTGACACAGCAAGATCAGGTTAATTTTGGTTCTTATATATATAACTTTAAAAAGAACCTGAAGGCTAATTGCTTAGAGCATTAGCCCACCATGTTCATTATTTAGAACTTCATAGAGAATATAGAAATTCTTTAAATATTTAAGGAACTTTAAAGCAAGTTTAGGATAGGTGACTCATAGTCCAACAAATTAGCATCCAATAATGGTTAATAGATTGATAACAAAGTATTTTTAACTGGAGAATAAATTATCTGGCAATCAAATCAGGATCAGTAATTAGGACAGTTAAAATCACATATGTGGCACCATTTACCATTAGTGGAAGAATCATAGTGGTATGGATACAGAGCCCCATGATTTACTTGTGTAAATCTAAGAAATGGTGCAAGCAAATTGTCAAGCTATCTACCATTATATGGTGGAAATAATCTTTATGGAAGGGACATTCCATAGTGTGGATAACTTTTTTTGTATATCTATAAGTTAATGTAAGAAAATTCTCATGCCTTCATATAATGGGAATAAAACTTTCTATAGATTTTGCAAATGAAATGAGAAAATGGAGTATAAAGAAAATCACAATGGCAAAGTTTATCAATTTATTACGTCATCCTGAATCTGGAGGTCTTTGTTACCATTGTTTAGAAATTTACCTTTAATAATTTGTGCAAAATGTAAAGAAAATATTTTGATATTAACATTTTAACCATATCAAAATATGGTTACCAATCTTTAAACTACTTTTTAAAGACATTTTTTTCAATTGTTACAAAGCAATTTTATATACTGCAACTTTTCTCCAGAGCTTGAAAGTCATAAAATTGGAAAAGATTAGCTGGTAGAAGTAGAACAGATGTTAGTGGCAGTTGGTTCATAGGTTGTGCAGCAACTCCAGATAAAAATTCATGATTAAATTTGTGGCTGAAAATATCAGTAATATAAAAACCATTTTTAAAAGAATTATTTTAAGCGTTGCTTGAGATTCTATTCAAAGGCACTGTGAAAGATGGCAGTAAAGGTCAATCTACTCCAGATATTGTAATATTACTTGTCAAACAGCAGTTGAATAAAAACAAAAATACTGTTATGCCCACACCTTACTAAATATTATGGTCTGGACCATCTTTGGTGAGCTTGCTGTTCTCGGACTGAATTCTAATAGTTTACCCAATACTGACTCAACACTACTTCAGTTAAATCCAGTGCATTTAATAAATTTAACTCACAATAATTTAATACATTAACTGACAATAAATATTAGAGTAACTTTACATTTTATATACATATATATACATAAGTCCATGGGCATCCAAAATAATAATAGATCGTTCTGACTTATTTAGTCCTTAGCTTGCTTTCTCATATCCAGAGACAAGCTCTCCACTCTAGAAGTTACTGGGCAAAGAATGATGCCCTGCACCCAAATTTGTATCCATTTCCCAGTTGAGTTCCTTGTTATCTCTTCTTTGTTCTCCAATTTGCATGTCTTCCATTGTTTTCTTCCTATAGCTGATTGGCTGGTATTCCCACTCATCAGATAAGATAGTTATTTCTCTAAGTGTACACATGTTAGATTCCAGAATGAATGTTTTACCTTTTGTTAACTTTAATTAACAAGTTATTATGAGACTCAAATTCTTGTTATCAACTACCAAAATCTGACTCTTATTTCTTTAATTATTATAAGTACATTTTTATCTCATTATTACTAATTTTACTTTTTCACTGTAATTAGGATATCTTTTTTCTAATCTTATAACTTCTAATTATTTTTTAGTTCCATATCTAAGACATAATTTTTTTAATTCTACAACTATTTTTTATTTATTTATTATTACCTTTATATGTATGTGTGTGTGCCCATGCACATACATATCCAATACATTAGATTTTTTAACAATGATTGATATGGAAAAATAAAATGGTTGATATTAGAAATGCTCTGTTTTGTTTTCCTTGCTTACATTTTTGCAAGGCCTTTCAGAGAAAATGTGAGGTCTGGGGCAACTAATATTTTAGAGGCCTTCAAAATTTAAAATAAGAACGTGGGTGGAGAGAGAGAAAAATGAGAGTTTTTACTTGCAGGGTCAAAAACAGGACTCCAGGAGCAGTTAGTTACAAGCAAGCAGATCAGATCCACATAGCATTTGGATATGGTAGATTCACTCTAGCACTGTTAGTATCATAAAGCACTGTTATCACAGAAGTGACTGACAGGGGGGGGTGAGACTCTTAGTTCTGCTGGTCACCAAGCACTGCAGTTGCTTTTGTTGCAGAATCATCAAATTGGCACTTCATCTCTAAACTGGCTTACGTTTTCAACTCAGGTATGCCTGCTTGGAAAAATTTTTCTCGAATATTTTTTTGGAATTTAACTGTAAAATTAAGGATGTTCTATGAGCCGTGACATCGCTTTGCCTTCTCCTATATTTTTGTCTAACATATTGAGTTGCCAAGTTGTGGCCCCTAGTATTATGACACCTGGAGAAGCTGCCCCTTCTGTCCCCACTTCTCTGATTGGCCCTGGATTCTTAATAAAGTACCCTTGCTTAAAAATTTCACAGGCTGCCATTGACGGACGAATTAATAAAACCACTCAAAAAAAATATTACTGGAATTTTTTTAAAAAAGATTTTGAACAAAAAGGTAATTCAATTGATAAAAATTATGTGGAAAATATAATACAATAACTTAACATTCTTATTACGAACTTTTTGAAAGAGATTAAAAAAACCCTAGAGTATATCACTAGCTGACAACTCGAATATAAGATGTTTATCACTTCCCACCCCCCAACATTATGTTTTTTACAAGATTGTATTGTTATGGTTCAAAAGTGAAAATTATTAATTATATTTTTGATACAAAAAATAAAAACAGAACCTATATTAAAATTATAACGCCTAAAGAGGCTTAAGATAAATTAATCAATACTGTAAAATAAAACTATTTCGCAAATTATTGATTTAATCTTTATTGTTTTTAAAGCAAAAATCGAAGGACAGAACTGTTCAGTTAATTTTAAAAGGTATTGTTGGTAAAACTCTTAGTGATAAATCTAAATTTCTACAATATGCAAATGTTAACTACCAACCCACATAACAATGATGTTCTTTTTTTAATTATGACAAATAATTTCTAATGAAAAAAGAATTAATAAAAAAATACGATAGAAAACTAAAATTTGCAACTTATTCCATTATCGGATTCGTATATTAACACTGTTGAAATTAGCATTCCTTAAATATTCTTACTAAGACAGTTTATTTACCCATCATCTCACTAAGACAGCAGAAATAAAAGCTGTAATAAATGAACTATCATGAAGCCTTAGTTTTTTGACTAATGGTACCAAGATCCATTTCAAAGTTTGAGCCTAATCAAAGAAAGCAATTAGTTGTATCTGATATAGAAAGTACCAATAATGGTAGAATGTGTTCTATATTAGTTCTGTGCTATTTAAAATCAGATGTTTTTTTTTGATTAATCAACAACAATCCAACTTACAAATGCCAAGCATAATGGCATAAAATGATTATGACAGCCATTCCACAGTCCATTTGGAAAACAGCATACATTAATATATGAAACTAATGCCATCTCATAGAAAATATCTTGATGAACTTCTGAATAAATCTAGAAAATTATGAAAATTTTTTAAAAAGCACTATTATTGTGCATTCTGGCAATACTGTGGTAATAGCTGTGCCAGAACTTCACCTGGACCAGCAATTCTCAACCTGTGGGTCAAGACCCCTTTGAGGGTTGAACAACGACCATTGGAAAACAATATTTTTGATTCATAACTAGCAAAAATTACAGTTGGGGGTCACCACAACACAAGGAACTGTATTAAAGAGTCACGGCGTTGGGAAGACTGAAAGCCACTGTCTAAATGAAGAATAACTATATAGTGATGGCAATTATGGAACATGTTAAATGTTAGATGGACTCTAGAGATTAATCTTCTCTATTCTTATAAAATATAATAAAATCACTTTAATATAATCTAGATCAATTGGAAGATCTTATAGCCCGAAGTTGGTATAATTGCATTTCATCATTTATTTATTTTGATCATGTGATATTTTGATAATTCACATCATTTTAAAACTCTTCAGAAATATTACCAAATTTACCACTTCTTTTATTTTACTGTAATATCTTATATAAATCCCAATTTATTCACTCTACTTTGAACAAAAATCTTTTATTGTACATATATGTATATATATTCTTATGTTTCGACTGTCTATGGTATTATTTATATGGTTATGTATTTTATTTTGTTCATTATATCATAGCTCTGAAGAAGACTACAGGACAGTCGAAACATAAGATTATATATGCATATATGTACAATAAAAGGTTTTTGCTAAAAAGTGTTTAAAATAGAGTAAATAAATTGCATTTAAAACTCTTGTTTTTGCATTGGTTCTCAAGGGAGTATATTCTAAACATGGCTATCTTTTGAGTTTGCCTAAAAATTTATGATGATAGTATTTTGGTTGTATTTATATATTGGACTATTTCCATCATCTAATATTAAGTAATGAATGTCTTGAGAAAAATTTAACTTTATTTAAATTTTCCAATTACATTCAACTGTTAGTAACATCACACAGGTTAGTATATGCACAATGTTTCGAGATATATTCTCCTCTCTTCTTCAGGTGTCACTAGCCTAACTAGTAACAGTACTAGCATGGGAATCAAAACTGGACCTTTAGATTCTTGAATATTGAATATTTATGGTAATGTTCTAACCAACTGAGCCTTTGGCAGCATGGCTCTGTTGGTTAGAGTGTTAACTTAAAATTTAATATTCTAAAATTTAAGCATTCAGGTCTGATTCCTGTGCTGAGTACTATTACTGGTCAGGCTAGCAATACCTGACAAAGAGAAGAAAATAATACCATTCAAAACATTGGGCATACACCAATTAGTATGCTATTATTAACAGTTGAATGTAATTGGGAAAATTTAAATAAAGTTAAATTTTTCTAAAGATATATTAGATGATGGAAATAGTCCAATATATAAATATAGCTTCCTTTGTTGCAAATATCTTAAAATGCAAACAATAGATAAATAATTTTGATTAATTCAACCTCCAAATACAAACTCATCTTCTCTTACATTTTTCCTGCGCTTGTATGTATAAAATTTTATTGTAAATCTTTAGGGGATATGAAAATGTGTCTCAAGCAAGTTGACAATTTTTAGAAGGGATAGATTTAGACAACATGCATTTACTTTATGATGCCAAAAAATGAGAAACTTCTCTTTTAAGCAAATGATAACCAGAGGTAACCTCAATTTAAGTTTGGACAAGAAATGATTTGACCCATACAGCATAAACTAAGTCCAATAAATTCTCGAAAATGACTATTTCTATTTGAAAGTCATCCGGTTGTAAGATGGAATTCAAGGAAAGATAATCGGAGCCAATAAACTGAATATCTTACATATTCATTGAATCCTACCAACACTTTCCTTGATTGTGAGAAGGCTGAATAAGGACTAGAGATTACAATTAATTGACAGTTATTTATGAAGTCAGTTACTGGGGGGGGGGGATATTGGGAAAAAATGAAAATTAAAGTGATTATTATAATAAGAAAATTTCACTCAATAAAATAAGGTATTAAATAACATATTTATATTTAAATGGTATTAATAAGGGAGAAAAAGAAGTTACAATTTAAAATAAACAAATAAATAAAGAAGACTTAATAACTGTGGTACCAGAGTCTATCTTCTTGAGAACATCAAAGGCAATTTATTTGTGCAGTCTGTTTTATAGACAATAATCTGGACAAACTAACGAGGGCTGATTTAGCACAAAATACTCATATTGGTGATTATTTATCTTTTAGACATATATGTGGTCAAGTGTATCAGTGATATGAGATAGTGTTGAGAGTTGAGGGTCGTGTGAAAGTCTAAGCTAAAAATACCCTATATATTATATTGTTTGTACAGGTGTATATAAAGCCTGTATGTTAGATATTAAATAGTAGCTTGAATGTCTGCCCAGCCCTCATATATGCACTTAAGTGGTTTATGTCCTGTATATGAGTGGTTAGAGTGACTTATGGTCAACTTGGATGTGATGAGAATGTCAGCATCAGTGTGGGCTTCGAGCATTCCATCATCAGATTTTCAATAGGATGGATGGCTGAAGAATTGGAAGGTGGAGTGTATCGAAGCCTTCCCATTAAAGTATAAAGATTATCTTAATATAAATCTGAGCACTTATTGTATATATGTGTAGAGATGATTAATCTGAACCAACTGGTGAATGCTGGTTTAGCACAAAATATGTATATTGGTGATTATTTATCTTTTAGACATATATGTGGTCAAGTGCATCAGTGGTATGAGATAGTGTGGAAAGTTGAGGGTCATGTGAAAATATGAGCTCAAAATATCCTATATATTACATTGTTTGTACAGGTATATATATAGCCTGTATGTTAGATATTAGACAGTATTTGTAAAAATGAAAATTGTGAAAAATATCTGATATTAGAAAAGTGATAAAGACTACAGAAAAACATAATTTTATTAAGATGTAGACAAAAGTCCAGATGACATTGCTAAACAGTTTACCAGACTTCTAAATACAAGACTGTTAGAATATGAAAAAGCATCGTTAGAGCAGAATTACGAACTTATCTTTCTCAACGACCCTCGATTATCAATTTAGTAAAAAGTAATTGATAATAGAAAATTTGAATTTGACCTTGATTATCTTTAACTGGAAAAAACTTATTGAAATCAAATAAATCTTGTAATGATCCAAAAAATTGTTGCCCAATATCCTGCGATAGGTTAAATAGATTTGTACAATTCAAAATTTGATTATAACATCAGGCACATAATAGACTCAAGCCCTGATTTATCATGGTCAGTGAAAGTTGGTGTATTTATAGAAATGCATTCTAAACTTAAGTGAAACTTAAGTGATTCACTTAAGTTTTTTAAACTCTTATTGATGTGTGAGTGCACGGAGATTTATAATATTTAAAGTAATAGTGTATTATCGGAATTTGACTTCCGATCTAACAATTCCAATATTGTTATTATTTATTTTCTACAAGCTGTTTAAAAGAATCACATTAACAAGACTTTTTGAGAATTAACTTTCTATAGGGTAGTCAAGCATTGTTAGCCGAGAGGTCAATGCAGTCGCCTTGCAAGCAAGTAGTTGGTTGCAGACAGTTGTGAGTTTGCCTCCCGGTCGATGCTATGACATATGGAAAAAAAACTTTCTATAGGGTAAGCTGAATTTACCCTAGAAAAAGACTGTTAAACCATTAAACATCACATGATCATCATTTCTTATGCTTCCTCATGCTGTTAAATCACCACGCAAAACTCTCCATACTGTAGTACCACTCAGTGCATTGGATTCTAAGATCTAGTTGCAGAGCTCTGAGATAAAAGGCTCATCACTGATGAAATCCACAAGCTAGAAACTAGTCTGGGGATACTACATGAGTAGGTACTAGATAGGGATTTTATGCACAAGCCTTCTTGCATCCATTGATTACTCTGTCTTACACTGAGTGGCACTACTGTAAGGAGAGTTTTGCCTGATCTAAAAAAACTGTTATAGATAAGTTTTATATTTAAAAACTTATCTTTAAAGAAATGAAAGATTAGAGCTATTTGTGTTGAATATAACTTCATATTATAGTTTTATTTGGAAAAAAAGGTCTTTTAAAACTTTCTAAAAATTTTAAATTAAAAAAAACACATTACTTTATGTGATGAAATGCTATCCAATAGAAAAATTTAACCGACACAAAATGATAACCATAGGCTCAATATTTAAAGAATAGTCTCCTACTGAGTTCGGTTCTCTGATTAATTTCATTTTATTTATTGTTGATCTTCAGATGCAGAAAATTCGTTTATGCTGATATTTTGATTTCCCAAAAAGGATCCTTTTACTAATAATGTGCTCTTCATTAATAATGATTTACTAAAAGCAAAAATAAATAAATTACTTACCCAATAAGGTATTGGTGAACCACTAGAATAATCAACACCCCATCTAAAAAAAGATATGAAAGTTCAATATTAATTACTTTTTTTTTTTACTAATATCAATCTTAAATCATTATCAATTTTTTCAAGAGTTGTTCAAAATTCCCCGTATGTTTACATAATTCTGATACTTTTAACCTATGTTTAATTGCCTTATAGATTTTTAATTATAACGATGTTTTAATATTTCTCTTTTAAGTGAGATTATGATGATTACATCTGATAAAAAAGCACAGTATGACCAATATGATAATCGTAGAAAGGAAGAAAAAAAACCCCTCAAGAATTGATTTTGGTATCATGTTACCCAAAAACTTTTTATTTTCATCTTATAACCATAAAAATCTTTGTTTTTAATATATATATATATATTTAATAAAATCTATTCTTCAAGAGTATGCAGATAATTATCAACTATTACATTAGTAACTTTTTGATATAAAACAATATTTGTTACTTTGCTAAGTCAGGCTTTCAACACAGTGTATCTTTATCAAAGCAACACTATAATGAATATTAGTATATACATTAGCATATTCACATGCATATAAACATACATTAAACTAGTTACTGATTATCAAAGATATTTAAAATTGCATGTGTAAATTGACATAGAAGGTGGCCATGACATAGATTAAACAACCAGTACTTGCTGAGAGGAATACTATTGACTCTTATATTTATGGAATTCTTAGAATCTTCAGTGGGTTTAAAGAAATGACCACATTTTTTCTCAAGGTCTACAAACACTTGAAGAATAACTGCAGTTGCAGTTAGCTCAGAACTCTGTAAATATAAGAGCCAATAGCATTCCACTTAGCAGGCACTGGTCATTTAATCTAATGACATAGCAACTGCTAAGTCAATTTATACATGCAAATCTATTATAAGCAGCTATTAGTTACGCATGTGGATAAGCTAATGTCTTTACTAATATTCACTTTAGTGGCATTTTGACAAAGATACACTATATTGAAAGCCTGGCTTAGCAAAGTAATAAATATTGTTTATATCAAAAATTTATTACTGTAATAGTTGATAATTATTTAGATACTTTTTTAAAATATATATGTTATATAATGAGCTTGCAAATAGTTTTTAACAAGCTTTTCAGAATATCCCCAATCTTAGACCAGTTTCTGCTATTGGCTTCTTCAGTGAGGTGCTAGGATATTCAAGCATTAGATTTAAAATACCCAAGCCAAGCCCAGCATTTTATCTAATGGATAACTATTAAATAGAAAATCTGAAATTTTCAGTCATTCATATGTCTTCCAATCCAGCTGTCTAACTTAAATAGCCATTTAGGACTGAACCAGGTTCAGATACACTATATATTGCTTTACCAATATAAAATTGCCAAAGCCTTAATAGCAAAAAATAAAATTACAAAAAAATCAAGTCATATGTAACATGACCTAAATTAACAAACTTATATTACAAATGTTATATAATATATTAATATATGGAGTATCTGAACTTGGTTCAGTCCTATATGGCTATTGGAAGACATAAATCCATGTCTGAAAATTTCAGATTTTCTATTTAATAGTTATCCATTAGATAAAGTACTGGGTTTGGCATTTTAAATCTAATGCTTGAATATCCTAGCACCTCACTGAGGATGCCAGTAGCAGAAACTGGTCTGAGGTTGGGGATATTCTGAAAAGCTTGTTAAAAGATTATTTGTGAGCCCATTATATAACATTTGTAATACAAGCTTGTTAAATTAGGTCATGTGACATGATTTGATTTTTTTCGTAATTTTATTTTTTGCTATTGGTGCTAGGGTGATTTTATATTGCTAAAGCTATTAATATATGGTGTATCTGAACTTGGTTCAGTTCTATAGGGCCATTTAAGTTAGATAGCTGGATTGGAAGACATGGATGTCTGAAAATTTCAGATTTTCTATTTAATAGTTATTCATTAGATAAAGTGCTGGGCTTGGCTTGGTATTTTAAATCTAATGCTTGAATATCCTAGCAGCTCACTGATGAAGCCAGTAGCAGAAACCGGTCTGAGGTTGGGGATATTCTGAAAAGCTTGCTGAGCTATTTGCAAGCTCATTATATAACATTTGTAATACAAGCTTGCTAAATTAGGTCATGTGACATATGACTTGATTTCTTTGTAATATAAGTCATATGAAGTATGATTTGATTTCATTAATATTATAGTTTGGTCATTAAGGCTTAGGTTACGTTAGATTGCTAAAGCTATTAATATATGGAGCATCTGAATTTAGTTCAATCCCATATGGCTATTTGAGTTGAAGAGCTGGATTTGAAGATATATAAATGCTGGATTTGAGTTTGTATTTTGAATCTGGTGTCTAGAGGTTCTAGCGTCTCACTGGCCATCAGTTTGAAAGTGGTTTGGAATAGGGATAAGTCTAGATAGAGATTTTGAATGCATTCTCTTGCTGCATTTATTGGTAAAAAAAATAAAAGTAAAATAAGCTTGCTTAAAGCTGATAGCATGCTCTTTATATTACTTTTGTAAATACAAGCTAAAAAAGTCACATGATGTATGGCATGATTTTATTAATATATATATATATATCTTCAAAACAGGTTATATTTACCTATTTAAAGAGTTTTTTAAACTTCTTTGTATCAATTATTTCAATCTCTGTGGTCAAGTGGCAATCTTTAGCATCTATATAAATATACTGGACCATTAATAAAGGTGGGATTCCATCTTGTTGTTGTTACAAGGAGGTTGCCTTGACAACAGTTTAAAATTGTTGATTATTATTGATATTGGGATTCACTAAGTGTTGACTGGCTTTTAATGATATGTGTGTGTGTGTGGAAAGGTACTCTATCTTAATTCAAATTACTATGAAAATTGTAGCAAATTAATTAACACAAATACAAACTTCCCAATATAATCAGGACCCATCCTCTTCTCCTTATTCTTTCTACATTTCTTTGTAGATTTCAATGTTTACAACAATCTTTGGCATATGCAAATGAAGATGAAGAAAAGTGGATGGATTTAAACAACATATATTTAATTTATGATGTCAAACAAGGAGGAACATTCTATTCAAGCATATCAAGAATAGAGACAATCACCAATTTACATTTTATTTGGACAAAAATTTTTAGCTGATGCAATGTTATTGAATCACAATGGAACTAAGCAAAATAAATTTACTCAGAAGCTGGTGACTTGAAAAAGAAGTCTCACATAAAATAGACTTTCATGGAAAATATTAAATAAACCATAAATAGATAACAAAAACATATATCAAAAGGGGGAAAAAACAGTGGTAGATATTGTAGTTTATCCCGTACTAGGGATATCAGATAAACTATGAAAAATCTTTAATTAATATAAGAATAGCTTTCCAAAAGCATGGTATATTGGAAGTAATTCCAATCTCTACAAATTCCATATGAATAAAGAAAGAAATGCATTGGTAAAATTAGTTACTCACCAAAAAGTTATTGAAAGAGTGTAAAATGATAAGAGAGAATGAGAGAGATGTATCCAAAGAGACCACATATCTCCACAAATGTAAATTTAATCAGCTTAAGCATAATAATTTGGGTTAAAAACTCCTGCGCACATGACAATGGTAAGTAATAGCAGCAAACTTTCCATATGGTATTGCAACCCCTGTCCTAACCTTAATCATCGATGGATGCAAGAAAATTTGTGCATAATCCTTATCTAGTGTCTACTCATCCAATAACCCCAGACTAGTTTCTGGCTTATGGCCTTCATCAGTGAGGAGCCTTTGATCTGAGAGTACCACCTAGGTCCAGAATCCACCTTTTACATATTTAGTTAACTATAAAGCTACAAACCCAAGATGAAAATGCAATAATATTCTGAAGCCAGGATCACTTGCTTGCGTAGTCATACAGATCTGAACCCAGTTCAGTATCTGTACATTTTGGTATCTTTGTTGTTTTTTTTAAAAAACCTCAGTCATCATCATTCTATGGGCAGGATCACTGTAAAACCACCAAAATATCATGATTATCATCATCTCCTATGCTTACACTACTGTTTTAACAGCTTGGGTAAGCACAGAAAATGATGATCATGTGATGTTTTAATAGTAAATATTATTATAAGCCAACCTAGAGTGACAATCCACAATGTTTATAAATCATTCGTTAATTTTCTCAATAAAAGAAAAAAAAAAGGGGGGATGGACAAAAAGATCTTCATTGACTATTGCTTTTGGCATATTCTAGTTAGAACATCATCTTAAATTCAAGTATTCATAAATATAAAGATCAGTAATTTCATTCCCATACTAGATTGTACTGATAAGACTAGTATATCTGAAGTTAGTTTCCATACTCTGCCGAACCTTAACAGACTAATCAATAATACCAAAGATAAATTACAAAATGAAGCACATCAGATTATATACAACATTCCACCCAACAACTCAGCCTATACTGCTGTATACTACAGGGAATCTAAGCTGTCTCCACTAGATTACTGCAGCATATCTACGTGTGTAGGCACATGAATTGCAACATGGCTAAATTTTTAACCCACAGACCATCAATCTCATGTGTAGAGTGAGATGATAGAAAAAGAAAAATTAAAGAAGCCTGGTTCATCACAACAGTAAAAATGTCAGTGACATGAAAGAAAACTGTGTCCAGTTATCTAAAATTGGAATATTTAAATAACTAATTTGAATAAAATGTATACATTATCACCTGATTGTATAAACAGAGCAATATATTTCTTCATGAGAGCTATGACTCTGGTATAAACTTCACTGAAAGTACACTCAGCTATTTCTATATCATCAAAAAAAGAATTAAAAAACCTTTTTGTTACGGAGATGTTAAAAACGTTTTTGCAAATGTTGAATCTCAATCAATAGTAGGTAGAGCTAGACAAATATGGACTTTACAGTATGCAAATTTATTCAAAAGAGATAAACATATAAATAGGAAATAAACATGACTGCTAGTTGATGAACTTGTAATAATTATTATTAGCAACATCGATAATAAAATTACTTTTTCATTATAACCTCTCAATAAACCTCATGAAAAGATTTAAATACCATTTAATTTTAGAGAGCTGTTAAAACAGTAGCTTCTCCTACAGTAGTGTCATCTAGTGCAAGTCTTTATAATCAACGGATAAATGAGGATCTAAATGCAATACTCTCAGATCCAAGACTTCTTACTGATGAAAGCTACAAACAAGAAACTAATCTGAGGATAGAGAATGAGTAGGCTCTAGTAGGAATTTTATGCATAAACCTTCTTGTATTCATAGATTACTAAGGCTTGCTGTAGGTGGCACTACTGTATGGAGTTTGCTACTGTTTTAACAGCTTTTGTAAATATAGGAAATAGTGATCAAGTGATCTTTTATCACTGTTTCCTACTATTCATTATTTTCACTGTAAAAGTTTAAAACCTTTTGAAAGAATTGTGGGTAATTGCAAAATAATCAGTGAGCACATACTAGTAGATAACAACTCATGCTTTGTATACAATAATAATTCAAGTTATGACTTGATAGAGGATTTTAATACATCCATAAACTTTCATTCAGCATAGTTTATACATTAAAAAAGACTTACCCTAAAATGCGCACTGAGTGATATCCTGTTTTACGAAACTCTGGAGGATAATTCTGAGATGCTCGGCTATACTGATAAACACCTCGAGAATACATGTAAAAATCTTCATGGACAAGAAATGTAGCTGTAATATAAATATATCAAATTAGAATTTTAATATTAAAAGTAATAAATTACTCTTACTTTTAAACTTACCTTGAACAGGGCCATTCTGCATAATGTCTTTCATTATATTTCTTTCCTAAATATTAAAAAATACAGTTTGTTAGTCATTTTCAATCTTTGAAAATCAATACCTATCAACTTACATTTACAGAGACTATTTTCTTCAAGACTTGTTCTTCTAAGATCATATTTATCAAATCATTTTTCTTTCTATCAATGTTTTTCAGACATATCTATAAGAAATTTATCACCAGATATTGGTCCAAACCAGTTTTTCATAGTCTTTAAAATTTCATCCATATATGACTTAATTTTCTTATTTTCCCACAAATCCACAATTCCTCAGCAAAGTTTTTCTCTCTCTTGTTTTTAATTGCCCTAGTTTCTGCTTTATGTAAAGAAATATTCAATGTGGAACATTTTGTAAATTTTTTAAATTTGAAAAAAAAAAAAACCCTACCATAAAATTACTTTCCGAGTCTATCAAAATCCTATTTAGCCTATTATCTATTGCATTTATCAGTTTGATTTCTTTATCACCACCTTCCAATTCAGTAAAACTTTCCAAGAATTTAAAGGCTTTAAGATTCTCTACAATTCCTGATTCATCTAACATTGTTAAATTATTATCCATTTCATCCATTTTCCATTTCTATAATTTTAGTTATTCTCATCCCAAATTTAGTAAATTTTGTTCAATTCCACTTCCTGAAACCACTGCAATGCCACCTATAAGTGATACAATGAACCTTAATATAAAAAGTAATTTAGTAATTTTTTTTAACAATATATTTTTGATTATTTACCTCTATGTTTTGATCGTCTAGAAACACTTTCAGGACTACAATTGTAAAAGAAAATAAATTTTAATACATGCATTCAGTTTTTAAAAACAAATAAATAATTTCTTATATATCCATTTACTAAGCTTAAATGTATATACATATCTATATGTCTATTTATAAATATCTTCATGCTTTCATTCCAAAGTGTTTTAGATTGGCCTATATAAATGAATATAGGTAAAAAGGATAAAATGGTCTGTGTTTTTTTTTCCAAAATACTTTATTTTATGCTTTGGATTGAGAATATTTTTTCATGCGCTTAACAAACCAGCATTGTGTTGTTAATCTAATTGTGGTAAACATTATATGCTCAGGCAGAAAAATTTTGAACTACAATGCATAGTTCTCAGAAATCCATATAATAAATTCCACAAAAATAGTATCACTATTGAAAAGGGTTCCAAATGAAAATTCCTGCAGATAGGACAAAAATAAGGCACTTCTGGTTACAAATTTCCATTTTAACTTACATTTCACACACATCTATAGGTTCTCTAGATCAATGCCGAATCTACTGAGCTGCGATGGATTTCACTCAAAGTACCTTGCACATTTGTCTCTGCAAAAATTTGCCCAGTCTATGAAAACAATGTAATTTTGCAATAAATTATTTGCCCAATAAAGGACTATAAGCACAAGAATTTGCGATCAAAACTGTCATAATGGGTTGTAGAAAAGCAATGTAAAAAGTAATAAAGAACTTAGATGATATTAATATTATATTGTACATCAAATCTATTACAGTAAACCATGATGGCATTAAGTCCCTGCATACTTACATATTATAGCAATAGTTACTTTCATGCCTTCTTTCCATTTTTTAAATGATGATAGTTCTGTTCCAATGTAGATTGAGTGTAAAATTATATATTCATAGTTTACACAAATTAGAATTACTGTATTTTGAGTTTTTAAATATTAAGCAGTTCTCTTTATATTTGAAATATAACTTTCAATAGCTTTCTCTGTAGCTACTAGAACATGCCTGAAATAAATTATCCATGCAGTTTGTAATTTATATTTGAGATGAGATTCGATAGATAGTATTATTTACTTATGTATATATAGTAAGCAATAAATAATCCAATTTTTTTTAACTCATTGCAGGACTGTGGGTTATAGTGATGGGTAATCTTAATCTGGTCATATATTACACCTTTGAATAAAACTATTAACTATAATAATAATAATAATAATAATAATAATAATTCGTCAAGCTTGCAGAAGCATTATATATCTTTTTAAGAGATCAAGATAAAAGCAACTTTCAAAAACACTCACAAAAAAAAAAAAAACATGACAAAAAGATTTATCAAAAACCAAAACAGGTACTAGAATACTAAACCTGTAACCCTGATCATGTATTAGATCTTTATGTGCCTGTTCACATTCGTATCAATCCGCTGCTTGTGATGAGACCAAAACAATGTGTACACAGATCTTTCTTTTGTTGGACTATTTCTTTCAATATGACATCATTACAACATCACACATTCATTGTTGGTGTGAAAAGGTCCTATCTCCCCTATCCCCCTACATTGCAGGTTTAGTCTCAAGTACTCCAAAGGCAATTGGAAATAATTTTTAATTAGATAAACTCACATTGATTATGTAAGTAATATTTACTGAGGCTATAACCTCGATAATATGCGTGTAAAAATGTGATAGTAAGGACCTCTACAGGTGTTTTAACCACAAGCTTACACTATGGAAGAAAAGAGGGGAACCTTCTTTACTTCAACCTACTTTCTATTTAAATAGGTGAAGCTTGTGGTTAAAACACCTGTAGAGGTCCTTACCATCGCATTTTTACACGTATATTATCGAGGTTATAGCCTCAGTAAATATTACTTAGATAAACTCAGAAAATTTGGTAAGGTAATTAATTTTTACAAATCAACGAAACTTCTTTTTCAAAATGAGTCATCTATTTTAAATTCTCTTTAAAAGTTAATTATTGTAAAATAAACAAAATTCAAATCAAAGAAAAATTGAGGAAAGAAAACAAATTAATTCATTATTTTCTCTTTACACTAAAAAGTAGTGAAATTTATACAATTCAATGAAGTATTATATCTTTACATTTATTTACCTTATATATCGTGTGTGTGTGTATGTCAATTCAACATTCCACAAGAGAGAATATTAATATTTGATTGAATACCAGTATAATTTGAGTTTTGGATGTAAATTATAACGGACTTGAACAGAGACTTTCAAACTTCCTTCATATATCTGCTCTATCTCATGCAACTGATACACGTGACCACACACATGTGAAAAAGATAAATGATCTCCAATATATGTATTTCATGCTAAGCCTGTACTCACCAGTTGGTCCAGATCATCATCTTTCACACACACACACACACATATATATATATAATCAGTGCTTGGTTTATATGAAGATAGCAATTTTTCAAACTTCAATGGACAGGCTTCAATCTTCTCCACCCTCCAACTCTTCAGCCATCCATACCATTGAAAATCTGGTGATGGAATGCCCAAATCCCTTGTTATTGTTGATGGCAATAATATTGGCATCAACAAGGGATGTGGGTGTTCCATCATCAGATTTCCAATTGAACGGATAGCTCAAGAGTTAGAGGGTGGAGTAGATTGAAGCTTGTACATTAAAGTTTGAAGATTTATTATTTTAATATAAACTGAGCACTGATTATATATATATGGGAAATTTTGATCTGAACCAACTGATGAGTGCTAGTTCATCATAAAATACGTATACTGGATATCATTTAACTATTTCACATGTGAGGTCATGTGTATCAGGTGTATGAGATAGAGCAGATAAATGAAGGCAGCCTGAAAGTCTATGTTCAAGTCCTTTATAATTTAAGATAGAAAACATTTTAAATTATTTAACAATATTTAAATTGCATTATGGGTAATGAGACTAATGCACTCAATATAAATATAAATACATAGCTTCAGAAGGGATTACCTCTTTGATTCTGCTTTGAGGCTTTAAAGAAAATGAGCAGGGCAAATTCCTAATGCCTAGCCCATATGCACATGCCATTACAGCTGTTATTACCATGTGATTATTCAAATGATGTGTGAATAGAGATAGGCTTCTCACCACCATATATCTAGGAGCCAGAATGTTGAGCTTACTGGCTTTTTACCTCTGAGTTTAAAAACAAGACCACTAGCATTTTTTCAATTTTATGATACTTCTTAACTGAAATATCAGTTACATTTACCTGAAGGTAGGATCTTTTTTTAAGATATTTGCAATCCTAATAAACAAAACTAAAGTAGTGTCACTATTCCCAGAAGGATAAAGTCATCAGCCAAAACAGCAATTTGTGGATGAAAGACACTAGGGAAATCTCTAATTTTAGACCCGTGCTCTCTTTCAATGGTGACCTTTCCTGGTTACCTGTAACTGCAGGTCATTTTTAAGCAAAGGAAGCTGGTGTACTTTACTACAAAAGCACAAATATTGAAAACACAAGTAGAGTGAGATTCATTATAAATAAAGAAGAAATATAACTTTGTGAAGATTGTCAAAATATCAGACCGAATGACAAGATTCAATCCAATTGGAAGATTCCGATGCAGATAATTTAGGTTTATGCACCATCAATTTCTTATTTGTAATGAAGCAGTAGATGATTATTATATTGATGTACAAAATGCTTTTGAACAGATCAAACATTTTAAAATTGGTATGGAGGACTTTTATGCTAGATTTGGCAAACAATTGAAAGATATAAGTTCTATGAGTAAATTTGGTTGAGAGAGGACACAAACTTGTGGAATTCACAGAAAAAACAATACTAAATAGAATCGATAGCTAAACCCTCCAAATGAAGATACAGCAGGCAAATCAATAAGAAGATATCAGGGCAAAGATAACTGGTAGATCAAAGCAACAGTTCAGTTCACCACAAATTTTTAACTGAGATAAGACAATATATGAAAAAAAGGAATATGAACATTTAAAAAAATGATCCATTAAGAAGAATTGAATATCTAAAATTTTATAAAGTGATATAAAAAGGAATTAATTAGGATATAAGACAATATAATTGTGAATTGGCAAAAAAAATCATCAAAGAAAATAAAATATAAAAAAAATATAAACCAACTTATTCCGTAAAGTAAAAAAGAAAGAGAGAAAAAAGGAAAAAAAAGAGAAAAAAAGAGAGTAAGAATAAAAAAAGAGATCAAGAAAGAGAGAGAGAAAAAAAGAGAAAAAAAGATAGAAAAAAGAGAGAAAAAAGAAATAGAGAAAGATAAAAAGAAAGAAGAAAAGAGAGAGAAAGAGAAAGAAAATAAGCAATAAAATGAAAAAAAATGGACCTATTATTAAGAAAAAAGGATGACATTGTAAAATGTTTGGAAGAAAAGTTCTACAAATTATTATATATAATAATAAATGATAAGAAAGCAAAGTAATCCTTACATTTTCTGAACTGAAATATTTTAACTGAAGAGGTAATAGATGCGATTAAATCTATGAGAAAGGGATAAGCTCTAGGAAATGAAATTATTATTGATACTTTAAAAAAAGCAAGTGAAGAAATAGAAAAATTATTGGCAAAGCCATTTACCAATTGTCTAAATGATAAAAATGTACCAAATGATTGGAAGAAAATGCAGTAATGATATTGATATTTAAGAAAGGGGATAAAAAGATATTGAAAATTACTGACCAATCAATCTTCAATCAGTTCTGTTCAAGATCTTTACCAAAAGAAAATTTCAATTTGCCTGAGGTGAAAACTGAACACAAAACAATCAAAAGAACAAACTGGATTAAAAGTGATTCCAGCACAGTAGATCACATCATTGAGAGAAATTACAAAAAGAACCATGAATATGAGTTAATGCCATGCTTTAAGTTTCAATATTTTGAAAAGATATTGATTCTATACGAATTTCTGCAGTAATTAAGGCTTTGGATCATTAAAATTATCTGCCAAATATCTGTCTCATGTCATAAATGATATTAGGATTCATACTACTTTTATTTACAGAAATAACTAGGAGAGGAAAGTGGGAAAATGTTCTGTTGAAGATCAATATTACAAGATCTGTAGAAGTAATCAGTTATTCAAAAACTGGAACTTAAAAAATATTATAAAAAATATTTTTGAAAGTTAATCCCATATACTAATCTCATTTTTAATACTTTTCATGTCTTATCCTACTTTTCAAAATCTACAACTATTTTTAGTCATTAAATCATAAATCAACTTCTATCTTACCTCGTAATACCTTCTACGATGATTTTATCAAACAAATTGTTTTTAACCTATAATATTTTTGATCTTATTTTTACCACCCCCACCCCTATTCTCCGGTGTCCAATTTTCTGCTATCATTGAAATCAATAATAACTTCTCAGCAACGAATTATTTAATTGTTGCTAATTAAAAATAAAAATCCTAAGAAGATTTATTCTCAATGGTAATGAAAATCATTGACTTTGAATTAGACCAATTCACTTTTGCAGCCGAAATATTTATGGATTCAGTCCAAATTACAGAAAAAACAATATTACTTTAAAATCACGAGTATTATTAAGTTTAAATTATTTTCAACGAATAAAATGCTCATCACATGATCACCATTTCTTATGCTAGCACATAACCGTTATTAACATAGATGTGATGTGATGTATTGTGGCTTCTCCTTAAACGAAGTCAAGAATATCTCAGCAATTATGCCCAGATAAACCTGTTAGCCACTTTATTTTCCATTCCCCACTTTAAAATTTCCCATAATCTGCTCTATCCCATTTCCACAACATAATCTTTGTCAACTCTATAACCTTTACATCTAAATCCCCCTTATCTTTTCCCAAACCCAGCATAAAAACCAATAATTCACTTTCTGTATAATCATTTTTTTCATATTTATTCTTCCATAACTTCATCATATGGACCCTTTCTGTTTTCAAGCATTTACATTCAATTAACAAATGCCTAATATTTTATATTCCTTCCTTACATAATTTACAAAACTCTCCATACAGTAGTGCCACTCAGTGCCAACCAGAGTAATCAATGGATGCCAGAAGGCTTCTGCATAAAATCCATTGATTACTCTGATTAGCACTACTGTATGGAGAGTTTTGCCTATGTTAATAAAATATTTATAAATATTAAAATATAAGGAAAAGAAATAAAGACCATTTCTTCTAAAATTATTTAAATGATTCTCATTTAATTTTTTGTTTATTATTCATTTTTAACCTGTCAAAAATAGCTTATAGAAAAAATTGCATTTACTTACTGAATTGGCTACTCTGTAAGGAGGTGTTACGATGTAGATTTTCCCTAATCTATTACCATTTGCACATCTTAATTGTTTATCTGGAGTTGCATAAAAGTTTACTTCACATCTGCCTATCGTGCCATCTATCCCACTATGGTAAGGATAACAATCTTCTGTTACAATTCTATGAGAAAGCAAGAATAAGTATATATAAAAAAACTTTTGATAGCAAGAGATCTTAAAAACAAACCAAATCTTTCAATTCTATGGTTTTTAATTTGAAAAAAAGACATTTAAATATGCACAATTAAAGTTACTCTGCATTGAATGTTATCAGTGATTCAAAAAATATTTTATTGGACATGTTTTTGTGGTAATACATTTAAAAAAAGTCACCAATGGGAGACGGGAAAGGTATTAAATAAGACTTATTACAGGAAATCATTCTCTCCTTTCAACTTTGAAACAATTAACAATCAAAAAAGCAACCATGACTTGCTTTAAGCATGTATTACAAATATGTAACATAGGGGACGTGACAATAGCTATAACAAGCTTTCATGGCTAAGTTGCCGCAAGAGAAAGCATTTAAAAGTCTCTATCTAGAATTATCCCTATTGTCAGACCAGTTTTGAGCTTTTGGCTCATCTCAGTGAAGCGCTAAGATATTCAGACACTAGATCCAAAATACAAACTCAAAGCCAGCCCTCCTCTGATACATAACTACTTCCCCTCTTTTCTTCCAAAGCGTAAGCTTGTGGTTAAGATCTGTAGAGGTCCCTAATATCCCATTTTACACGCATATTGAGGTTACAGCCTTAGTAAATATTACTTACATAATCAACGTGAGTTTAAATAAATTTATAATTATAACGACTAAGGAGAAAACCTGAAATTTTCGGATGCTTATACATCTTCATATACAGCTATCTAAGTTAAATAGCTATATGGGTCTGAAAATACTTCAACCACTCTATATATCAATAGCCTCAGCAATATACCATTGCCAAAGTCTCAATAATAAAAAAATCAAGTCATATATCACGTGACTTGTTTTAAGATTGTATTACAAATATGTGTCAATAGCTCTAACAAGCTTTCATCACTAAATGCCACAAGAGAAAGCATTTAAAAATCTTTACTATAGGGATGCTTTTTCTTGTGGCACGTAGAGATGAAACTCATTAGAGCTATTGGCATGCTTCCTATATTACATATTTGAAACAATTTTTAAAAAGGTGATTTAGATAGTGAAATAACATTATTTTGCTTCTAAATTTTATTAGAAGACAAAAAATACATTTAATAGTACAAAATCGTATATAATTGTAAAAATGAACCAATGGTTTTAACGTGAATAAAATTTTTGTATGATATTTATAAACATTGACCATCAACAATAGAAACAACATTCACAAGAGTATGAAATTTTCTTGAATTCTCTTGTTTTACTTTTGAATATAAAATAGCTATATACTATTTTTTTCCCTCATGTGTCAAAGCATTGGCCGGGAAGCGAACCCGCAAACCCAGGACAACTGCTTGTAAGACAGCTATGCTGACCACTCGACCACCAACGCTTGCCTCAGTAAAAATCTGTTTCTTGAATGTAATTTATTTTTACTGAATTTAGCTTGTATTTTTAATATTTTTAGCTTTAAATTTATTTGCATAATACATATAAATTCATAAATCTATATACTATGTTAATAAATCAAAAAGTTACTCAATAATAAGGTATATGTAATTTATCAGATAACATTATCTTTCTTAATATTTACAAAGGGTGTTAGAAATAATACATACTATTAGTTAACATAATATTTAATATATAGGGTATATGAGCACAGACTTTCACATGACCCATTACTCTCCACACTATTTCCTAACACTGATATACTTGAACACATATATGTTGAAAAGATAAACAATCACCAATATACGTATTTCATGCTAAACCAGCAATCATCAGTTGGTCTAGATTACCATCTCCACATATATATGCTATAAGTGCTCAGATGTATATTAAGATAGCCAATCCTCATACTTTAACGGACAGGCTTCAATCTACTTCACACTCCCACTCTTTAACTGTCCATCCAATTGAAAAAATGATGATGGAATGCTCAAAGGCCACCTTAAGGGCGAGATTCTTGTCACACCCATGTTGACCTAAGGTCACTCTGACCCCTCATGTACAGAACATAATCCATTTAATACATAAACAAGAGATGGGAAGACATCTCTACTATGTAATAACTGAAATTCACAAGCTTATTATATGCCTATGTCTATATATGTAATATATAGTGTATAGGAAGCCTGTCCATTAAAGTATGAGGATTGGCTATCTTAATACATATCTGAGCACTTATAGCATATATGTGTGGAGATAGTAATCTGGACCAACTGATGATTGCTGGTTTAGCATGAAATACAAATATTGGTGATTGTTTATCTTTTCAACAATATATGTGTTCAAGTGTATCAATGTTATGAGATAGTGTGGAGAGTGGTGGGTCGTGTGAAAGTCTGTGCTCATATACTCTATATATAACATATATAGACACAGGTATATAATAAGCCTGTGAATTTAAGTTATTAACATTATATTATGAAATACATTTCAAAATCCATGAACTGCTATTTATAAGTACATTTCATTTACACAAAGTATTGGTAATTAAAGTGAAAGGCTGAAACCTTTTTGCATGCACATTTTAGAGTATTGGTATAATTTTTATCAAAAAAAAAACATTTTTTGCATATGCAAATATTCATTTAAATATACTTTTATTCAATAATACTAATTAAAAAAAATATTGTAAGCTGAAACCTAAATATCTCTGAAATTTATTAGAATGTGTTCAAAATCAAATAATAGAATACAAAAATGTGATATTTACTTTCTATTACTATTTCAATATACACATATATATTAAATATTGATTTTCTCTTCATTTGTACAGCATCTTATCTTTATAAAGTCAAATCTTGTGTTTAGATTTGTAGGGGTCTCTCTTGTAATAAATTAAGCACTCAAGACACATGTACTAAGGTTATAGCCTTATTTAAGTATTACGTGCTGTCATTATGCTCAATAAGAATTAATATTTACAACTTTAAATTGATTCAAAATATTTCTAAATTTAAGCTCTGTTAACTTGTAAATTGGAAGATTTTGCAATTGTTAATGTTTAACAGACTTAATCAGTGAAGCATTTATTAGCTTCACACTCCCAAATCAAAATACTTTAGATTTGCCTATATAATTAGAAAATAGGTTGAAGATAAGAGTGGGCTGCTCTTATCTTTATAAAGTTGAATCTTGTGTTTAGATTTGTAGAGGTCTCTCTTGTAATAAATTAAGCACTCAAGATGCATGTACTAAGATTATAGCCTTATTTAAGTATAACATGCTGACATTGTGCTTAATAAGAATTAATATTTATAACTTTAAATTCAGATTTGTGTGCATTTGTTTGTATGCATACTGAAGTGGTTTCTTTCTTTATAACCTAAATTTGGGTGTACTTCTGTTGATTTATGATTACGATGATCTTCACAGAATGTGGACTCAGTTTTTGGTTATAAAGAAAGAAACTACTTCATTATGCAAATGAACAAATATATATAAATTTGAATTGCATATATATATATATCATTAAAATCCAGTCAATACTTAGACAATCCCAATATCAACAATCAACAATTTCAAACTGTTGCCAAGACAACCTTTTAACAATAAAGGTGGAATATATATATATATATATATTGTACCAACATTGTGTTGGCACATAATAATTTTGTTAAAAAAATTATTAAAGTAAAAATCTTTCATCAAAGAAAACTTAAGATTAAAAGTCTAAAGGTTTTAAAAAAGTAAAGAGTTTTTTCTTATTATTATTATTAGTTAAAATGTAACGTAAAGTTTAAAAATATAAATTTCTTTTCATTCGAGTTAAAAAAAAAAGTAATCTTAAAAACTAAATAATTAATTGATCTTAAATTATACATGTGTGTAAATGAAAGCTTGTTAATAAAATATATATATGCAAGAGTAAACAAAGAAATGATAAATGCGTGTATATGTGTGTGTTAAAATTATATTGAAAAATAAATGAAAGTTAAAAAATTAAAAAACGCTCAGCGGTGGCTACTAATAAAAATATAAAAACATGTTTGCATGGCTCTACTAATTAAACGATCTTCAAAAACAAGTAATTAAAAGATTATCAAAGGAATTTCGACAACAGATATTGCTGGAGGATATCAAAATGAAAACATGCCTCATGTATAAATAGACAAATTTTTATTGGACAGTTAATCGAGTTGCATTAGAGTTGAGTTCAAGTTGAGTTTGAGTTGTGTTTGAGTTATATCAGTCAGTTTATTATGGATCCAGAATCAAGAATGCAGTGTTAAAACCTCGGAAAACATGACTTTTTCCAGCCTGAAGTCCGATGAAAACAGCCAATCTACCCGATAAAAGTGATGCCGGTGTAACAACCTGAATCTGCTCAATATCTAATTGTCTTTAAAAAAATGCTTCCGAATAATAAGCATCAAATCCTCACAAGAAAACTTCAAATCTAACCGGTTAGAAATACTTCATTAGAAGCAGAAACAGCAAGAAGTATCCACATTCAAAATCCAAGGTGATAACTTTTTCTTATTTCTAAAGTAGCCATCGCATTAGTAAAACCTCAAGAGTCAAGTTTAAGAACTCTATAGCATCCATAGATGAACTATTAATATCTGTGTTTAAAATGTTGTGTGTGTTCATGCGCGTTAGTATATTGATGTCATTGTATTTTGTATTTCAAATACTATTTAATGCTTTCTCCTAAGATATTATAGTATGCGAATTTAAAATGGGCATGTGTTATTAGTTAAATAAGATTTACAAAATATTCAAAATTAGTTTAATAAAAATATTAATTAAAATAAATTGTCTTTAAACTTAAAACTTTATTTGTCGGTCAATTCTTTTCACCACTAATTGAAACTATATTTTGTTAGTGAATTAAAATTTAGTAAAATGTTATTGTAGTGTCGATTGAGCTAGTCATGAGATAATCTTAGGCACTGAGTTAGCTTGCCATCATTTGAAGCATGTTAATTCACCCTTTTAGGGTAGTTAACTGGCACCCAGAATATTGCTTCCAAATCAAAAGAGCGCTTTGAAAGATCAGTGTTAAAGTCAGCAGCCAGAGAAGAAGTTATGCCCTGGAAATATAATGCTAGTTATATATTTTATAGCTATCGTTTGGACATACATACTCTCCGAGTATGTTCTTCTCTGCCTAAGAGGCCAGTAGTTTTGATCATCGAATTGAACCTGGTACAATATATATAAACAAACTAACTTTTCTCAGACATTGTTTTTTGACAGGTGGTAGTAGTTCACAGCCTAACAATGTAGCAGGATTCAAACACTTACTGTTGTTATATATATATATTAACATTGCATTATTACAGCTGTCTCGGAAAGTACACACTATTTACAACTGCTAATTAAACCAAGACAACATAGAGATTGTTATATACTGCTTTTAATAATGATTTTAAAAAAGGAAAAAAAGATTCAACATGAAATTAATTAATATATTGTAGGAGATTCAAAAATTTCCTTAGTAAATATCATTGAATAGTTCCTGCCCTAGCATAGATTGGTATAATTAGTAAAGCATTCAATTTGAGACGGGATGTTCCAGGATTGATTCTGGTGCTTGCAGGTTTGGAACTTGAACTTCTTAGGAACTCCGGAACAATAAAGCCATATAGTGGTAAAGAATGGGATAGAAGAATATATGTATTAATAAAGAATAGGAAGTTGGAGAGTTGGGGAATTAGTATAGAGAATAAAAAGAGTCTAAATATGTATAGAAGTAAACAGAATATTGGGTGTGAGTTAACTTACAATAATAGCAAGAAAAGTAGTCTGCTGTTTAAGGCTCGAACAGGATTGTTAGCATTAAAAGAATATACACATAAATGGAGAAATGTGGGTGATTTACTCTGCAAGTTATGTAATGAAGGCATAGAAAGTATTATATTAGGCATTTGCTAACTGAATGTAAATGTTTACAAGCAGAAAGGGTACAAATAATGAAGTTGTGGGAGAATAAATATAAACAAAGTGATTATACAGAAAGTGGGTTATTGGTTTTTATGCTGGGTTTGGAAAAAGATAAGGGGGATCTAGATGTAAAGGCCATGGAGTGAACAAAGATGATGTTATGGAAATGGAATGGAGCCGGATAGATAAGATTATGTGAAAAGCTCAGGTTGGGGAATGAAAGGGGAAAGTAAGGTGGCTAACAGGTTTTTCTGGGCATAGTGGTTGAGAGATTCCTGACTTCATTAAAGGAATAGCCATACCATATCACATCATATTACTTTGTTAATAGCTTGGGTAAGCATAGGAAATAGTGATCATGTGATTTTTAGTAGTTTCATTCATTAATATTTACTTGTACATATATATCTTATTATATTCCATAACTATGTAAGTTATCGTACTATTTTACAGCAATATAATTTACTGAATAAATATTGTGTTATTTATATAACATGACTCAGAGTTGTTCCTTCTTTATAATAATATAATTTAATATATTTTTATTATATAGTTACAACAATTTTAATAATAATAATTAAATGGTTTATTGCTAAGAAATTCCTAAAAAATGGCACAATAGGGTCAAATTCCTAAGAAATGGCGCGATAGGGCCAAATTCTAAAAAATGGTTCAATAGGGTCAAATTCCTAAGAAATGGAATAATAGGGCCAAATTCCTAAAAAATGGCACAAAAGGGCCATTATCCTCAGCCCTCAGGGTCTGCCATTGTATCTCTACACCAAATCACACATAGTTACAATTTTAAATGTGCTGCAAATAAAGTATATTTATTTTAAAAATATATGATTTTTTTTTCTATTTAATTTTGTATATAGATTACATTTTCTAAACACCCACTATTTTTACAGTAGAATTTAATTAGAATATATTTCTTTTTTGAAAAAAATTTAAAGTAAACCACCAAAAAAATATAATATTAAAATATATTTCCCAATGTATTCTTACCCTTTTTTCCAAACAAACCTCCAAGCACGATCCAGATGACCTCCATTACATCCCTGCTGCCTTCGGTTGCTACAAGACAACAACTGTTGTGGTGAAAGAACCACTTTATCAGTTCCATTAGAAATGATAGAAATCCTATCAGAGGCAACAGCTTAAAAAATAAAAAAATTGATAGCAATTATAAAATTAAAATAAAAAAGAAGTGTTTATGCGATTATGGTTTGTGATAATGGTATTTATTTCTAGTTATATCTTGAACTATTTTCAGCATGAGTTAAATATTTTTAGAAAAATTTAAATTTTATTTATACCTTTCTAAATACATTCAACTCTAGTAATAATAGACAGATTGGTGCACCATAATAATCTACATGTTATTATTAAATAGTTGAAAAAAATTTAGAAAGTTTGAACTTTTCTAAAAAGATCTTAATTCAGTTAGATCATCTAATATATAAATACATATATTGTGATGATTTTTAATGAGCAAGTAAGTAATTTTACAGTTTATCAACTATGTAATGCTAAAAATATACACCCGTTTGCAGAATAGCAAGTCTGAATACATTCCTAAGATAATTCACAGGCAAGAATCCTAAAGAACCATTTAAATGAACTTGCAAACAATATGTATCTTTTATTATGTTAAAAGCAACAAGATTGGAACTGAAAAACAATTATACTTTATCAAATATAAAATGATAAGGATATGAACCCATTTACTGTGCAAACAAGTCTGAATACATTATTACGATAATTGTTTAGGAAGAATTGTGAAGAGTCATTTAAATGAATTTGCAAACAACACTTACGTTTTGTTATATTAAGACCCAAAAAATTGAAATTGATATAGTAAAAGATAGGAATTGTTGTAAAGTTCATTAAAAATTTTTTTTAAGAATCTTACTTGTGAATTATCTTAGCAATATATTCAGACAAATATGAATGGGTTTGATTACATACACTTGAAGAAATTTTTTTTTGATTTAATAGACAATTTTTAATCTAATAATCTACGCTTGGATACAATTTTATTTCAAACTTTTTAAAATTGTTTTTAAAAGTATAGGCTTAGATCTGTTAATGATAAAACTTGCAATAGTCCTTGCTAAAGTGATTCACAATCTTCAAAAATATATGACAAGTCTGCCCAGAGGGCACAAACAAATAAACTCTCCATACACTAGCGACACCAAGTGCAAGCCTTTGGAACCAATGGATGCAAGAAGGTTTGTGCATAAAATCCCTATCTAGTGCCTACTCATCTAACATTCCCAAACAAGTTTCTAGCTTGTGGCTTGCCCTTGGGGGCACTACTGTATGGAGAGTTTGGTACTCTTGTTAACAGCATATGTAAGCACAGGAAATGGTGATCATGTGATGTTTTGATGGTCAAATACAAAACAGTTGGTATAAATAATGGCTGTCATTTACGATAGAAATATTCTATATATTTTTTTACTTATTACTTCATCAAAGTATAATTTTCAGATAGTTTGTAATACAAGTCTTAGTTATAGAAAAAAATAAATTTACTTTTGTACAAATATGTCCAGGGCAAAAAAACAAGGCAATCAAAGAATATCCCATCAAATAATTTTAGTTAGTCATTCACTAGACCAGAGATCGTTCACTTAACGATTAATATTTTTGTGAAGTAATTTTCACTAAACAACTATCATGCAAAGTAGGGATTGGTTTTTATTCACTTTTAACACCTTGTGGAGGAGTATAACTATAAATAGATGATCAGATATATAAAAAAGATGTACGATCTCCAAGATGACCATTTCATGCTGAACCAGCACTCATCAGTTGGCCCAGATCACAATCTCTTGCACATATCTTTATCATTGTTCAATATATATATATATATATATATATATATATAGCCAATTACTATAGTTTAATTGAATGTGTCAAACTTACTGTCCTCACAACTTTGACACAAACCATTTAATGGAAGTATACTATTAATTTTTATTAGTCATTCATTAGACTAGAGATTATCTACTTAATGAATCATATTTCTGCAGTGTAATTTTCATTACACCACTCTCGTGCAAGGTAGAGATTGGTTTCTGTCTGCTTTTAACATCTTGTGGTGGGGTGTAATCATAAACATATTACCAAAGACGTGAAAAAAATGTATGATCACCAATATGCTGATTTCATGCTGTAGCAGCACTCACCAGTTGGCCCAGATCATAATCTCTTGCACATATCTTTATCATTGTTCTGTATAGATAGATAGCAAATTACTACAGTTTAATTGAGAAGTATCAAACTTATCCTCTTAACTTTGTCTCAAACCAATTAATTGAAGTATATCTTCTATAATAAATTTTAACAAGGTCATCATTATGTCTCACAAGGTTATAAATATTCTTATTTTTTAATTTTAACAGATGATTTTTGCAGACTAACTTAAATTCCTTTTTAAAAATCCTTAGTCATAGACAGAACATAAAAATTTAGTTGTGCAATTAGAAAGCATACCAAATTAATATTACTCTTATATTATATCTACAATCTAATACCATTATTACAAAAAAGAACACAAGGAAATAGCTTATAATCAGAATATAACTTTTTGCATTAATAGGCTGCAACATAATCCTACCCCATTTAGGAGTGTCTTGGACCATAATACAACTTATTTTCCACATTTGTCTAAAGTTAGATCAAACTTAACTTCCTTGGAAAATAAGTTGGCTCTATTTGTGTTATTAGGGTACTTTAGGGTAGCTTCCTCAGCAGTAGAATATTCTGCTAGTGAATAGTATCCTGTTTGGAGAAAAAGTGTCCAAATTTCTGGATATACAATTAAATATTGCAAAAAATATTAATGGACCACTCAAGTCTCTCCTTTGTGGTGGCCTCCTATTTCTCTGCCAGATATCATAAGTTGCCTCACAGGAAATATATTAGATGCTGTTAAGTAGATTGAAATTTCCAGTAAGTCAGAATTTAGTTCCACCATCTAAAACACCAAATGAAGATTATCTTTTCGGATGTTCACAGAATCTTGGATTGAATAATTATGGCATAAAAAGTAGAAACTCTTATGGGGTTTCAAACAAATATCTTTTGTCAAATCGAATAATAGAGCCAAATGGATTTCGTCTTGCCTATTTAACTGGATCTACAGATTTTGGATAAACAAGGTCTTTGTACTCATTTGTTTCATAAAGGGTATTTAGTAGATACTGATCTCATGGATAAACACAAATCATGAACAAACATCATGAAAATTGTTGAATCTAAAGATATAGTGGTAGAATTGAAAGTCTTAATAAAAGCAGTAGTGAATCTATCTTCTAACTGAAATGTCTAAGATTCCTTTGTGGTATTTTGTCAATAATAAATTGTCTAAAAACCTATAATTTTGCATCATATAAATATTACATAAAAATAATCCTAAACTTTGACTTAAAGCCTTCCTATATCACAATCTTCATTTGTGCAAGTTTGAATCGGACAGGAAAACAATATCAGCAAAAACATGTCTGAACAACGGAATGTCAAATATAAAAACTATTTACTTCTACCAACCATCAGAAACTTTTACCAGAAAATATGACACCCCTTACTCCCTATTGACCCTAAACCTTGGTTAGCCCTTTCCCCATAAAACCCATTGTATTACTAAAATTATTACTCCTATTCATTAGGTTTCTCTACATACTACACCTCCATTGCATCTGCTTCTCAACAGTGCAAAAAATACCTTACCAATTGACCACCATTCTCAAGTGGTTTACAAGGTAAAAAGCCAAGAATACACCTGCCCCTCCATTTATTACAGGAAATCTCGGGCAAACCTGTCTAGTATAGTTCAACACACATACTTATATAATAAAGCTAGAACACACAGTCAATATTTTTTGAATATTTTTCTACAACTGATCATACCTATGTTCATTCAACTGTTGACATTGTGTGCACTGAACACAGCAGCTTTAAACAAAAAATGAAAGAGGCATGGCATACCTCAGGTGACAAAAAGTCTATCAATTGAAAAGAATCATGTGTGCCCCTCTCAAAACGATGGCCTATTCTCTCTAATTAATTTTCATATTTAAATTATATGTAAATTAGAAATAACAGCATTTATATACCCCCACTCCTACTTTTAAATTTATGCTATGTTTATGATTTGTAATAGTCGAAAGTCGGCTAAACACTTACTGTTTTTAAAAAAAACGGACTTTATAAGAGCTTTTCTCTATACGGTCTTTATATATTTATGATTAAAACTTTGACTTTATATTATAGACTTTTATTAATGAAAAAATTTATGAAAAATATAAACAAACATATTTAAACAAAACATACACATATTTGCTCAAAAGAGTAACAACATCAAAAATACTATCACTAAATGAAAAACTGAAAATCTTATTATTTATTACTCTTTTTACAAACTATATCTCAATAAACTTTATAACAAATCATTTTCTATTTAGATATAAAAAATTTTATCATTAAGCACCTGATATATAATTAATACAATCCTCTATCTTTATATAATTAAAGTAATCCTCCCATTAACATTACAAATTTCAACTGAACAATTAATTACTAGTCTTTAGTAGACAGCCTACTAATTTTATAATACTACAACATCGGACGATCCAAAACACCTGATGGCACTGTTTCCATGCAAAAACACAGAAATATGCAATTTACAAGCCCACCTGATGTTGTAGTACTAATTTTACTCATTCAGTTTATTCAACAAATTCATCTTGCTTTAGAATATGCATTCTGATAATTACAGAAGTAAGAAATTGTTGATTTGTTATGCAAATAAATAGCCAATAATTATAGTTAGACAATTAGCCTAAATTTCCTTGCTGGAGAGTTGCATTAGATCTTAAAGTCTAGGTGCAGTGCTCTCAGATCCAAAGCTCATCACTGATGAAAGCCACAAGCTAGAAACTGGTCTGGGGATATTGGATGCTTAGATAATAGGTAAGAATTTTATGCACAAACCTTCCTGCATCCATTGATTACTCTGGCTTGTACTGAGTGGTACTACTGTATGGAAAGTTTTGCCTCCGTATTTTCTGTTTGGTCCATCATTACAATATTCAAGAATCAGGTTTCCTTCAAATAAACAATTATACATTAGTTTGATGGTATTAACTGTACCCTGCAACAATTTCAAAGAAATAATGTCTATCTCCAAATATTGTGCCTACACCAAAGACAATAACTGGTTCTTTTTTTGAATATAAATGAGAGCTTACTTCATTTTAATGTATTGTTTATCTGAAATAAACTCACATGCGAGAATATACAGTAGCATCACCTAGTGCCAGCCATAATAACTAATGAATGCCAGAAAGTTTGTACATAAAATCCTTATCGAGTGCCTACTCCTCTAATATCCCAAACTAGTTTCAAGTTTGTGGCTTTTGTCACCGAGGAGCCTTGGATCCAAGAGTACTGCACCTAATGCAACCATCTAATAGCCACCTTTTACCATTTTAGTTAACTATAAAGTAATGAGCCAAAATAAAGATGCAATAATGTTTTCAATCCAAGCTAATTTGCTTGCGTAGTCATACAGATCTGAATTCATTTTGTTGTCTTTGGTTTATATGGAGGGTTTGCTACTGTTATAAATATATTGTGTAAGCATAGGGAACAGTGGTCATGTGATGTTTTGTTGGTTTGATTTATTATTTGCATAATACTTAAGAGTAAAGTAAAATCCTTAAATATAACAAATGATTTTGTCTCTATTAATACAGAAATTGACATGAATGTTGAATGAGATTTGAAAGTAAAATTTGGTAAATAAATTCAATTCTCAGATAATGAGGTTACAACTACTGTCTAAAGATTCAGACTTAGAATGTATGGTAACAATGCAAGATCGTAAAAGAATAGCAAATTTTTTGAAAGCTTGACATTCCAACAATGGTTTGAATAGATCCAGAATATCTGGGGACTGGCTATTTTTAGTAAATTTCAATTTTTCATTAACTAAAGCTGAATTAAAGTTGACAATGCTGGTTAGTGTATATGGACCTGCAATCTATCAGGATTTGTGATTGTAAAAAGCATTATCTTTCTAGTACCATTTTTGACAGGGCTATAGAACTGCTAAACTCCTACTTTGATCTAAGATTTTGAATTAATTTATATAGAAACTTCTATGTAAATGATATTGCTGAATAGTTTCCAATTACACCTTGTCCTTAGGTACCAAATTCTTTCAAACTCTAAAAGTACAATATTATCTCTTGGAATTATTCTAATTTAAACAAGTTAGGATTGAAGTTAAATTCACCAATATCTAGGATATTTATTAAATTGAGTTTAGATGAACATGATGGAAGAGAAACTTCTAGTTCTAATAATGTTCATTTAGTTCTGCTAATCTTGGTTTTAGAAGTCTGATACATAATATTGGCAATATCATTGGTTATGATAGTAGTAGTTTTTTAGAGATATTACTACACATGCCAAACTTATATAGATCAATCAAAACTATTGACTGAATCCCATAGAGTATTGTTCTTTCATAATCTTACTCAATCTTTCTAATTTAAAATTATCAACAAATTTTAGAAGTCTATCACCAGTTTTTGAATCTTTGGTACGTAAAAGAATTGGATTTGGCTTATTTTTTATAGTCTTTTTATTTTATTTTAATGACTGATACATTTCTGATAATGTAAAAAAAAGATTGTATAATGTATAGACAATTACTACAGTTTAATTGATAGGTGTCAAACTTACTGCCCTCACATCTTTGACCCAAACTACTTAATGGAAGTTTTATTAAGATTTTTTATTTGTCATTCACTAGTCTAGAGATTATCCACCTAATGAATAATATTTCTATAGTGCAATTTTCACTGCACCGTTCTCACCCAAAATGAGGGCAGTAAGTTTGACAATGATCAATTAAACTGTAGTAATTGGATATCTATATATATTGAATAATGATAAAGATATATGTAAGAGATTGTGATCTGTGCATTTTGGGAATCGTACATCTGTTTAACATGTTTGGAGATATGCTTACGATTGCACTCTTCCACAAGGTGTTAAAATCTGATAGAAATTAGTCCCTACCTTGCAGGAAAGTGGTATGGGAAAAATTACACTACCAAAATATTATTCATTAACTGGATAATCTTTAGTCTAATGATTGACTAATAAAAATTATTAATATACTTCCATCAAGTGGTTTACGTCAAAGTTATGAGGGTGGTAAGTTTGACACCTAACAATTAAACAGCAGTAATTGGCTATTTGTATACACTGAACAATGATAAAGGTATATGTAAGAGATTGTGATATGGGCCAACTTATCAATGGTGGTTCATCATGACATGTCCATCTTGGGGATCATACATCTTTTTCACATTGTTAGTCATATGTTTATGATTACATCCATCCATAAAGTGTTAAAAGTGGATAGAAACCAGTCTCTACCTTGTGTGAAAATGGTATAGTGAAAATTATACTACAGAAATATTATTCATTAAGTGAATAATTTCTAGTCTGATGAATGAATGATACAATTTATTAATGCACTAAGATATAAACCACTAAATATCACATGAACACTATTTCTTATGTTAGCACATTACTGCTAATAAAATAGGCAAAACTCTTCATACAGAGTCAGCGCCAACCAGAGTAATCAATGGATGCCAGAAGGCTTGTGCATAAAATACCCATCTAGGGCCTACTCATCCAATATCCCCAGACTAGTTTCTGGCTTGTGGCCTTCGTCAGTGAGGACAAGCCAGAAACTAGTCGGGGGATATTGGATGAGTAGGCACTAGATGGGGATTTTATGCACAAGCCTTCTGGAATCCATTGATTATTCTGGTTGGTGCTGAGTGGTGCTACTGTATGGAGAGTTTTGCCTGTTTTAATAGCACTAAGATATATTTTTAATGGTCAAAAATCTTATTAAAATATTGTTAGGCATTATCAGATAGTAAACAGTAATAGTGTGTTTTTTCAAAGTGAATTTGAATCTGGCATACTAGAGAAAAAAATTAATATGATGATTCTTTTAATCATAATGGTGAATAAATTAATCATTATTATATCAGCTCTCAATAGTGTGATTTAGCATTGCTGACCCAAGAAGTAAGAATTTCTGGTCTTAATTAAGTAAAATGAAAATATTATTGAATGCCATGTGACCTCTTGCACCATACACATCTAATGTTTCTTCTATAAGACCTCCAATTCTCTACTTATTATATGTCTATTCTTTTACATGTTTATAAAACAAATCATCAATTTCATACATTTGACCATTTTCTTAAATATTCTTTTATATATATATATAATTATCTCCATATATTATGTGTGCTTTTTCCCATGTGGTTTTAATTTTAATAAAAATATTTTGCATGTATGCAATGGAATTTCTGTACTTTTATTTTTATAATTTCTATTTCTATTTTCTTTTGTACTTTTATTTTTATAATTTCTATTTTCTTCTGTACTTTTATTTTTATAATTTCTATTTTCTTCTGCACTTTTATTTTTATAATTTCTATTTCTATTTTCTTTTGTACTTTTATTTTTATAATTTCTATTTTCTTCTGTACTTTTATTTTTATAATTTCTATTTTCTTCTGCACTTTTATTTTTATAATTTCTATTTTCTTCTGCACTTTTATTTTTATAATTTCTATTTTCTTCTGCACTTTTATTTTTATAATTTCTATTTTCTTCTGTACTTTTATTTTTATAATTTCTATTTTCTTCTGCACTTTTATTTTTATAATTTCTATTTTCTTCTGCACTTTTATTTTTATAATTTCTATTTCTATTTTCTTTTGTACTTTTATTTTTATAATTTCTATTTTCTTCTGCACTTTTATTTTTATAATTTCTATTTTCTTCTGTACTTTTATTTTTATAATTTCTATTTTCTTCTGTACTTTTATTTTTATAATTTCTATTTTCTTCTGCACTTTTATTTTTATAATTTCTATTTTCTTCTGTACTTTTATTTTTATAATTTCTATTTTCTTCTGCACTTTTATTTTTATAATTTCTATTTTCTTCTGCACTTTTATTTTTATAATTTCTATTTTCTTCTGTACTTTTATTTTTATAATTTCTATTTTCTTCTGCACTTTTATTTTTATAATTTCTATTTTCTTCTGTACTTTTATTTTTATAATTTCTATTTTCTTCTGCACTTTTATTTTTATAATTTCTATTTTCTTCTGTACTTTTATTTTTATAATTTCTATTTTTTTCTGCACTTTTATTTTTATAATTTCTATTTTCTTCTGCACTTTTATTTTTATAATTTCTATTTTCTTCTGTACTTTTATTTTTATAATTTCTATTTTCTTCTGTACTTTTATTTTTATAATTTCTATTTTTTTCTGCACTTTTATTTTTATAATTTCTATTTTCTTCTGCACTTTTATTTTTATAATTTCTATTTTCTTCTGCACTTTTATTTTTATAATTTCTATTTTCTTCTGTACTTTTATTTTTATAATTTCTATTTTCTTCTGCACTTTTATTTTTATAATTTCTATTTTCTTCTGTACTTTTATTTTTATAATTTCTATTTTCTTCTGTACTTTTATTTTTATAATTTCTATTTTCTTTTGTACTTTTATTTTTATGATTTCTATTTCTATTTTCTTCTGTACTTTTATTTTTATGATTTCTATTTCTATTTTCTTCTGTACTTTTATTTTTATGATTTCTATTTCTATTTTCTTCTGTACTTTTATTTTTATAATTTCTATTTCTATTTTCTTCTGATTTTTATAATTTCTATTTCCATTTTCTTCTGTACTTTTTATTTTTATTTTCTTCTGTGCTTTTATTTTTATACATGTCTGAATTTATTTATACATAGTATAATAAATTATATTCCTACTCATTTTTTATGCATTAGTGTTAGTTTATTCCAAAATATAATTCTATTATTGCAATGACTGATATTATAGCTCTGATCCAATGTATCTCTCCATGTCTTCACTTGTCATCTTAAAGAGGCCTGGAACATGATTCTTCATGAAGAATATGATTCTGTTTTCTCAGTTAGTAGACAGCACAAATTCAGATGGAAGGAAGTTAAACCATCAAACATCACATGATTACCATTCTTTAGGCTTACACAATCTATTTTTCACAGAGGCAAAACTCTCCATACAGTAGCACTACTCGATGCAAGGCTCCTCACTGATGAAAGCCATAAGCTAGAAACTATTCTGAGGATATTGGATGAGTAGGCACTAGATAGGGATTTTATGCACAAATTTTCCTGCATCCATTGATTACTCTGGGTTGTACTGAGTGGCACTACTGTATGGGGAATTTTGCCTCTGTGAAAAATGAAAGTTCCTAAAGGTTTGCCATTAATTAGTGTAAAATTTGCATATAAATAAATTACATGTACTGCCTTCAAAACTAATGTTAATTCGTACTTATTATACCAATTATATTTGAAATAAGTATTTAGTTTTGCATGTATTATATTCCATACAGAAGAAGTATAAACAGTTAACATCAAGCAGTTTTAATCATCAGAAGGTATCTATTTAAATTACATGGAAGATAAAATTTGGATTTTATTGAAAGTAGAGACTTCATGTTTAAAAATAATCATATTATATGATGATAATAATGAATTGTAACAAATTATAAGCATCATTATTTCAAATCACACATACTAAACAGTTTAGATCTGAACACAACCAATAAAGTAAACTTGAGCCATTAGGCCATAAACATGACATTATTAAATTTCATATAGCTGATATATAATTTTAAATTATTTTTAAATATTGAACATATTTACTTTATACTTAAACTGATGATTTTTATACATCGAACTTAAACACTTACACACTAATAATTTATATAGTATTTTGAAAGTAAATCCTGTAATAAAAGAGTTGTGGATTTAATTTAATGATGTAACATTGAATCCTTACTTCTAACAAATGGATCCCAACTGAATCAGTTAATGCCTAATCGGTCTGAACGTTCAGAATTTCAAAATATGAGCCATAAAATTTTAATTAGTTTCTTGTATTAAAATGACTGAAATTCAGAGCATAAAATGATTATTAAAAATAATCAAAATATTCCAGAAAAAATACAAGCCATCCATTCATTATTGTTTTATGTACAAATGCTTCAACTTGAAAAATGGTAAATTATAATGGCAATCTTTTCTATTTTAGTTTCAACAATCTTTTTCCATTTTAGTTTCAACAGAGGCAAAACTTTTCTTACAGTAGCGCCACACAGTGCAAGCCAGAGTAATCAATGGATGTAAAAAGCTTAGTGCATAAAATCCCTATCTAGTGTCTGCTCATCCAATATCCCCAGATTAGTTTCTAGCTTGTGGTTTTCATTAGTGAGGAGTAGGAATTTTATGCACAAATCTTCCTGCATCCATTGATTACTCTGGCTTGTACTGAGTGGCACTACTATATGGAGAGTCTTGCTTCTGTTGAAACAGCTTGTATAAACATAAAGAATGAGGACCATGTGATATTTTAGTTTCAATAATAACATTTACAAGCTTTTCTTTTAACACAGTTTCAATATATTTCAATTATATTTATTTCTTCAGAGTGAAAATCTCACCGTTTATATTTTTCCTATCATTTCGATTTTTTTTTTCCAAATAAAATTTCTACATTTTACTATATCATAATCATATTTATTTTTTCTTGCAATGTTTTGATCTCTTTTCTTTTTTTCTGTTTAGTTTTATCTTTTCTTTTGCTTCTTGTTTCTTTAATGATTATACTTTTTTCATATCCTTCAGAATTACTGATTATGGTAACAAATGTAATTAAATGGTGTTTTTAAAATTTTGGATCATTTCTACTACTATTGAGAGCACCAGTTTTACCAATGACAATTCGCTTTGCTACAGATTTTTATAAACAAATTTGAGAGTCTATGATTTTCTGTAATGGAAACTTGTAATCGTATAGATTCTGCTATGAAGTAAGCATCGATTGTCCTTAATAAATTATCATGCCAAAAGCATCTAATTTGAGGAAAGTCAAAAAAAATTAGTTTATTTCAATGCTTTGAATGTTGGATAAGTATAGATTTATTTGGTTTAATCTGTTAACTATAGTTGAACGCACTTCCGGCTGGTGAATGATTTTGGTTTCATTGGCCGAAAGCATGCTCAGCTACACTTAATAACTAAACTAAATAAACATTTACTTAGCCAATATTTGAAACATTGAAATAAACTCATTACAGTAGAATAAGAAAAAGGAAAATAATTCTGAATAATACAAATTAAATAGAGTAACTATTTTGTAATTTTAAAACATTTCTTTCCGATGCAATTAGTCAACTTCTACAATCATAGTATCAGTATAGGTAAAACGATTTTTTGAACAGACATTGATCTTTTAGCACAATAAATAATGGGAGACAATAAAATATGTGGAGACAAAAAAAATGATTATAAAATAAAGCAAAAATACTACCCCAAGTTGTAAAATAAAAAACAAACCTGCAGTTGAAATTGCCCATGATGATCCGCAACTACCTTGGTCTTGGACAGGCTGAATTAATTTTGGCCATTTTGCTCTAGCATCGAATGAAGGTGGTAAAATGTGATTGTCTTCACTGTTTATTTCTGTTTGTGCAATAATATCCTTCTGAGGAGGTAGAGTGCCCAGATGGTAGGTAATACCTGCTTGAAGAGTTTGTCCCCATAGAAATGAGTAATTGGAAGCGGTCCATCTGAAAAGAAATGTTACTATATATAAAATATGAAGCACTGCTAAAACTATTGTCACATCAACATTATGCAATAGCATTAATTCCAGATTAATCATATGTAGGTCAAATATAAATAGATTCATTGTAAAAATACTGATATTCATAATCGTTCGGGTTATAGTATTCACAGTGATTTTCTATAAAAGTAAAAGAACTAAAATAATAAAAGTATTGATGTCTCTGACAGTGGTGACAAACAACAAAGAAATAAGCAGATAATCAATAATACTTCATCTAAACCATCACATGAAGCACAAAGGATGTATCAGATTGTGAAATGGTCTAATTTATCAGACATAAAATAAACAGGCAAAAACTCTCCATATAGTAGTGCCACCTTGTGCTAACCAGAGTAATCAATGGATGCCAGAAGGCTTGTGCATAAAATCCCTATCTAGTGCCTACTCATCCAATATCCCCAGACTAGTTTCTGGCTTCTGGCCATCATCAGTGAGGAGCCTTGGATCTGAAAGCACTGCACCTAGATCTTAGGATCTAATGCAACCCTCCAGCAGCCACCTTTTATCTCTACTTCACTACAAAACTATGAGAATGAAATTGAAAACACAATAATATTTTCAATCTAAGCTCAATAGCTTATATAGTCATATGGGTCTGAACTCAATTCAGCACCCATACATTTTGGTGACTTTGGCTCTTTAACAACCATAGCCACCATTATCCTATTAGGCAGGATTGATGTTAAACCACTAAACATCACATGATCACCATCTCATGCTAGCACATAACTGTTAGTAAACAGGCAAAAACTCTCCAATAGTAGTGCCACCTTGTGCTAACCAGAGTAATCAATGGCTCCTCACTGATGAAGGGCACAAGCCAGAAACTAGTCTGGGAATACTGGATGAATAGGCACTAGATAGGGATTTTATGCACAAGCCTTCTGGCATCCATTGATTACTCTGGTTAGCACAAGGTGGCACTACTATATGGAGAGTTTTTTTGCCTGTTTACTAACAGTTATGTGCTAGCATGAGATGGTGATCATGTGATGTTTAGTGGTTTAACATTGTAAAATAGTTAGAAATATTGATGGTAGAAAAAGAATAACCAGCAATAAGATGCATGAAATCCATCACTGTAATAATTAATCTCCATTGAGGACCCTGAAAGTAGAGATATATAGAACATCAAGAGGTTACGATATTTCAAAATACTTTACTTCAATTTGTGTGAATTCTACCTTATAAAGCAGCACACCTTTAAAAAACGTTTCTTCTTGGTTAAAGCAACAGTGATGTACCATCTTATATTTTTTTCAAGGAACTGTAAATAAATCATTTGATAAATATTAAGATGCTATTATTCTAAGAAAACAAATAATAGACTCTTACCAATAATGATCAAGTTATACCATTTCTAGTACCTTGGTTTGCTAGTACTGTCACTGGTCATGCCAGCAACATCTGAAGAAGAGGGGAGAATAATACCTCTCAAAACGTTGTGAAGATACTAACATGTTTGAAGTGCTATTATTAACAGTGGAATGTATTTGGAATATTTAAATAAAGTTAAATTTTTCTAAAGACATTCAATTCATATATGAGATAATGGAAATAGTCCAATATAAAAATACAACTAGAACACCATCATTACAAACCTTTAGGAAATAATAAAACTCTCACCATTTAACTATTAGAAATCCTGATAAATCATGCCTTCTTAGGGGAGATCATTGGAGAGGTCTTTATTCATTTATTTAAAATATTAAACCACTAAATATCACATGATCCCCCATTTTTTTTGCTTACACAAGCTGATTACACAGAGGTAAAACTCTCTATACAGTAGTGCCACTCAGTGAAAACCATAGTAATCAATGGGTGCAGGTAGGTTTGTGCTTAAATTCGCTATCTAGTGCCTACTCAGCTGATACCTGTAGACTAGTTTTTAGTTTGTGGATTTCATCACAAGACTCCTCACTGATGAAAGTCACAAGCTAGAAACTAGTCTGGGGATATTGGATGAGTAGGCACTAGATGGGGATTTTATGCACAAGCCTTCTGGCATCCATTGATTACTCTGGCTTGCACTGAGTAGCACTACTATATGGAGAGCTTTGCCTCTGTGTCTATTTAAATGATGCTTTACATTTGATTTTAATTCTTCCAATACATAATTTTATCTTCTCTCCCTCCAAAAAAAAGAGGGCAAAATAAAACATAGCATCACCTCTTCAAATCTAATTTTCAAGAATTTTGGAGATCTTCAAAAAAATATAACCATTTATATTTTATTTTCCAAAATTTCTTACCAGAAATTTCAGGTTTTTTTTTTATTATGATAAAAAATTATTAGCTACTTTCACACAACTTCTTACATAAAGTTAAATTCAACTTTCCATTGGATAAACCATTAAGCATCACATGATTACAATACTGTATGGAGAGTTTTGCTCTGTTTATTTCCATTGGATAATGTTTGTTTGTCCGATATAGAATGCAATTTGGTTCCTTCTTTATCTATTAAAATGCATCCAAAAATTTTTTTTAGCTCATTACATGTTCATTGTTTTCTTTTCAATACTAATATCATTATCATCATTTTGCTGATGATATCAATTACTATCATATTTTTTTTGCTAATACTCTTCCAATGATCCATACTTTAAATTGTATTCAAACTTTTTAGGTTGAGCAATTTCTTTCTTTTCTGTAAAATATAAAGATTGTGGATGATAATTATCTTGAGTAATAATTTTAACTTTGTTGAATTGTTTGAAAAAAAATCTTAGATGAATATAACTTCCAAAACATCACCTAAGGTCTAGATGCAGTGCCTTCAGATTCAAAGCCCTTCAATGATGAAAGCCATAAGCTGGAAACTAGTCTGGGAATTGCATCTGTTGGTTATTAAGGCTTGCAATGGGTGGCACTACTGTACAGAGAGTTTGCTCCTGTTATGAATATAACCTTGGATATTTCTAAACCATGTTACACATCTAACTTTTTAAAGCCTACCTATTTCGTATATAAATTTAAAGATTAATAAATGTTCAAACTGTTAATCCGTTAAAATGTTCATATTAAAATGGATGGCTAAAGTCTTAATTTTACGTATTTTCATAACAGCACACATGACAATGATTCTAATAGCGTATCAAACTTATTTCAGGATTATTTATGAAGTGATTGTCTTCCATATAAATGTTTTCTGTTCTTACATACAGGAAAATGACCCAAAAAATTATTTAATATCTTCTATCCATGAAAGTATTTATGCCAACATCATATCCCTTTATAAGACATGCATGGTGGAAGATCTTAATAATACACAAAAAAGCATGGTCTTCAATGAGCATAATCAAAAATCTAGATTCTATATGATAGATCTCATATCACCACAACATCAAGTTAAGCATATTGAAAGATTTAATTACTTAAAGCATACAAAAAATCCTTAAGTTCTTATGTCTGCATTATATTAGTGCATTGGATAGAATATAAATAATAATGGTTTATTATTCAGGAATTAATGAGAACGTTGAGTTTATGATCCATGGTACTTGAGGTTCAGAGTTCAAACCACTAAACATCACATGATTACCATTTCTTATCCTTGCTCATAACTGTGATTAAAATAGGCAAAACTCTTCATACAGTAGTGCCACTCAGTGCAAGCCAGAGTAATCAATGGATGCTAGAAGGCTTGTGCGTAAAATCCATTGATTACTCTGGCTATCACATATGAAGTGTTTAATAAATATATTATTGTTTTATTTTTCCTAATATTTCAAAATTGAAAAATTCTTGCAATATTTGGAATAAATAAAATAAATGATTCCTTATGTTTTGAAAATAAAAAGTGGGTTTGAGTTAAAATCATTTCTGAAGGATTGGATACAGATTAAGCTTTTGACACTTAGCTCAGTTGGTTAGAGCCTTACCTTAAAATTCAATAATCAAGAATCTAAGGACCCAGGTTCGAATCCCATGCCAGTACTGTCACTGGTCAGGCCAGCAACACCCGAAGAAGAGGGAAGAAGAGGGGAGAAAAATACCCCTCAAAACGTTGTTTGCTGTGATATTACTAACATTTGTTTGCTGTGAGATTACTAATAGTTGAATGCATTTGGAATATTTAAATAAAATTAAACTTTCCTAAAGACATTCAACACTCATGTTAGATGATGGAAATAGTCCAATATAAAAACACAGCTGGAACACCATCATCACAAACCTCAGAAAAACACTCAAGTTCAACACTTTATAAATGGGATTAGAACTAATATTTCTTTCACTCAGAGCATGTTTATGACTATTTTATTTTCAAAACATACACACACATAACATTCATTTGACATTATGCTTGTATAAATGTTTATCATTATTAGTACAATCACTTTCATTAATAATATATTGAATAATATTAGCCAATTATGTTGTTTACCTGACTTACCCTAAATTTGCCTTATTAACAAAATCAATTATTTCTTGGCGAATAAGACAGGCGGATTTTTGGCACTGAAATTCATAGCGTTCAGGGTAGAAGCTAATTTGGGTGCAAATACTAAAAAAAAAAAAAAAATACAAATAAACATTATTATGGCAGAAATAAGATGAAAATCATTTTAAATAATTAAAAAACGATAAAAATTACAAATAGGGAAATATTTGAAAAGATAATCAGGCGTGAAGTGACAATAGGAGAGACAGAGAGAATCTATCAATTAGAATAGTGAGTAACTAAAAGACAAAAAAAGTAGATAAATAGTAAGAACATTAAGAAGATAAAAAAGCAATAGCATATGCAAAAGACATTTATATAGGTAAAGAAAATGAGTATTTCTCAGTAAAAATAAATGTAGTAAAAGTTAGATATCACATAGGTGAATAATGAAACATTTTCCTCGTTTGCAATAAAGGTTATGATTTCCGTCTGAATTGAAATTGTTCTGAGTAGAACTCAATTATTCAAATCAATTCTTAAAGCATACATGCAAACACACACAATTTGCTTTATCAAAATAAATTACTATTTCTAATTATGTAGAAGATAGTTATATATATATATTCGTATGTCATAGCATTGGCCGGGAGGCGAACCCACAACCGTCTGCAACCAATTACTTGCTTGCAAGGCGGCTGCGATGACCTCTTGGCTAACATCGCTTGACAATATATTTATATTAACTATAATGATTACTATTACAAAGAAACTTTCCCTTATCTTATATACATTCAACAATATATATTGTAACAAAATTGTGTCAGTAAATAATGATCATACACGTTGAGAGACCAATCTATATAATGGAAATATCATCAATGAAGTCACATGATATAGAATGATGATAATGTTTTGCACTGAATACCAATTTATATAACAGAGCATATATGTGCCAAATTCAGCAATGGATAATTCAAATAACTTTACTGTATCAAACATTGTATTGACTATTAAATTTATGTAATGAAAAATACATGTGAATGGCTGCTAAGGATTCTTTTATATTTCCAAATATGATATATAATATTCTATCTTTTACAATTTAAAACATCTGCTTTATTTTGTAGATATAACGTAATTGTTTTACTAGGATATCATAGCTTTATATAAATATGAAAATGGATGTAGTAGTCAATGAACTATGTACATACAGATTATATATACATATATCATTAAAAGCCAGTCAGCACTTGGACAATCCCAATATCAATAACAATCAACAATTTCAAACTGTTGTCAAGGAAACCCCAAAGATGGATTACACCTTTACTATTAAAAGGAGGCCTTGATAACAGTTTGAAATTGCTGATTGTTATTGATATTGGGATTGTCTAAGTGTTGATTTAATGACTACTTACTAACCCATTTAGCTTTGAACATTATTACATTTATTATTTAAATATAAATTGATAAAAAATCAAGTCACATGTCACATGACCTAATTTTAATAAAGCTCGTATTTACCAATGTTATATATAGAGTTCGCAAAACAAACTCTTAACAAGCTTTGAGAATACCCTCAACCCCAGACTGGTTTCTGCATCTAGCATCGTCAGTGAGGTGTTAGGATATTCATTAGATTAAAAATACTAGGACTAGCCCAGCACTTTATCTAATGTATAACTATTAAGAAGAAAATCTGAAACTTTCAGACATCTATATGTCTAAAAATCCAGCTATATTCTTTCAACCGCACTCCCCTTTTAAATAAAGAAATCTTGTTTGAATGGGTTGCAAAAGTCAAACTTTTCTTTATTTAAAAACTGAAGGAATATATAGATGGGGGGGGGGGCATTTTGTATAGATTTCAGCTAGCATTTTGCACTGTTTATACATATGGTTCAAATTACGGTGTATTTTTCAAACAAATTTTTTTAAAAACAATTTTCCATTATGCTGATTTTACAATATTTACAAATATATTAACAAATGAAATGTTTAAATTAAACTAATCTAATAGTTTTACTGATACTTTGATATTATTTCTGCTATAAAATATTACTCTGGTGATATTTTTGTCCGGTAATATTTATTCAAAATTTTCCATTTGTAATGACATGGTAACCAAGAATCCTGACATGACTAATCCATGTCAAATAAACTGACCTTTTACTTTCCATTTTAGAAGATATTAACTACTTCACTTTGGTGACTTTTTTCCTTCCACAATATAATATATCTCTCGCATCATTTATAAATAATACGGTTTTAAATAAAAATACATTTATTATATATATGTGTGTGATTTTTTGTTTTGTTTTTGCTAAAACTTTGTGTTGTTTTTTTTTTTTTAATATTTAAAATATAACGTTAAACTTGCAGCAAATGTATCACATTATTTGTACGTAATTTTTTTATTTATTTAAAAGTACAGTGGTAAAAGTTGTTATATTTGTGTTTTTTTAAAATATATATATATTTAAAATATAAAGTTAAACTTGCAGTTCACCATTTTAAGATAAAGGTGCAACTTCATCTTACAGTTTGCCATTTTGTTTTTGTTTTTTAGATTAAAAAAATAACGGAAATCTAAAATTTTATTACAACTTGCCATTTAAAAAATGTTTTATAGTTCTTTTTCGTATTTCTCCCATTTCCCATAATGAATGTATCTCTCCAACATTGGAAAGTACTTTTTTTTTTTTTGGATTTGAAGTTTGCAATTACACGTGGAATATGATGGTGCAAAGTGCTGTAGTATACCGGGAGGGAGAAGGATGGCTCTGATGACACGTAATGACATACTAAAAAGAACAACTCACAGTATTATAATATTTTTTCATAATGAATATATATCTCCATTATTATTTTTTTAGATTTGAACTTTTGTATTATACGTGCCACAACATATTACATCTGGTGATGTATTATTCTAAGTTTGCAATATGTTTAAAATAATACCTCTTTGGGATCTATCAATTAAGTTTGTCTGGACATTTCTTGGAGGCATTATTTTAAACATCACAAACTTAGAGACACACATCATCCGAAAAAGCAGGAATAATACCAAAGAACCATTTTATTAAACCATCTCATCAATAGTTTTCTTTACTTCATATATAATACTGACAAATTAAACAATTAATTTGTTGTTTAATTTAGTTTTCAAAAAATATACTGCTGACAACGTTAAAATGGTTTTATATACAACATGAAAGCAATGCTTTCAGAATTATTAGCTACCAAGAGACAGGGGTAGTAAACTATGGCATAATGATGTAAAATGTTATAGGTCTCTCATTTCAGTCAATTGCTTTGGTTAGACAAAAATATAAGAAAAGGTTCAGTTTTATTTCAAAGATGATGTAGAATAGTGAAATTAATCACTTGGAAACCTTTATTAGCTAGTATTATTGATTGAAAAATTTTGGAATGATAAATTTTCTCAAACGGAAAAGTGATAGTTATTATCATCTTATAAATATCCTGTGTAATTTGGAGTAGCTGGTTCAGCATCCGACAGGATCAGGAGATATCAAGATCGATTCTGGCACTCACAGGTTGGGTGCTTGATAAACTCCTGAGAATTTATACCATATGTCTTTTTTCTTCCGTTTTACATCATAAATTAATTACGAGTTGAAATATGTTGTTTGTTATTAAAGCAGATTTAAACAAGACATTTATTTTATATAGCGCGATATTTTTATAAACTGTAATACCAATAAGCTAATGCACATGTGCTTTGTAGATGTCACTATATAAATGAATACTCCCATTTTTTCAAACACAAGATAAAGTCTTTGGGAAAAGATAGAATGAATCCATCTATCTTTTCGACCCAAACGTATATGTATGGGCAAATCTTAAGTGTTTGAAAATGAGAGCATGAAGTTGTTAATTGATCACTTTAAATTATTTTTTTTACTATGTGAATGAATGACACTTGCGAAATTTCCAGAATTTACAATATGTCATTCTTATTAAATTAAACATATGTAAACAAGACATTGTAAATTCTAGAAATTTCACAAGCGTCATTCATTAAACTTAGTAAAAAAGTAAATTAAAGTGATCAATTAACAACTTCATGCTCTCATTTTCAAACACTTAAGATTTGCCCATACATATATGTTTGGGTCGAAAAGATAGATGGATTCATTCTATCTTTTCCCAAAGACTTTATCTTGTGTTTGAAAAAGTGGGAGCATTTATATAGTGACATCTACAAAGCGTATGTGCACTAGCTTATTAGCTTATTGGTATTAAAGCAGATTTAGAAAAATTTCAGCATTAAATTCAATTGCATGGTTGCTCTAAGATAGACAATATCCACAGGATATAGAATTTAGTTATTATCTTATATCTGAATATACCCTTTAACAATATATGCACCTTCAAATTTAACCAATGGTATAAACACAGAAACATGGTAATTGTAAGTAAAATGATAAAAAAATGATCATAAATAAATTGGATACATTCTAATATTCAAAAGGGAGTAGATATGAAATATTTAATTTAAAATTTAAAGTATGTAGGCAATATTCATTTTGTTTATTTCTCTACTTGCTTTTGTTATTAAAAATGATTTAAATTGTAATATTAATAAATATATAGGATATATGAGCACAGAATTTCACATGACCCTGCACTTTATCTCATAACTCTGATACACTTGAATACATATATGTCGAAAAAATAAATAATCACCAATATATATATTTCATGCTAAACCAGCACTCATCAGTTGGTCCAGATTATCACCTCTACACATATATGCACTAAGTGCTCAGATATATATTAAGATAGCCAATCTTCATACTTTAATGGACAGGCTTCATATTGTTTTAGGGTTAATTTGCTATCTTGCAAAACTATCATTGCCTAAAATGAACACATATGGTTATATTGATCTAGAACTTAGACTTATACTCAAGCTATCTTATTCTGGCATAGAGAAAAAAACTAGTGTCTGTTTCTACGAGGAAAGAGTGAGGTCGGTGTAGACGGGCTGCAAACATTTTCAGTAAATTAGGTAAGATTGATTCTATTTTATTGTCAGATTATTGTTGAATTTAAAGGTTTGCCAAATAGATTTTAAAATAAGCTCAAAATATTCTTCTGAGTCTATAGTCAAGTACCCTTATTCCAAAATTGAATTTTTGCTTGGTGGTATCCAGCATTTAAATATTTTAAATTTATTTATTGCTCATGATAAATACATGGATGTGATGATTATTTGATACTTAAATAGTCAAGTATCTACTTACCTAGAAAATAAGAAATTGATCTGAGAAGTATTGAATAATTACTTTTTTACAAATTTCATATAAACTTTAATGCACTTTTATATAATTCCTCCTTTATTTTTCTAACAGTTTCGATTGTCCTGCAGTCTTCATCAGAACTTTTTATAACTTCTTCCTTTTTACATTTATAACTGACTTTTATTTTATTCTTTAGCCTAAGAATTAAAAAAAGAGTCATCTATAAATGTAAAAAAGAAGAAGGCTAAAAAAACTCTGAAGACTGCAGGTCAGTTGAAACTGTTAGAAAAATAAAGAAGGAATTATATAAAAGTTGCATTAAAGTGTATGAGGAGATTTATAAAAAATTAATATAGATGAATATATGAAGAACTGCAAAAAAAGTAAAGGAGAAAATATAAGCATAGTACTTCTAAGTATTGAATAAAAGAAAGAAGTCTCCTCTACTTTCTTTTTCCTGTTTCCATCATCTGCTTATATCATCATTTCACTTATATTCTTTATGTATCTGTCAATGACATGTATGTGCTAGTACTACATATTGTAATGGTCAGAAAGTATAGATGCTTTAACCTGATGTAGAGATATAAGTAGAGGGGGTTCAAACCTCACCTAATCCCCCAGCTTACAACAAAGCAACTTACTCCCTTGACCTCATGAGAGTTAATTTTCTTAATGTAGCCTGGTAGTCAGGTAGAGACAAGACTCTAAGAAATCCTAACATGTGATGATCAGATTTACATATATAAGTAATAAACAAAATCTACAACTTCATTATAATAATAAATTATGGTTTATTATTAATATAAAATTATTAACAATGATTAAATAAAATTCTTTACACAAAAGAAAGTACCTGAAGACATATATATATATAAGATCAAACTGATCCCTGCAGTAATAGAAACAAATATCAATAAAAGACTGATATGCATTGTCAATTATCCGGGTCATTTTCATTCAGTAGAGAGACAGTGATAAGATTGCTCTATGGTACAAGAACAGGATGAAATTAACCTGCTTAAACCATCTAAATAAACCATAGCCTGAATTTGAACATAGCCTCATTCATATGTAAATTTTATCTATAAAAACTCCCAAACAGATGTTTCCAAATTAACTGAGTAATGGACTGTTCATATTAAGACAGGCATAAATATAAATAAAGTGGTAAAACATTGTTGTACTTGGTGATTAAAGATATATATTTGAAGAGCAGATCTTGAAACATGATGACGTGCCAACTTAACTCTGGATAGCTACTTTGCCTCTAATCTATTATTAAAGAAAGGAACCCATTCACCTCAGTGTGACCCAGGATCAGGAATGAAGTTTTGATAGCTTATGTCCATTTATTTTCTTCTATTGATTGACAGGATCCAAGCTTTCAAATGATTGAATATTCCATAGATTCACATTAGCTAATGAAGTTGTAAAAAAAGAAAGAGCAATAAGTAAATGTCAAAATACCAATGCATCACCAAGCAATACATTATTGGGGGAAGTGCTTAATTAACCATAAATCTTAATGCCTTATGATATAAATGTATATAAATCTATGATCAAGTATATTACCATACTGAGAAGATCCACTACCCATAATTGTACCCCCCCTTTTCATCAAGCTATTAAACATGCTTCTATGCAAGTATTATACAAGAAGTTATTATTTTTACCACTGTACTTACTGAAAAGTATTATGGTTTGCACTGTACCCCCTATTACATATAATAAAATAATAATGAACATTTATTTATGCTGCATCCCTTATATATATATATATATATTTGCAACCCTTAGGTTGTCTCAAAATGTATAACAATAATAATACTAGCAGATACTCTTTAAACATAAATCAAATATATAAAGAAAGCATAGAAACATGTTTATAATAGAAACACCTTTCTTATTCTGGCATAAAATTAAACATTACATCAATTAACTCTACAATAACACATTCTGGTTCTCTCTCTTTCTCCTGAAAACAAAAAAAACAAAGCTTTCATGATCAAACAACAAGTGGGAGAATGTGGACAGAGTCATTTTAAGTTAAATAACTTTTATAATGATTTTAAAGTACTTCTGTATTTATTATAGCGGATAATTAGAAATTATAAGTTTACTCATTCAACTACATTCCAATTCCTCCCATACATATATATATACTCCACATAAAATTTATAAAATCATGTAGACCAATATGTATGCTAACGATATGAAGTAAATAAAATTAGTGATTATTATACATATCTAAGATCTAAGCCACCTTAAATACATTTGATGTGCAATGGGCAACTATTTTTAAATACTATATTATAGATATAACTATGAATATAAAAGTTACTGGTGACTTAGATGTGTGTGTATAGATTGAATATTGAGTGGGCTTATTGCAGCAATGAATTATGAGTCCATCTTGGAGTTATTGAGATGCAGTCACCAATTCATGATGGCTGCTGCAACTCCCATCTCGGCCATCTGGGTCCATGTTCCTTTCAGATCAGTCATTCCTTCAGTAGTAAGCAGCAGGCATTGGTCAGGCATACTTCTTTGGTTCCTTAGCTGAATTAAATTTCTCAGACCCTAGCCCAAAGACAAACAGGACAGTAGAGACAAATTATCTACTCAAGCATATTTAGTAAAAAATACATTTCACTAGGTCTGATTTTTTTCCATATGTCATAGCATTGGCCAGGAAGTGAACCCGCAACAACCATCTGCAACCAACTGCTTGCTTGCAAGGTGGCTGTAGTGACCTCTCGGCTAACAATACTTGACTAAACTAACAAAAGAAAACCTCTTTATTTATACCCTTTTAACTTCCTTTTATATCATTTACATTAACTAGTGTCTACTAATGCCTCTATTATTTTAGTTTTCAAAATATCATACATTTTTGTCTATATTATATAAACAATTCTCATTCTTAAGTAAAATTCTTCTTTTAATGGATTCTTAAATTAAATTTTTTCCATGTATTTTGTGCATTAGTAATTTCTTTATTCGCTGATGCAATATTTTTTTTTCTTATACAACTAAAATAATTCATTTTAAGCCTTTTCTATAATTTTTACAATTGCCTATTTTTTAAATAAATTTTATTTATGACTACAATTTATTGAATGTTATATATGTGTATATTCACTATGGCTAGATTTATGATCTTTGTTTAGTACACAGTAAATGGTGAAGCCCACATATATATGACTGTATATAGGTATAGTTTCATATTCCCACAGCCAGTTTAAAAAACCAAGTAAAAAAATTAGTTTACTTATTTTGATTGACAGCGAACAGATTGATAGTTTAAGGAGCACCAGAGATCTTTGTGTAACATTCAGCATTCTTTATTACCTAAAATAACAAAAAAAAACCCAAATTTTTATATACAAGTGATATACTTTAGATTGTCCCTTTTAGTGTATGAACTTTGTTGTACCCGGATTAGCTTGTCCCTAGACCTATCTCCCTTCTTATATAATTCTTTTCCAGATAGATGTCCCTCTCTGAGGTTGATCATAGACCATTTGAACTGCCCCTTTATTCTTTTGTATATTTCTTGTTGTGCCATGGTGCAGCTTCAAAGATCTTGCATTAAAGTCCTACTGACTCCTTTCTCATTCTGTAACAAAAAGGCATTCTCCTCAAATTTCTTTTTTATAATAAAAGGGTCCTTCATACAATAGAAAAAACATCTTATACTGCCCCTCTAATGGCTTACTAACGTGTTTTAACCCACACCTGTTCTCCAGTTTTAAAAATATATGGATTTTGTTTTTCTTTTTTACTCCTCTTCTCTGCCATATGCTCCTGTCACATTCTGGTGTGGGCTTGATCTTGGCTCTGATTTTATGAAAACTGGTAGACTCATTTTTATTGTGTATCAGGTGCATTACCACTATAGGTGTTTGTTTTACCCAACTCTTGTGTTCTGAGTATGTCCAGAACAAGTGGTTTAATTCCCTCATGACCCTCTCACATGGGTTAGATTGGGAATTCCTTATTGAGGTCAAAATGTGTCTAATGCCATATTTCTGCAACCTCTCTTTCCATTGTTTTGATGTAAACATGGACCCACAGTCCAATAAAAAAGGTCTGTGGTTTTCCTACCTCAGTGAACTGTTTCAGATACAGGGCCTTGAGTGCACTTTGAAAGTCTGCTTGTTATACCAGGTATGAAGAGACATATTTTAAAAAAATGTCTTTAAGTTATAAATAGGAACTTAAACAGATTAAAAGTAGGTAAGAATCTATAATGATCTACTGCAAAAAGTTCATTTGGACCCTTTGTAATGTTGGTGTGACTGCCCCTTGTGTATGATTGATTAGTGGGCATATACCTGACCTCATAGTCTTGTTAGGATGCTGTAGTACATCCCTCCCCAATGGAATTAATGTTGTATGGCATTCTCAGATTTCCTAGGGCCATAATGTCTATACAGGTTGTGAATATACTTGATCATCTGTCCTCTGAGATCCCATGGTACCAGAATTTTTCAGTGGTTGGCCCAATACTGGGTTTTATACACCAAGAGATTGTTCTTAATTTGGTAATGTCACTTTTTTCTGGTACTTGGCTTTGCCAAGGACTTCCATTATGGGTCCATATTTCTTATCAGTTCTCTGAAAATGAGTCAATTTTTTTAAATCTTGTTCCACTGACTCATCCACATCAGTGGATATTGCTGCTAACTGCATCTCTTCTGCTACCAAATTCTGTGGTTGGATCTACTGGGTGGCAGCTCAAGATGGCTGCTACAATATTATCCACTCCAGGGCAGTAAATCACCTTAAAATTAAACTTGTAGGAACAAGCTCCATCAAATGAGGTCATCATTTGTAAAGTATCTGTTAAGAACCTCAAGACACCAGTGGTCCATGATGATGATCACTTCTGATCTTAACAAGAATTGCTTTAGCAGGCCTATACTATGGCTAGAGTCTCTTGTTCCATAATGGTGTAATTTATTTCTGCCCCTTGGAGGATTCTACTACAGACTTATAAGACCCTATGTTCATTGTCTTGGTCAATTTGGAATAATACTAACCCCAATGCCTTTTGCTGTTGTCAGTTTGAAGATAAAATGGATGTATAAAGTCTGGATGGTGTAACACAACATTCCATAAGAAATTTTGCTTATTTTTTTTTGAAATCCCAGTCATGTTCTAGTGAAGATGAGGCTTCTAGTGCAAAACTTATGATAAAAAATTGCAGAGACACATAAAGGACCAGACTTACTTCCAATTAGTTGATGATGGAAAAACTTGATGACCATTTTTTTTTGGGGTGGGATGAGATCTTTCCTTACCTGCAAAATAATTTTTGCTAAAATTTATGGTAATATTTTTGTCCACACATTCTTGGAGGAATTTTTTTACATGGTCCAAATGTTTTTCTGGGCATGTAAATGCAACAATCACATCATCTACATAGCACACCATGTGTTGAGGCCTGATCTAAACATCATATCAAATTCATGCCACAGCATCTGTTTGAACATGTAAGTATGCCTTTCATGTATAAAAGCTGTATATATTCTATTCCATGGATCCAAGACAATTTGCCAATAATTTAATGTTAGTTCTAGTGTGGTAAATTTTCTTGTTGGCCAGCCATGTAAAGACTTCTTGAATGGATTGAAGTATGTCTCTCTCCAAGATGGTGATGCTATTAAGCTTCCTCACATCCAAGAATACACTTATTGATCCTTTTTTTCACTTGAACTATTATAAGGAAACACACTCTTTTCTATAATTCCTTTTTCTATTATGGCTTTTAGCTGGTTTTCCACTTCCTTTTGTAGTGGTAGGGAATAGAATGTCTTTGTATGGAAATAACATTTCTTCCTTCACTTGGATCTGGTGCACATATCCTTTAATGATCCCTGGTACATTTAAGAATGCCTTTGTGTGTTCCCTTAAAATTCTGGCTAGTTTCTCTTTATCATTGAATGATGATTGGTATCTCTTTATCACCTTCAACTTTGAGTGATGATTATTTTACTTTTCTATTTATTGGCCATCCACTTATCTGATGTTTTTGAAAAACATATGCCCATGGCAATCTTTTTTAATTAGTTGTTAATTACAGCCCTTTTTAAAATCTGAAAACAAACTTTCACAAAATACTACATTTTAATGACAATTTTAATATCCTAAAATATCAATTTTAAATTGTTGTCATCCTTTTATTTCCTTTCTTTAACTTTTATACATTGAAAATAATATCACCTTTTATTTTAATCTCAACAGTTTTTAAATGGGGGGGAGGAGAACTTCAAATTAAATATGTGAAACAAGGTGTCTGTTTCAATATATATAATCAAAATTACCCCAAATTCACAACTCAAAAAGACTAGCCAAAAAATAAACTCTAAAACACAACCAATGGTTTCACTGCTATTAGCAGACTTCTCAAGTGTAAAAAAACTGCAAAATAACATATTTAAAGTAAACATTACTCATAATTCCATTTAATCTCATACACTCTTAATATTAAAACAACTTTTAAGTAAGTTAATTGCTTCAGAATCATATATTTTTAATAATAAAGATCCTTTAATTTTTTTTATGTCATTTCTCTCAAAGACAACCTTAGCCTCATCAATATTAATAGTGTGGCCTGTATCTTTTTCATGGATATATAAAGCAAAACTAAGATATGGCCTGTATCTTTTTCATGGATAAATAAGCAAAACTAAGATATTTATTTCTGACCCTTCTTTTATGTATCGTTATTCTTTCATTTAAGCTCAAACTGTTCTGACCTATATATATCTTTTTACAAAAACAAGAGATAATATACTGTAATGGGAAGGGGTAGATGAGGTCAACCTGGGGTGATGGAAAAGTCATCATAACTCCCAGTTAATCCAAAAATGAAATACAATAATTTACTAAAGTATATATAAGTATAAAATATTTAAGGGGATATTGAGATCACGAGAATCTCCAAGAGAGCATTGAAAAATCAGAAGAGGAACTAAAATAACTATACATCAATAATCTATCAACCAGCATTATAATAAAAGTAGTTATAAGTAAGTACTACTCAAAAGAAATAACCATTCATCATTGTGAAGAATATCAACTACATCAGAATAAAATCAACAGTCCATCTTGTGACTGGATTTGAACAATGAAAAATATAAATCAGCAATCAACTTTGTGACTGGAGTGGAAATCGGTCTTCTGTAGACCAGGCCAACTATTGAACCTTTGCCAGCTTGGGGCAATTGTTTAACCATTAATTTGGAGGCAAACTTAAGTGTGAATCCATCAGAATACATAAACAGAAAAATCTAAACAATAATGCTGGGATATTAAAACATGCTGATCATCATCAATGCTCAGGCCACTTGTACTGGCCAACTATAAACTTGACTTCTAATAAAATTAAACTAAAATAAAAGGTAGTGCATGGGCTTTAAAGAGTATTCTTTTCTGTGCCAACCAGGATGATGGCTGATCATCTCTGGATGCCCCAAAGCACTAAATACACATCCCCGTTTATATATTCATCCTGTGCACGAATCTAGCTCAGTGAACATAAGCTCTATTACTGTATGTAACCAAGAGATGATGCAATACAATTTTAACAATTAAATACAAGTTTATTAATAACAAAAAAATTAATGATATTAAGATCTGCAGAATCAGGTTTCTGATTTTGAATAGACAACAATAAAAGATATCACATCGCGATTTACAAGATTACTAGAAAATTCAAGTTATTACATTGATTTATGTATATATGTGCATAGAAGCGCCATTTATAATATACAATTAATATATTCTAATTGATATTCAATAATAAAAAATGATTAAAATTTTATATATATGTCCTATTTTAATTTGTTACAATAATAATATTATATTTTCCTAATTCCATTTGGAAAACATACATAAATTTCACACATATATGTGTGTATAAACAAAACAGATATAATTTACAATTAGTTAGCAGTTTATAAGTTCTCTTTCTTTTTCTTTCTTTTCAAACTAAATAAAGTCCATTGTTGTTTGACAGGTACTTGTTGATTAATTAATTATCAAGATCTCTAAATATAAAATGTCTCTTTTTTTTCTTTAATAAATGAAAAATAAAATTGTTTTTATATCTGTCACTTCAGATCAAAGAAATCATTTAAAATTTCATTATGTTATTATATATAATGCTGTTAGATTTAAACTCAAGCAAAAGTTACCCTGTTTTAACTAGGTTATTAGTTTATAATTTTAAAAGTCATTTTAAGGAATATTAAAAGAAAATAACTCACTGTATATATGTATAGACACAGTAGCATACATATAACTACTTTATTCAACTGGTGTTCCTCTTGGGCAAGCTGATTTTTTGTGAATCCAGGCAAATGTCATAATCAGGCAAAAATATATAATTCAGGTAAAATGTTGGTCTGTCCCTTCTGTCTAGGATTGCTCCATGCAAGGAGCTGTCTTGGTTTGATAGATTTCAGGCAAGCCACTGTCCTCTCCATATTTAAGGCTATAACTTTTAGCACAAAGTGGATCATTTTTCTCCATGTGAATTCAAACTCCTGCAAAGAAAAATAGTAGCAATTCCTGAATCTACTGTCCTGCCTTCAGCTACACCAGTTCATGGTAGCTATTCTGCCAGCTATGATCAACTAAAACTAACTGCTGCAAACTTCAACAAGCTGCAACAAAATATTGTAACCAACTTTTTAGCTGACCCATTCTTACAAAAAACTACTATCCAAACTGCAGCTGATATTTTTATCAGCTCTTTTATAAAATCATCTGAGGTGATAACAACACCTTGATTGAAAGCAGAGTTTTATTTTTATCTCTTCTAATCCCTTTTGAAAACAAGCTTGACATTTTTGTCAAAGTGTGATATTTATGTTTTCACTTAGGGGATTTCTAATATATAGAAATTTTGTTTAATTAATTAAAATATTTCAAAAACAATCATGGTGTTTTTAAATTTCAAAATCAGAATAATAATATTAATAATAATACAATATTTATATTTATTCTGACCTTTTAAAGGTTTAATTTATAAAACAATTTTTATTTTAAATCAGAGCTATTATTTTTTTATTTATTTCAGTGAATGTAGAAAATATTTACTACAATTTTTGTCTGTGTTTATTTCTACTTTTCCTTTCAACTTTATATATATATGCACACACACTATATTATTGGGTGTTATGTAATCCAACTGGTTATAATACATTACTCCAGGAATAGTCTTTCTATTAAAAATTTCCTTTGTAAAAGAAAAAGGGAAATCCACATATATATATAATTTGTAAAATATGGTTGATCAATCATAACTTAATTAACCAGAGCATAAACAATCTTCTAACTCTTATTGTTTTTCTATATAATTTATGAATTGCATGTCTATATATAGACAGAACTGTAAGGACAAGTAGCTATTATTATTATTTTTGGTACTATATAACAATACTCACACATCAATTCATTATATATATTGAAACGATTGGATCCAAACTCGATCCAAGTTTCATGCCTTATTTAGCACTAACCTGAGATCAAACCTGATCTCTACCTTTTTAATAGTAAATTTGTTTGATGGACAGTTTATATTCACACACACTAAGCCTATTTTTCTTTCTTTAGCCTTGTTATATTCATTTAATAATGAACGTTTTAATTTTTACTTTAATTTCTATAATAAAGTTTAAATAATGTTAATTCTAATAAAATAAGATTTATTTATTACATATTTTTATGTGTGGATATTACATATATGTGCATATTTTAAATATTAATAGTAAAGTCCGTTAAATAGATTTGCTTAAAAACTACTTATATATTTTACTATTAAATTTTAGTGATTAAAAGTCACATTTTTTTGGATAAATCTGGAAAGTCATGTAGGCTACTCAACAAAGGGACCCCTGGTCTATTTTATGATTTAATGTACGCAAAAATGTAGGCTAAGGTTGGGGCTCATAGACGTACCCCGAGCCTTTCCCAGTAACACCAGTATGCTACCATAAAACTATCTAATGCCTCCTGAAATCATAAAGAGAACTATTGGTGAATGAACTTTGCTGAATAATCAAAAAATAGCTAGCTATTTCATCGATGGAAAGGTGCTTCATTTCACTCTCCAAAAAGAACTTGCAAGCAGTTATGAAGTCTACACGTGAAAGGACTTGTTGGAAGGTAATATTACCACCAAAAGGAATTCTTTCTCAAATAGATAATTTGCTTTTCTTGTTTTAAATGGCTTTTGTAACACCAGTAATTAAATATTGCCACCCTATCCTAGATAAACACATTTTGTAATATATGTAATACTTATATATCTTTTGTAATTTTACTTTTGTCATTGTTCTCTATAAGATTAATTCAACTTTACTAGTTTTTCTTAAAAATGCCTTTTAGTTCATACTTCTTTTCTTATGGCCATTTCCTATTATTTATTAATTTATGATTTAAAATATTTAAGTATTTATGTGCCAATAAATCTAATTTGGTGAATTGAAACCTTCCTTAAATATTTTCAATCGGTCCATGATTGGTTGGTCGATCTAACGCTCTCCCAAATAAGTGAGTATTTGTTTAGCTCATTTTTATTCACCGAGTTGGAATTACTTTATTAAACATAATCCTATAATATCTATACTTCATAATCATTAGAGCACTAATTTGAGTTTGTGAAAAGGAAATGAATATATATCGCAATGGATTTTAGTATGCTTTGACGAGATATTAAAGAGGGTTTTAAATGAAATTTGCATTTGGGAAATCTCAAAATGAAAGGGAGTAATTACTTTTATTGTTATTTAGTACGACATTATAGTCGTGATTGTTTTATTCCAATTTGATTTTGAAAGAGTTCAAGTCGCTACACTTGGGCAATTATTTCATTATCTAATTTAAGTAATGGATGTGAATAAAGCGTCTACTTCATTAATATGGGCATTGCTGACATAAGCAAATTATTCTAAGTTCAACGAACTCACTATTATTTTAATATATGTATTTTAAGAATTCTAAGGTAATAATGTGGATTTCAATTCTTCAGGATTCTCATAGTCGGACAGTAAGGCTCCAGGGTAAAAAGGCCCGACCTCATTTCTCCTTATGTCTGAGGAAGTGCTCTCTCTCTCCAGGTTGCGATCTGTGAAAATGCAGAGTGACCATTTTGTTCTTCAAATATAAAGGCGAAATTTGCACCAATCTTATCGATGTTTTTATTCCTGTTATGTCAGTACTGCTTTCGTTCTCGAGATCTACATATTTCTTTTAAAGTTGCCTTTAAGTCATGGCGAAGTGAGATATATCAAAATCAATGTAATTTATTATTTGTTTAGTTATCCCTTTTAACATCGGTAACTCGCTTGATTTATAGCGATTCTCTTTTAACAGTGAATTCCTAAACGTACACAATATTTTATACAAAATGTGTTATAGAAAACCCATGTTTTAATTATTGATTTATTTGTTAGTTGTTTCACATTAAAGCATTATATAATTAAAAGACCATATTGTAGACGTATAAATCAAATATTCATTTGTGAAAGATATTATTTTGTGTTTATAAAATATTAATTTTATTAATAATAAATTAGTGCATCTAATAGCAATGAGTTATATATAGTTTACAGATCACTACCTCATTGGCACATAGACCTTCCCCGCCTATATTGAACGAAGCATTTAATTAATGTTGAATAATGGTTTCCAAATATTAGAAACTAGTAAAGAAAATAGCTCTATTATGTTAACCAATTATTTAATTATATTAAACAGTATTGTAAAACAAACTTGTAGTCTATATTGCTTTTATTATTACTAACCCCAGATATTGTATTGCTGATTTGATGGCTTAAACACACATACTTATTAAATTCTTATCCTAGTTAGACAATTTATTTATGAATTTGCTTATTCATTTATCTATAAATTTCATTAGTAAACTAAAGATATGTGACAATAGTACTTTTAAGTAATTTATTCGGGTTTCTCATGTAAATCTCCGTGAGCTAGCAGGCTGTACAAAAGGAGTTTGTGCATAATAATAATAATATGTACTGTGTAAATATGATAAAGGAGTTCAAAGAGATGTAAAATGTGAGTGATATCAAAACTGACTGGTACAATATATATATATATATATATATATTTAAAAAAAGACATTTAATATGTATTACATTTCTGTAGCATCTTTATGAAGTATTATAACTTTATCTTTCTTATTGCATCCAAATCCATATAATATTAATAATATCTATGTTCTTTATCACTTTTTACAATGCTTTTTTACAACCCACTATTGATAGTTTGAAGAAGATTGCTGGGGCAATCAAAATTTCCAATAGTGGGTATATAAGTAGAAGTTCTGAAGAAGATTGCTGAGGCAATCAACACTGTCAATAGTGGGTTGTAAAAAAGTATTGTAAACAGTAATAAAAATATAGATGATATTAATATTATAATTCTTTAACATTTATGTTAAAACAAAGACTCATATTTTGGGTGTGTATATTTCATTTATTATTTTGTTGTTAATAGTGTGAAAGGCTAAAACCTTCAACAGAAGCACCTTAAAATGCTTATGTGACAGCCAATCAGATGTAATAATGACTGCACATGGAACTCTCATTTTAAGGTGCTTCTGTCTAAGCTTTTAGCCTTTCATGTTATTATTAGATTATCTGCTAGTGCTTAATAAATTTAATATATTTTTATTTTGTTGTTAATACAAATGTGTTACATTAAATGTTATTATTTATAATCACATATTATCTAAGCACATAATAGACTGTCTTCATTTTAATACTCGCATACTTGAGAAACCTTTAAATAATAAATATTACCATCTATTTTATAAGCTCATTGAAAGCTAAAGTAAAAAAGTGGCCATTACTATCTTATTATTTTCCTCTTAATGTTACCTCTCATCTATGTCATAATAAAAGATGAAGCAAATACTTTATCCAAAATTTGTTTAATTTTTTTGTGTTATAAATTTATTTCACAACTACATCAAAGTAATACTTTGAGTCATGGCACAGCGTATGAATTTAGCAAACCACATGTACGTTACCCTGAGAATATTTGAAGATTTGATAATCATTTGCTTACAAATTGGAACTGCCCATAACCCATACCTATAAGTATACAAAATGAATTAAAACCCCATACACATATAGATATTTATATCATGAGTATAATCTAGATTCGATCAAAGATACCCATTGTTTCTGGAATATAGACTGAGCAAGTGATATAAGTCTTAGTTAGGTTCAATTAGTGATACATTAGTACAAAGGCTGTCAACCTAGCATGGGAATGAAGCTGATTTAAAAGAATCTGTTAACCAATTTCATATGATTACCACAATTCAACCTAGCATGGGAATGAAGCTGATTTGAAAGAATCTGTTAACCAATTTCATACGATTATCACAATTCATGGCTTATTGACCAAGACAAACCTTGATCACTTTCATAAGGTTACAATTATTATTATTATTATTATTATTATTATTATTATTATTATTATTATTATTATTATTATTATTATTATTATTATTATTATTATTATTATTATTATTATTATTATTATTATTATTATTATTATTATTATTTTTTTTTTTTTTTTTTTTTTTTTATTATTTATTTTATTATTTTTATTATTATTTTTATTATTATTTTATTATTATTTATTATTATTATTATTTTTTATTATTATTATTATTATTATTTTATTATTTTATTATTATTATTATTATTATTATTATATTAAATATTCAGTAGTAAAAACACAGAATCACAGTGAATGCCAATGTAATTAAGACTGTAAAGATCAGAGAATTGAGAAATATTATGAAGTTAATAAAAATATATAAGTAAACCAAATAAATCAATTCAAATATAGTACCTTTTAAAATGTCATATATAAACAATAAAATAAGAGTATAAAAAAGTAATTTCATATTAATCTTAAGCAACTAACTTCTAAACATAAAATTACCCAGTTAATGATACATTGTTAAAACAATTCAGCTTCATAACCCTATCTATAGAAGGAAATTTCCCAGTCTGTGAATTACAAAAAATAGACTGATTTTCTTAATAAATATGTTGTAGTGATTACTGATTGATCTTGTTTTTTATAGTGGCAGATGAACCATGACCTTTTATTATGCTAGTTTTCTGAAGATGGAGTATTTTTGCAAGTTTTTAAAGGGTCTTAAGCTATATATATATACAAGTTCATAAGAAGTTTGAATGCTAAAACTGCTAGTATCAGAACTGACTCTGAGACCTTCCAATCACAAATCAGACACTCTATCAATTATGCTTAATCACGCAAGGCAAAAACATATGGCATTATTGTTTAAAAGTTCATAAGAAGTTTGAGTGGCAGACTTACAAGCACCAGAGTCGATCCTGGGATCTCCAGTTTATTTCTCACGAATTCATAAAAGTTTGAGCACGAGACCTGCAAGCACCAGATTCTGGGATCTCCGGTTTATTTCTCACGAATTCATAAAAGTTTGAGCACCAGACCTGCAAGCACCAGATTCTGGGATCTCTGGTTTATTTCTCAGGAATTCATAAGATGTTTGAGTGCCAGACATGCAAGCACCAGATTTTGGGATCTCCAGTTTATTTCTCAGGAATTCATAAGAAGTTTGAGCACCAGACCTGCAAGCACCAGATTCTGGGATCTCCGGTTTATTTCTCAGGAATTCATAAGAAGTTTGAGCACCAGACCTGCAAGCACCAGATTCTGGGATCTCTGGTTTATTTCTCAGGAATTCATAAGAAGTTTGAGCACCTGACATGCAATCACCAGAATCGATCATGCGATCTTCGGTTTGTTTCTCAGAAATTTATAAGATGATTGAGTGCCAGCCCTGCAAGAACTAGAATCTATTCTGGGATCCACAATTTATTTCTCAGGAATTCATAAGAAGTTTGAGTGCCAGACCTTCAAGCACTGAAATTGATTCTGGAACCTCCAGTATCAAGTTGAACATTCTACCAATACACCAAACTGCACAGTTGTGGAGTATCTGATCTGGGATTGGGAGATCTCAGCATCAATTTTGGTGCTCACAGTTCTGAAATTCACACTTCTTATGAACTCCAGAGCACTAAGACCATTAGCATTTTTTTAAATAAAAATATATATTGTAGAATAACTGACGATTGCTGAAAGATAAATAAACAATAAAAAATCACATTTTTGGTCAACCTGTTGAGTGATTTCAATTCTTCTTGGTGTAAAACTTTTGGCTTAAAAATTGAAAAGGTAATCTCCTTTTAGACAATTCTATCTATATCATATGGTCTAGTTAAATTGCCTGCTAATGGATATTATTATATGTATAGCTATGCTGACAGTACCCAAACTCTCCAAATAGTAGTGCCACCTAATGCAAGCCATGACAATCAATGGATGCTAGAAGGCTTGTGCATAAAATCCCTATCTAGTGACTACTCATCCAATATCCCCAGACTAGTTTCTGGATGGTGACTTTCATCAATGAAACACCTTGGATCTGGGAGCACTGCATCTAGACCTTAGAATCTAAGGTATTTCTCCAGACAATCATCTTTTATTTCTTTAAATATAAAGTTAGGAATCCAAAATGAAAACACAATAATGTTTTCAATTCAAGCTAATTCACTTGTATGTTCATACAGATCTGAACCCAGTTCAATATATATACATTTTGGGATCTTTATTTTTTAAATAATTATAGTCACGAATATCCTTTAGGGGGAATTAGTATCAAACCAATAAAATATGCTATATTTAAAATCTTATATTCCTATATATCTTTTTTAGCTATTTGTTTTTAATTGCTATGTCTGAGATTAGTCAATTCTGAGATATAATTTATTTTATCTCAAATTCTACGGCTGTTATTTTTGTAATATTATTTCCCACCTGATCTTCTTTGGATATTTTTTTCTACTTATTATTTCTAAGTCTTTTTGACAATTACTTTTGCTTATGAAATCTGCTGTAATTATGTGCCAATCAACTGCAGATGAATAATTCAAGAAATGATATAGTCAAGGATGTCTGGTTTTAAGAATATGATCACCATTTCTTATGCTTGCTCATAACTGTTATTAAAAGAGGCAAAACTCTCCATACAGTAACACCACTCAATGCAAGCCAGAGTAATCAATGGATGCTAATGCCTTCTGGCATCTATTGACTACTCTGGCTTGCACTGAGTGACATTACTGTATGGAGAGTTTTGCCTGTTTAATAAGTACATGTGTATGTGAGCAAGCATATGAAATGGTGATCATGTGATGTTTAGTGGTTTAATACTAATTCTTCTTAATAAGATAGTGGTGGCTATGGTTATAAACGAACCACAGATACCAAAATGTATTGATACTGAACTGAGTTCAGACCTATATGACTATATAAGCTACTGAGCTTGGATTGAAAATATTATTGTGTTTCCAAGTTTAAAGTCATAGTTTTGTAGTTAATTAGAGATCAATAGTGACTGATAGAGAGTTGCTCCTAAGATCTAGGTGCAGTGCTCTCAGATCAAAAGCTCCTCACTGATGAAAGCCACAAGCTAGAAACTAGTCAGGGGATATTGGATGAGTAGGCACTAGATAGAGATTTTATGCACAAGCCTTCTGGCATCCATTGATTATTCTGGCTTACTATATGGAGAGTTTTGCCTCTTTTAAGAATAATTAAAAATTTAATTGTTTCATTTCATTTTCAAAAAAAAAAAAAAAATAGATGAGGCTTCTAAGAAAGTTTCTCTGAAGGTTTGTGATAATGGAATTTTAGTAGTAATTAATATGTTGGACTATTTCCATCAACTAATATATTGAGCATCTTTAGAAAAAAATCAAAAATTATTTAAACTTTCCAAATGCATCCAACTGTTAGCATAGGTTAGTTTATAATAGCCTGTGTGGATGTATTTGGAAAGATTAAATAGAGTTTGAAATTTTTTTAATATTATATATTAGCCTGAACTTTATTACTTTTTACAATGCTTTTTACAACCCTCTATTGACAGTTTCAATTACCCCAGCAATCTTCTTTAGAATTTCTGGGACAATCAAAAACGACAATATTTATTTTGTATAAAGGGCAGATAGTTAGTTGAAATGAATTTGAAAGGCTGCAAACCTTCCACGCTTGTTATAATACTTATCTGATAGCCAATCAGATGTTATGATAGCTGTCTTGTGTTTACGGTTTGATCATTATTCAGACAGCTATCATAACAACTGATTGGCTGTCAGATAAGTATTATAATGAGCACGGAAGGTTTGCAGCCTTTCAATTTAATTTCAACCGACAATAGCGAATTGTAAAAAGCATTGTAAAAAAGTAATAAAGAACATAAATTATATTAATATATTAACCTGCATGCTATTATTAAGAGGTATTTGGAAAATTCAAATAAAGTTTGATATGACATGATGGAAATAATTCAATATATAATTACTACTTTTAAGAAAGTTCTTTTATATGTAAAAAACTAACATTTAAGCTATATAAATTACACTTATAGATAAATGTTCATTTTATCCTTTTTTAATGAAGCATCATCACTTCTTTCAAATCTACTTTTTTTAGTGGAAACCAAAACCTTAAAAGCCTTTTACAATTTGATGAATTTCAGCTACAGCAGTAGTAGTAACATTCAATAGATAATTCAGATTTAGAAAAAAAAGAATTTTAAAAATATTTTTGGTAATTACAACATTCAATAAGCTAGATCTGATTCTCAATATGAAATTCTTACTACTTTTATATCTGGAAAAATTCAGTCACTATTTGCAATTGCTGAATATAATTTGTATATATCAAATATTCATATTTATTTTGATAGCTAAAGTTTAGACATATCTCAAAATGGTACACAATGTCCTATTTGATCTAACCTCCACTTATGTCAACTGGTTCATAAATCAGTAATGCATGCAAAATAAGCAGAAACATATCCAATATTATTATAGGACATTGTTTATAAATTTGGATAAAAAAAATAGAGTTTATGTTATAAACCAATCAAAATATTTTATTTCAGTTCTAAAATAAATCTTTTCTGAGGCAGAATCAAACTTCTATTGTAGATTTTTCCAGGAAACACTGAAATATATTTTAAAAATCAATGAAATTTGATATACCAATATCAAAAAATGTCTTTTATCTCTAAATCTGCAATTTTGATTCATATAACCAAATCTGAGTTATCCATGGTATACGGCAGATTGTGTCCATTTAGTAACAAAATATTATTTTTATTATAAAGCTATAGATTGCTAAAGAATATCCTCCGTGACAGAAATACTAGGACATTTTGTGATTGATATATATGTCATTACAATAGATTAACTAGTTAAGAATTCAAACATGTCTCCTATTCTATCAAAGGAATTTTTAAATTTCTAAAGATTTTCACTTACTCAAAGAAAATTTTCCTGAAGTGACTCATTCGTTCTGAACTACAGTATCTGGGGCAAACAAAAACATAACTACTATGAGGGGCTATATCATTATCACCACATTAATGTAATTATTTATTAATTCTCTATTTCTTTGATTAGGCTGTTAGACTTTTCTTAAGTCTAAAACCTTTACTATTCTTGAATTAAGACATTTTTGTGTGTGAAGTTGGATACCTAAATTAGTTTATTCATTCAAAAGAACGACAGTTTCTAAACTTTGATTTTTTCCCCATATGTCATAGCATAGGCCAGGAGGCGAACCGGCAACAATCATCTGCAAAAAACTGTTTGCTTGCAAGGTAGCTGCGCTGACCTCTCACCTATCAACACTGGACTAAACTTTGATTTTTAAAGTGTGAAAACATCTTATTCTGTTAGAAACAATTATCCAATAGAATTTTGTTCTGCAGTAATAAAATAAAAATTTGTTATTTACAGAAATATATATTTCCTTTGAATCAAAAAATAACATATAACAGATAAATTTGATAAAATCAATTTTAAAAAAATCAAAAATTGAAGCGCATGTATAACTTTTTTAAGATGTTATTGACTTGTTTACGTAAATTTCATTGAAATTATTTCTTTTTAAGAATTTTCGTTTATTTTAAGCCAATCTTTCAAACGTGTTTAGTAATAACAAAAAGTTATATGCATTCTAAGAAATAAATAAATACCAAAAATCCTAACCACACGTGCATGCATACGTGTAAAACTGATTGAAAAAAATAGTATACTTTTATATAAAACTAGATATTATTTGCAGCTGGTAGAGAGAGTAAAAATTAAATTAGAATACAGTAGTTGGATTTTCGCCGCGATCATTTTTTTAAAATCGGAATTCATTTTAATAAGCATAGCATAACACAATGATTTTTTGCCTTGTTCTATACGATCATTTTTCTTAATATTTAAAATTTGTATAATTTTAGATTTCGTTTTGACTTTTAAGGTACTTAATTCTCAAAACCATTATAAGTTTTTATATTTTCCTAAAATACAATATAATGTGCTATTTTCCTAAAAGGATTATACAAATATATATTTTTCTGATTCTAAAGCAATTAACTTATTTAAAAAGTTCTTTTAATATTAAGGGTGTGTGTGATGTAATTGGGAATAGTGAGTAATATGTAGTATATATTTGTTGTTTTGTTTTAATCCTTTGCATGTGAGAAGTCTGCTTGTAGCATAGAAACCAATGGTTGTTTTAAAGTTTATTTCTTTCATTAGTCTGATTTATTTTTGAATTTGGGGTAATTTTAATTATTTTATTGACTAGTTTAGCTTTAGGCTTTCAATACATTATACAGGCTTAAACCTGCATTTATATATGTAATATATGCAGGATTCGAATTCAGACTTCCACACGACCCACTACTCTCAGTGCCATCTTATATTGCTGACCCACCTGATCACACACATGTTGAAAAGATAAATAATCACCAATATTCATATTTCGTGCTAAACCAGCACTCATCAGTTGGTCCAGATTACCGTCTCCACACATATTTCCTAAGCTACAACATCAAATTCATCAGAGGATACTAAAATAAACATTAAAAATAACTGGTTTACTACAATTTTATTATGAATCGCCAGGTGTTTGTAGCTATTATCAATACATATGATTATATAGAAATGAAATTGGAAAAACTTTTTCATTAGTAATTAAAGTGTATCTATTTATTAAAGAAGAAATATTTGATGTTTGATTTTGTTCTTATCAAACTACATCAAGATAAGAGTCACTTAGTTATATCAAGCTATTTCCCCTTCATTTATAATAATAAAAAATTTTGTTACATTTATCTTAAAATTAATCTTTTCCACATATTAATGTTACAAAACGTTTGGCATGGAATTCAGTTAATATAATATTTAACACGCAATTTTTAACGTTTGAAAATAAAACGGTTTAAATAACGTTGATTATATATTATAACCCCATCTTATTGAAATTTTCTCGAGACACTACTTAATTCGATGTTATACTCTATTAATTTAATAAATAATTAAAATATATATACTAAATTTATATAATAAATACATACTATATAGAAAACAAAAATATTTGATAATAATAGTTTTGGCAAAGATGTGACAACTTTAAAGTCACATGACAGCTGTCAGGCCTTATCTCGCTTAGCCAATGTTGATATCAGGGTTAACGACCATTAAACAAAAATTAATAATTTAAATTGAACAATTGGCATTTAGACAGAAAAGAAAGATAAGAAACATGTTTCTGGCAATTCTTTTATGATAGACTTTTATAATGAGTGTGTATATACATGTCTGAGATCATATATACCTCTATAATTTTCAAACAGCTGGGCATAATTCAAACTATCTATGGGGGCAATCCAGTACCCCTTAGCATTGAGTGTTTTTAGTTTTCTTTTCTTTTTTTGTTAGTTTTCTCCATTCCATGTCAATTTGAGTTCAAACTCATTTATTTTTTCTTTGCTATTTCTAAAATATTTTTTCAGTCTTTCAAACAGACACTTTTTTGTTCAACAAACATAAATTAAACAAAAAAAAAAAAGTTTTTCTATCTTTTTTTTTAACTTTCTTTTAAATTTAAGTGTATTCCAAACATGCATTTTGTTAGATCATTATATATGTATGTGTAAAAAATATTACTTCCAAATAAGATACACTCTATATTGTATCTGATGGAAAAGTATTTATAATCTTAGTAATGTGATGTGATGTACTGTGGCTTCTCCTTAAAACGAAGTCAAGAATATCTCAGCAATTATGCCCAGATAAACCTGTTAGTATTTTCCATTCCCCACTCTAATTTCCCAATATTTTGCTCCAGCCCATTTCCACGACATAATCTTTGTCAACTCTATAGCCTTTATATCTAAATCCCCCTTATCTTTTCCCAAAACCCAACATAAAAACCAATAATTCACTTTCTGTATAATCACTTTTTTCATATTTATTCTTTCATAACTTCATTATATGTACCCTTTCTGTTTTCAAGCATTTACATTCAATTAACAAATGCCTAATATTTTCTATTTCTTCCTTACATAATTTACAGACTAAATCACTCATATTTTTCCATTTGTATGTATATTCTCTTATAGCTAAATATCCTGTTTGAGCCTTAAATAATAAACTACTTTCCTTACTATTATCATATATTAACTCACACCTAATATTCTATTTATTTCTATATATATTTAAACTCTTTTTACTCTCCATACTATTTCTCCATCTCTCTAACTCCCTATTCTTTATTAATAAATCTATTCTTTTATCCCATTCCTTACTACTATAACACTCAATAATCCTCTTAACACAATCATCCCATCTTTTGTACAAATATACTGATATAAATTCTTTATACAGATCTTTTGCATACCGCATTATCCTTTCTCACCCATCTTGTTACTGCCCTTTACTCATAACCCAATTAAATACTATTTTGGCTATTCTTTTATTATGCGTAAACTGAAATCTACCAAACATTTTCATTTTACTTTTTGCATCTCTCATATGAAAACTTGACTATCCCATTTCTCCTTGAATTGCCTCCTTTGCTGTCCATACATCTGCATCCAATGCATGCTTTTTTATTTCCCTTTGAACTTTTTCTAAATAATCTAATACCCCTTTATTAACACATAATGCATCATTACCTCCCTTCCATATAATACTAGCTACATCATATTTATTATATAAAAACACTTAATTTCTTTATCAATCTCTTTCTTTTCTTTGCTTCATTTATCAATTTTTTCTCCCATTCATCCAAATAATTTTTCTGATTACTTAAAATAATTTCCAAATAACTATATCTATTCACCACACTTAACTTAATATCTCCCAATAAAAATTCTACATCTTCTCTTTCTCCAGTATCTCTTTATCCACCCTTGCACATGTCATCAGCATAACTTCCATATCTTCTCTTCTTTCGCACATAAAAAAATATCCCGCAAAAAAAAAAGACCCAACAAAATATATATTCTTTTACCATCTATTAATGGTATCTCTATCCCTCTTCCTAATCTTTCTATTGCTCTTTCCATTTCACTTAAATATAACACAAACAAAATAGGTGACATAGGACATCCTTGACTTAGTACCACCCCATTTTTAACTTTAACTGATTCAATACTCCCTGATTGATATATATAATAATTATTTTCATATAATTTCTTAATAATATCCACTAGAGCTTCATCTATTTTCAAATTTGCTAAACTTATCCATAATCTATTTCTATTTATTCTATTATATGCCCTCTCTATATCTATAAAACTCATATATAACTGTTTACCTGAATTTTTACTCATATCCATAAGTTGTGTAACTACAAATAAACTAAATACCCTATCTAATCTAAAACCTCCTTGCATTTCCCCCACTACGTTATTTCCTTTCATCCATTTTACAACTCTTCTAGCCACCATATATGAGAAAACTTTTACTAATGTTACTGCTATCGGTCTATAATTATTTAACTTTCTATGATCCATACCCTTTCTTTTAAATAATAATCTTACTCTTGTATTACTCCAACTACTGGGAAAAACTCTATTCTGTGCCATCTTATTAAAACAGGATAATAATTTTACTTTTTCCCTATATCCTAAATTTATTACCATCACTGCTGCCCATCCATCTAAACCTCTTGCCTTTCCACTTTTCAATTTCTTCTCTACCTCATTCAGTTCATTTTTTGTAAACCTAATATTCCCATTACTATATGCTTTCATGTTTTCTATCACTCTATCCTTCACATCTACCATCTTCTCTAAATCTTCTCTAGACCAACACTCTATTCCATCATCTAGTAATACTATCTCTCTCCATATTGTAGTGCCACCTAGTACAAGCCTTAGTAATTAATGGATGCAAGAATATTTGTGCATAAACTACATATCTAGGGCCTATTCATCTAATATTCCCAGACTAGTTTTCTAGCTTATGATTTTCATCAGTGAGGAGTCTTGGATTTGACAGTATTGCAAGCAATAGATAGGAATTTTATGCACAAATCAAAATACAGTGCTCTCATATCTAAGGTTCCTCATTGATAAAAGCAACAAACTAGAAATTAGTCAGGAGATATTGCATGAGTAGGTACTAAATAGGGATTTTAAGTACAAATTTAGGTGCAGTGCTCTCAGATCCTAGGATTCTCATAGATGAAGGTCTCAAGCTTGAATAGTATGGATATATTGGATGAATAAAACACTAGATAGGATTTTTATGCCCAAATTTAGGTACAGTGTTCTCAGATCCAATACTCCTCACTGCTGAAAGCCATAAGCTAGAAACTAGTTTGGGGATATTGGATGAGTAGTCTTGCATCCATTGATTACTAAGGCTTGAACTTGTTATTAACAGCTTATGAAAGCATAGGAAATGGTGATTGTGTGATGTTTTGGTGGTATTCATAATCATTGCTTCAATTTATGTAATTATATTTTTGATTGAACTCAATTCTATAGAAATGATATGTTACCAAGACTCTCACAATATTGGGATTTGTCCCAATTTTAATTTATATTAACCATACCATCTTTATTGATTTGATGCAGTAAGAGAATAGCATATTCTTTAGCTCAGGATCTATGGATTGTGGCCCTTCTGTCACTTTTGGTTCTTGAATGCCTTATTAATTCCCGAACAATAATCTATTTGATATTTTTTTGCCTATACATTTATGTGCTTGTATGAGAAAGATATAGAGTTAAGTTCTCTTATCCAGAAGGCAATTAAAAAACCAGCTACAAAGTACTATGACAAAATGATAACTGGATGATCAACTTTGGGGATAGATGCCCGATTTCCTAATACAATTTAATCTACTAAACATTGCATGATCACCATTTCTTATGCATACACAAGCTGTTTACACAGAGTATACACTTTCTACAGTGGTGCCAAAGTAATTAATGGTTGCAAGAAGGTTTGTGCATGAAATTCCTATCTAGTGCCTACTCATCCAATATTCCCAGACTAGTTTCCAGCTTGTGGCTTTCATCAGTGAGAAACTTTGGATCTGAGAGCACTGCACCTAGATCTTAGGATCCTCACTGATGAAATCCACAAGCTGGAAACTAGTCTGGGAATATTGAATGAGTAAGCATCAGATAGGATTTTATGCACTAACCTTCTTGCATCCATTGATTACTCTGGCTTGCACTAGTGGCACTACTGTATGGAGAAGTCTGCTTCTATAATTTAATATACCATTTCAATTTTAGAGCCATATCAGAAATTTAGTGAATTCTTACTTCATTATGATATATATTCTCAAATTTATTCTTATCTCAGTGCATCTTTTTCATTAGCTCAATCATATAAAAAACAGCTGTCAGGCTAGAGGCCAAACCAACCTTTCTTACTCTGGATACATTTTTTGAAATACCCAGTTCACTATTTTCCCAGTAAAACATACATAGCTCAAATTGCAATTTTAACCTCATATATACTTTTTTTGGATATACTTTCAACTTCCTATATATAAATATATTTCAAATTTCTATTTCATCACAAATCACAATTTCCTGAAATATTTGACCCAAAACATGTGAAAAGGACAAATGATTCCAAAGATGGGCATTTCATGCTGAATCAACACTCATCAGTTGGCCCAGATCACAATCTTTTACACATATTTTTATCATTTGTTTAGGATTTTATAGACAGTAATTTACTATAGTTTGATTACAAGTGTCAAACTTTCGGAACTCACAACTTTTCCACAAACCACTTTAGAAAATTATATTAATGATTATTACTGATCATTCCTTAAACAGGAGATTATCTTTAGCCCAAATATATTCTTTAATCCTCATTTAATTGAGCTGTATCAGAAATTCAATGAGTTCTTATATCATTAAGCTAAATATGTATGTATATAATAATAATAATAATAAATGTCCTTATTTGTTTATACTTCTATACAGAATGTAATAACCGTGATAAGCACATTTATACACAACTATATAAATGCTTGTTATTTCTATAATTATAGCCCTTTCTAGAATGTATGGTATTGTCACATTCATAGCAAGATGAACTATAATCACAATGGAGAGATGAGTGTATGTATTTGAAGGGATTTAATCCAAACACGTGACTGGAAATACTGGCAGAAAACAACAATGAAAACATTTCATTTTCTTTTAAGATGCACTTCAGCTAATTTTACATCTAAGGATAAATATATAATGATTTCTAACTCTTTAATTAAGAATGACGCATAATCATTATTGTTATAAATCAGTGATAGCTAAAAATATGCACACACTAAGTAAATTTATGGATTATATCATGCACTACAAGCTGAAATTCCTGTATTATTCAGTTTTTTCTAATCTATAGAACCTCTTTCCCACATCGCTCAAGCAAACTTATACCATTTAGAACTGTTTTAAACATTTTAACAATACTATTTTTATATCAAAACTTTATTCTAACAGTTTCGACTATCCCCGAAATTATCATGAGTTCTTTACAATCTTAGTTCCAAAAACCCAAAAGAGTTCTGACGATTGCAGGACAGTCGAAGCTTAATATAAAAAAAATAGTATTGTTAAAGTGTTTAAGAAAGTTATAAATGATATATGTACAAGTAGAAATCAATACATAAAGGGGAAGAAAAAAATTATATCATTTCAAGCAACCTTACTTATCTATCCACTTCACAAGTGATTTCTTTCTACATCTTTAATAATCTCTTGGGATCAAAGTTAAAATTTTATTAATATCATATATTGATACCCTTTCAAGAATATGTACAACCTCACTCAATTTTAGTCTATTAATCTTTTAATAATCATAGTATTATTAGTTTGTATTCTCGCTTGTTTTTAATTTCAAGCATTCCTTACTGTTTCCAGAATACGTCTTTCTATAAATTATTTGTATTTCTCTTTTATATCCTTGATCAGATTATTAATACAGATAGAAATATAATGGATGAAATTAATCATAGAATTAAACTTGGTTGGAGTGCTTTTGGTAGAAATAACTTGATACTAAAAGGAAATATGCTTATGTGTTTGAAAAGGAAGGTTTTTAATAAATGTGTTTTGCCAGTTCTTACTTATGGATCTGAGACTTGGACACTTAATAGAAGAGCAATACAGAGACTTCAGACCACTCAAAGAAGTATGGAGAGATGTATGTTGGGAGTAACAAGAAGGGATCGAAAACGCAATGTATGGATAAGAGAACAAACAGGTGTTACTGACCTCATTGAAAAAATTAAAAGACTGAAGTGGAGTTGGGCTGGACATATTGTTAGAAGAGATGATAACAGATGGACAATTGAAATTTTAAACTGGATTCCAACAGATTGTAAAAGATGCAGAAAGAGACCACATGTGAGATGGACGGATGAAATAAGAAAGTGTGCAGGGGTGATGTGGAGAAGAGAAGCTAAAGATAGGAAAAGATGGATTGAACTTGGAGAGACCTTCATCCTGCAGTGGATTGATAATGGTTGATGATGATGATGATGAAGTATTAAAATATATGTTTTTTTAATATTAAGTTATTTCTATCTAAAGCACCTTTAAGCAAGCTTTTCGGTATTAATAATCTGACAAAGATACCTTATAGTTGTTAAATTCTTAATTCATTGTGGTAAATCCTTATTTTCCATTTTTCAAAACCGTTAAACGTTAATTTTTTTAAGCATTTATTTTTAGTCGTATCTTTTTTACTTTCATTTGATATAGCTTGTAACAATTCTTTAAATACTGAAATATAATTTGTGAAACCAATCAGATCATTTGAAAAACCTAGATGACTCAAATAGCCTCCATTTATTTTTATTCCTTTAGGTTACATTCAAAGAGATGATATCATCTCGTGTTACATTGTCATTGTTAGTTCACCATATAGGTGGAATCACTGCCATTGCATTTTGATATTCTTTGGAATTTGATACTCTTTCATAGCTTTTATCTCCCAATGATTTTTATTTGTGATCTACTGAGCTATAGTCATTTTTACAGCTTCGTCTTTTGATTGGTTCGCGTTCTTAAGTGCTCTCTAGATGAGTCATAATGATCTTAATAAGGGCATAGAATTAACAGAAAATTGATAAGTCTTCACTTTCAAATATCTGACAGAAAATTAAATCTGCAATTTCTAACATTAATCTTTTGTTGTTAAAAAGATCAACATAATTACGGCATTCTTCCAATCATTTGATATACTTTTAATATTTCGGCATTGAGTTTATAGTTTTTGTCAACTATATATCAACTGATTTTTTTATAACATATATAATAATTCCATCACTTTTTAACACTTTCTTTTAGAATATTTGGAAATTTTAAAAGACGTGATAAAAATAGAGGCTACTTTTTATTTTTACCATCATCAAAGTTATGCAATATTTACTAAGGCTGTAAACCTCAAGAGAATGCACGTGAAAATGCGAAGGCAGGGACCTCTACATGTCTTAACCACAAGCTTATGCATTTTCATGCACATACTCTTGTGGTTTACAGCCTTAGTAAATATTACTTACATAATCAATATGTGTTTAAATAAATTTATAATTACAATGTTATGTAGTATTTTGTAGAATTTTCCTGCACAATTCATATTTTTTTCTCCTGACAGTAAAAGTATTATCCTTCCTTCTGTCATGACATGATCTCTTCAACAATATACTTTTTTATAGAGGCAAAACTTTCCATATAGTAGTGACACTCAGTGCAAGCCTAAGTAATCAATGGATGTAGAAAGACTTGTGCATAAAATTCCTATCTAATGCCTACTCATCCAATATCCCTAGACTAGTTTCTAGCTTGTGGCTTTCATCAGTGAAAAGTCTTGGATATGACAACACTGCCCCTAGATCTTAGGATCTAATCAACCTTCCAGCAGCCACCTTTTACTTTTTTAGCTAACTGTAAAGCTTTTAGCGTCCAAAATGAAAACACAAACTCAATTCAGCATCCATACTTTTTGCTATCTTAAGTTAGAAACTAGTCTGGGGATATTGAATGAGTAGGCACTAGATAGGGATTTTATGCACAAACCTTCGCATCCATTAATTACTCTAGCTTGCAATGAGTGGCACTACTGCATGAAGAGTTTTGCCTCTGTGAAAAACAGTTTGTGTAAACATAAAGAATGGTGATCGCATGATGTCTGATAGTTTAATACTTTTTTATATTTTACCATTAACTTCCTTTTCTACTATTTTACAGAATATCAAAAATTCACTTACTTAAACATGTCATTTAAACTTATTTTCATATTCTTTATGCTCTTCATACACTTTCTTGTCAAATTTATTAATTGTAGCTTTTTCAATTGTAGACATCTATATATCAGTTTTCCATTCAGGAGGCCAAGCCATTTTTTAAAATCTGTTAATATTTTTAAATGTCATGCAAGTTTTCATTTAAATTCACTGAAGTATTTCTGAAGATTAGAAATCTGTTTTCTTAACATCTTTTTCAACTCTAGCCTTGTATTAACACAAATCTTACATCACATTGATCAATGATTAAATTCTTGTGTTAAATATATTAGGTTCATTGTGATCTTGGAAATAAATATGTTCTGTTAGTTATATCCTCTTAGCATTTCCCTCAAAGAATTCATAATATATGTTGTTTTTTTCAGCAATTTCCTCAAATCAATGACCTCTCTTATTTCTGATTTTGTAACCAAATTTATCCACAACATTTTCATCTATCAACCATTTACCAAATCTAGCATTAAAATGTTTGGTCTCAACAAAAGCATCTTTTCATATAAAAATTTGCTACATTTTAAAATCACAATAAAGATTTGCTGGGAGATAAATGTGAACAATCTGATTCAATTTCTTCCATTAAGTTATAATACCATTATATTCCACAATGTTATTTTTGTATTTATAATATAATACCATCATATTTCATAATGTTAGTTTCCAAAATAATTTATTAAAGATTATATTATTACATTAGAGGCTATTTGATACATATTTTGTTCAAAGTGTTTTCTCATTCCTTCATTTGGTTTTCCCGAATTTGAGTCAATTACTCTTCTGTTTTCTCCTTTTCAGGGCATCCTGCTATTGGTTGGGCCGTGGAGAGAATAAATACAGCATGTCCCACACCAAAGTCACCTCAGGGGTTATCAGGCTATCACTTGTTCTTGTTTTCTTTAGATTTCTCTGCATGAAGTTAATAGGATTAACATTTTGATGATTAAATACTAGCTTATATCTAGTAATCCATAATTGATGATCAAGAATTAATGAGAGTCTAATTTCTGGGTATGATCCTTTTCTAATACATTTTTTCAAATTAAATAATTTAGATTGATTTGCCTTGATCTGACTCATTAGTGGTTTTTTAATTTGCATTAGCTGATTACATCTAAATCTGAAATGGTGAGGATTTCATCTTCTTTTTTGCAAATCGTGCAGGTTGAGTCAATTTTTGAGGGCTCTCTCTTATTAACTAAAAATTCATTCATAGGTAATGCATTTACATTGGTTTTGATGAGATAATCCAGATATTTGGACTCTAAGCTCCATCTTTTGAATTTCCTTATTAATTTATCATTTGAGATGGATAAACTTAGTGTGCTTTATACTAAAGACCTGCCAGTATGTTAATTTGTTTTGAAATGTGTCTTTATTGATTGTTATGCATTTCATAAGCTTGTTTAGTTGTAGCTCCGGCCAGTTTCTTCTCCGCAGTGGTGGTGGCCAGTCTGTTGGAATGATGATTGTAGGAATTTCTTCATTCTCTTGATTCATTTTTAATTTATGGAGAAAATTGTAAGACTTCTGGAACCATAAGGTAGAAATGTCATGGAGATCCATTATATTAACCTGGATTGTTGCATATGTCTGTAGCTTATCGCTACTGTTTTCTTTTTCCAGAACAGCCCAGAGCATAAGGATGCAATTTTCAAAATGAACCATTTAGTGAGCTTAATCACAGGGAGGTAATAATTAATCTTTGTCAATACTATCATGTTTAATAATGTGACTTCACCATAGATGGGAAGATATATTCCAGACAATGATGTGATTAACTTTTTGGTTGCCTCCAGCAGAGATTGTTGGATACTGCTCCTCATTGAAACTGAAGACAAGTGCATTGGGAAACTGAGGAATTTCTGTAGCTTGACCACAAATCTTGAGGCAACCATTTGACCCGAGATCAATCTCCAAGCCGCAGACTTCACCAGGTTAAATTTTTGGCTATAACATTTTGAATATTCATCTATCACCTCTTGTACTTTCAGAATATGTTTTTCAGATGGGGGAACCACTAGTATGTCATCCATGTAGGACAGATGTTTAATTATTTTCTTAATTGGAGGAATATATAGTCCAGGGAGATTTGATTCAATACTTTTGAGAAGAGGATTTATATATATTCCATAATGTTATTCTTGTATCTATAATATAATACCATCATATTTTACAATTGTTATATATAGAGCTTGCAAAATAAGCTCTTAATTAATTGTGTCATGTGGTACCTGACTTGATTTTTTTATCATCGTACTTATAATATATTCTAGTTCATGTTTTACATCTAACCTTCACATATACTAATATTTGTAACTTTGTATTTTATAAAGTACCTGTTTACTTTTCAAAGTAATTGCCTTTTCATCTATTCTTCTAACTTCATAACTTGTAGTGAAACGTCCCATTTAATATAATTCATGCAGTTTTCCTTTAATTGGAAGTAAATAAAAAATATTCAAATAACTTTATTACTCAAGAGTTCATAAGAAGCTTCAACACCAGAAATGGCAATATTGGAATCGATCCTAGGATCCCACATTCCAGGGTTTGACATTGTGCCAAATTACTCAGGTCTTTGAAAGTATATGAAAGATTGTAGTTGAATAGCAATCTATACCCAAAAAGCACAAAATTCTTAATTCCCTTTGCCTCCTACACAGGCTGTCAATATTACAGCCTCCAAAAAATAAGGATCATAATTTATTTTTTATTTGCCATGATTATTAATATATAAGATAATCAGAATTCATACAAATAAATGACTATTCATACTATCTTCAAATTGAGTTAAGGAGTCTCAAATAGCTGAAAGAAGGTCATGATCTTATTTTGATTTTAAACTTGGATAAAAACCACAAACTCACCATGCTGTCTAATTTGGGCTTATTTGATATACACTCATGATAATAGTCGTTTCAATGATCACAAAATATAAATTGAACAGTAGCATTTTTCCTATTTGATTCATTTAAGACTTCAAATAAAAATCAAAGAATTTTTTTGTTCACCTAATAGCAAATTACTTTAACTAGATAAACAGGCTTAATAGTTAAAATGTTAAATAATACCTATTTTAATGTAATTAAATATAGATGTTATTACTGTTATAATTATTATTTTAAAAGTTATCTTGAAATCTTTCACTCAGTTACCTTTTTTTTTACATTATTCTTCATCTTTTACCCAATACTCTCATAATTTTTTCAATTCAATTTGTTTTCAATAAATATTCTTATTGCATTTACTACTTAATATTAATATTATCTATATTCTTTATTATTATTTTTTATAATGCTTTTTTTACAATCCACTATTGATAGTTTCGATTGCCCCAGCAATCTTCTTCAGAACTATAATAAACACAATACAAATACATGAATACAAATATATATGCTATTTGTATTCATGTATTTGTATTGTGGTTGTTATAGTTCTGAAGAAGATTGCTGGGAAAATCGAAACTGTCAATCGATTGCCCTAGCAATCTTCTTCAGAACTATAATAAACACAATACAAATACATGAATACAAATAGCATATATTTGTATTGTGTTTGTTATTTGTATTCATGTATTTGTATTATAATTATTATAGTTCTGAAGAAGATTGTTGGGGCAATCGAAACTGTCAATAGTGGTTCGTAAAAAATCACTGTAAAAAGAAATAAAGAATATAGATGATATTAATATTATATGGATTTGGCAATGCAATAAGAAAGATAAAGTTATACTATTTACTATTTCTAATATGTTTTTAATTTCTATTTTTATCTATCCAATTTTCTAATTCTTCGTTTGAACACCACTTTCACTTTTTGAATCACTTTTTTTTTAGCCAACTCCAAATCAATCTTCATGGAATATGGGATTGAATGTGGTCACATTTTTGACACAGTAAAAATTAATACTGTATAGTATGTTTGGAGATGATAGAAAGCATAATATTAAGAAGGTATGGTTTGTTGTCAACAACTCTCATGTGATCAACAAAAATATATCCATTATGTAAAGAACATCCTGCATCCTGCTATAATCACTAGAGTTATGAACCTGACCACAGATGCTGAAAGCATACTGAGCAAGTTGAACGCTTTATAAGTTTATAATCTTTTCTTGTTAAATGAGCAAAATGCTATTTAATTAGAGATTTTTATATAAATAAGAAAAGAAGTAAAGAATCATCAAATTACAATAAGTAGTTCTTTTTTTTTAAGTGAATGCAAAATTATAACGAGAGGGGGGGGGCGTAAAATACCTTGGATTTTCTTTTTGAGGTAACAGGGCAGATGTTTTTGTTTCAATGCACTTTTTACATATTCACATTTTATGAACAAATATTTAATGAAGAACTATTTATTATTTGACAAAGAATGGTTCGCTAGATATGTAATTTATTTTGATCAAAAATATTTCATTAATCACTTAAATGGATTTTATTTATATTAAGCTTCTTTAAAACTTGTTTTTTTTTTTTACATAACAATCCATTTTAAGACTTTATGATAGCTTAAGATAAACACTAAATATACTTCCTGTTTAAGATACTTTGTTTCCCATAATCGTCATTATTAGATCTCTAATATTTATCCACAGAAATTATTATTTTTCTGTATTAACCAGTATAATTTTGCATTTCAGTACAAAAGTCTTGATTGTTAAATATTAAACAAGGCAAAACTCTCCATACAGTAGTGCCACCCTATGCCAACCAGAGTAATCAATGGATGCTTAATGGTTTAATTGTTAAATCTTGACCGCCATTTTGTTTCTTTCATGAATACAAGCATTTGAATTTTAGCTATAAAACCCAGATGTGGTATTAAAGCATAAAATTTGGTTCTTGATAATCTGAAAGCTAATTAAAGGCTCTCTGCAATTCATTACATTTTCTTTTCATAGTTTTATTACTTTCAAGAACCAACATAACTGTTAACATCTTAGATATTTCCAAATCGTTTTGACAAAGCAGAACTGCTATATTAAATAAAGGATAAATTAAGATTTACATAAAAATGAATTTTTGCATAATTACTGTAAAACAATTCATTGATGATATCAATCTTATGATATATATCGTGTGTGTTTACATGTGTAAATGTTAAAAGAAAACGGGTCGTTAGACTTTGATTTGTATATGCTTATACACATATATTGTAAAGATGATAGATCGTTGAAACAATTATTGTTTGGGTAATAACTGACACACACATGGATATAATATATTTTGTAAAATATTTTTTTAAAATAATTTAAAATTGAATATTTTGTAAAATATGAAGTCAATATGGTATTAAATTCGTTTTTTTTTTTATTACTTAAAATAGAACACTATACAAACGAATGCTAAATCTGCGTTGTTTACATCTTTATATAAAAAGCAAACGGAGAACATGATAGCAGAAGTTGCTAATATTGTTAATCAGTTTGAGAATGTTAAAGATAGCAGCCAGCATTTAATGACCTCTTCAAGAGACATTAATGTTATGTCAGAAGAAAATTGCTCTTATCACTGAAAGAAACAAGCAAACTAGATCAAATGCTAAGTTTTTAAAGTGGGTTACAGAATGCATCCGATTAAATTTTAAAAGATAATTAAAAGGTTGTTTTGAATATCTACAGCAATACAAAAAAATAGAAAAGATACAAAGTGAAAGTACTTAAGTTTGTTTGTTGGAAGAGCCGTTGTTTAGAGATGACAACAATAGGGGAGGGGGTTAATAAACTTTAAGTACATTAGACTCTCAATTCACACCATTTGATTCAAAGTTTCATGTGAGAACTTAAAATAATTACCCGGGGGGGGGGGTTGATAAACTTTTAAGTACATTAGAATCACAATTCACACCATTTGATTCCAAGTTTCGTGTGAGAACTTAAAAATAATTAGCGGGGAGGGATTGATAAACTTGAAGTACATAAGACTCACAATTCACAGCATTTGATTACAAATTTCATGTGAGAACTGTAAATTTAGAATAATTAGTCCGTTACAATATAGTCGTTTTTAATATGTAACAAAAATAACTATGAATACAATTTAAATTAAAAATTAACCCATTAAAACACCAATAAAAATAAGGAACATACAAAAATTAGAATAATGCGGTTAGGAAAAAAGATGGTGGATTAATAAATTGAGAGTGAATATATTTACGTATATATACACTGCGTTGACAGGACTATAACCAAATCGAAGTGAGCAGTATATGATTGTGTTCAATCGAATATTCTTTCCGGACCAGGGTTTCTTCCTTGATAATAAAAATTGATGATAAAATGCAAAAGATTAAACCCTGTCAATGCTTTAAAGTTATTAGTGATGTCCAATCTATACAATCATCTCTTATTTGCAATGAATGGCGTCTACGTTGCCTAATTTACAACATTGTTAGAATGAAAGAGAATAAAGTCTATGCATTGCCCTTCAATTCTGCTCGGTCGCTTTCAGTACTCGAATTTCATGCAAACTCATGGGCAATAAGCAATTTTATAATGTAGTAAATGGCTAGGAACCTTTACTAAAACCTCTGTCTATAGTCAATGCATTCTTACTATGTATTATGTTGTCGTGTATTCAACTATGAAGCTGAATGCCAGCAATTATTACAAACATATTAACTATAAGAAAACAACGTTAATAAAGATTATATCTTTATTTACATATATGTATATTACTATATACACATAGTTAATCAGTTTAATTCAGTATCGGTTCCAGCATTGTTTAATTTATAAACATAATCAGTTGTTCATTGATTTTAAGTTCTAAACCCTCAATGCTAATATGACCACAGACTAACTAAAGTTTATACTCACAGTTCCTTTATGCACAATCCTATTTGCACTTTATCAGGTATACGAAAGTAATATAAGATCGGTGTGGTCTGTCTTTCACCTACAGAGGCACAGACTCTGGGACCACATCCCTCAATACAGAAAAGCTCGTACATTTTTCTCTCAGTTTTCTAGGTTAATTCATGAAACAGAAACCACAACAGCATTACGAAGATTGAAGGAAAAGCTGCTCAAAAGATACGTACTCTTTTCACCACACACTATTTATACTTCTTTTTCTTCAGCTTAATATCCATTAATATCATTATTAACATTCCAATGGATAAGGGCAAAATCCATTAGACGAAACAAGAGAGTAGCAGCAATCCATGAGACGAATTATTTCAATTGGGTAACAGCAATTTTTTTTTTCATGTGTCATAGCATCAGCCGTGAAATGAACCCGCTAACCTGGGACAACTGCTTGTAAGACAGCTATGCTGACCACTCTACCACCAACACTTTCATTAGAGTAATGCATATTTATAATGATTATTATCTGGTGTTTAATTTGCTTTCATTCACATTCCCTTCACTTGTAATTAGTGCTTTAGGTATTTATTCCTTTGTTTGATTCATTAAAAAATTATCTTAAATGTTTTTTTCATGTGTCATAGCATTGGTCAGGAAACAAACCCACTAACCAGGACAACTGCTTGTAAGGTAGTTGTGCTGACCACTCTTAATGTTTAAATTTAAACAGTAACAATTTTTTCTGTAATTAAAAAATCCATTAAGTGTATCCGGCATTATAATTCACCACCGAGTTTATCTTTCAGTAATCTTTTGTGCACCACCGAGTTTATCTTTCAGTAATCTTTTGTGCACCACCGAGTTTATCTTTCAGTAATCTTTTGTGCATTTTCTTTTAACCTGCAATCTCTATCTGATTTTAACTTTATTTTATCAATGATGCAATCTTTCTTTGTTGCTTTTAAATGTATCTATCTAAAATAAAGTTTCCTTTATTTTTCATTGCTTTTAGAAAATTAAATATCTTTTTACTATTTGAAATCTTTTTTTATTGCTTATAAAACTTACTATCTCTATCTATTTTTAAGTTTCCATTACTATTTTTTTCTGGAATACAAACTATGTTTATAGGTTATATCCATATGCTTCCTAACACAATATGAAATTTTTTTACAAAATATAACATATGACAAATATTGTTGTTTTTTTTTCAGAATGTTGTTTCTGCTAAAATCTTTATACTTAGATTCATACTTTTTAATGACATCATATATTTTTGTTTATCCTAACATTTTTTGAGTGTATATTTTATATACAAATTTATTACTTTGTCAGTCTTCATTAAATCTTACCAAATACTGTGGAAGAAATTTTAACAGTTTTACAAGTGATATCAAAACAAATTGATGATTTGTTCATATTGAATATACGTCCAGTTTCAGCTGTGACTTTATTTCTAAACTAAATCAATTATTTGCAATAGTGCTGATAAATGCAAATGGCTGCCCAACATTGTGATTGACTAAAACAATAAAATGATTATTGTATTATATTGGCAAATGAAGCAAACATGAAATTTACGAATATCTAAATATATCTTTCAAATAATAAGATATTGAATCCATGGGGTTGGAACAGCAGAAATAATAATCCTAGTGTATAATTAGATATCCTTTAAATAGAGCAAGTACTTCCTCAATAATTTCTCACAGAGAAACAATGGAGAAAGTATGACAATCAGCCATCCTAATTTGGGAATGGTAAATATGTTTAGATGATTTATCATCTTTTTTACCCTCTAGATAAAAATAATATCTATTTACTGAATAATATTGGATGATTATCTGGATTGGCTTTGCACCGGATAACCAAAGAATATGATTAGTAATAAGCGTTAAGTTTTATCTAACTTGAATTTCAATCTTTTCATGGAATGGGTAGAGAATGTATATACCACTGTCATATTTTACCTTATCTTTAATAAGGGACTAGTCCAGATTCCATCTTATCTAGATTGGATTGAATGATCATTACCACTAACCAATGGGTATACCAAAGAGATAATGTCTAACTAATGGCAAGAATTGATCTATAGGCAATGATACTCACTGAATCCGAATGCTTCCATTAAGGATGGGGATCTAGCAATAAATATACACATTCTGAGAGAGCACTATTGTCAAAGCTGAATTGCAGTACATATGTCCTTCAGAGAACTAATGTTAAATCTGAACACTAGTATATATATTTTTTAAAGAGCTACCATTAAAACTGAATAGCAGTATATATGTTCTCCAGATGAGCTATCTAAGTTAATGGTTAACACAATGAGGCAAATCCAAGTTCAGGACTGGAAGCTGCTAGAACCAAACGCTGGCATGAGAGAAGCCATTATAGTGCAGCTAGAAGTGTCACCATACCCATTTACAAAGCAAGCTGCCAAGATACAGTTGGAAGAGGTAGGAAAATCTGTAAGGGTACATACAGTCCCTTTCTCCACAGTTCACCCCAGAACTAAGAGGTATACTTCACCAATGACAGCATGCAAAATATAGTCATTATAAAATATATTGTAAATACAAATATATATTTGTATTCATGTTTCATTAATAAATATATATTATAAAATGTATTTACACAACTATTATGTATATATAGTCTCAGCAGATGACAAAAAGTGACAAGTCAACAACGATGGGTCATTGACCAGCTGTATGAATCTACAATTCCAAGACCAGCCATCAGGAAAACCTTATCAAATTACAGTCACAAGCCAACAGTGATAAGTTATCAATCAGCTGTGATGAATCTACAGTTCCAAGATTCACAGATAATGACACTGGACCTATTGAGAAGATCATCAAGCCAGAAGAAACTACAAAAGTGAAAAAGACACCCATCAAAGCAACCTGCACGACTACATTTCTCAGGGCTAATTTTAGCTGGGGAGGATGTCATATATCACCATGCCTTCAATAATGGACTAGTCCAGATTACATTTTATCTAGATTGGATTAAGAATTCATTCATTGGCACTAACCAATGTGTATACAATGAGATAATGAATTCCCAATGACAAGAATTGGCCAATAGGCAATGATGCTCACTGAATCTGAATGTTTCCATTAAGGATGGGGATTTGGAAATAAATAGTCAGTCTTTTTTGTAAAGTCAGAGAACTACTGCCAATCCTGAATGACAGAATACATGTTCTCCATACATATTCTCAGAAGTATTGTCAAACTTGTCATTGCAGTTCATACTTTCTCCAGAGATCTACTGTTAAACTGAAAAGCAGTAGATACATTCTCCAAAGGACTACTGTTAAACCTTAACAACTGCATATGCATTTTCCAGACAATAGCTATCAAAGCTAATGGTTAATGCAGTGAAATAAGACCATGTTCAGGATTGGAAGTTTCCAGAACCTAATATTCACATAAGGCAATTTGTCATAGTACAGTCAGAATTGTTACCATAGCTACTCACAAGGCAGGATGCCAAGATGTAGCTGGAAGTAGTAGGGAAATATAAGGCATGTACACTTTCCTTCTTCCATAGTTCACACTAGAACTAGGAGTTATACTTTACCAAACTAGAAGGTGGAGTATATTCATTGTAAATATGAGTGCATATTTATATTAATGTTTCACGAATAAATATATTTTTATAAACTTATTTACAAACATTCGTGTTTATATAGATTCAATATAAATATATTAACTATATCAAAAAATCTTCTATTAAGAAATTATTATATCCAAGTTTTTTACAGAGGCAAAACTTCTCCATACAGTAGCACCACTTAGTGCAAACCAGAGTAATCAATGGATGCAAGAAGGTTTATTCTTAAAATCTCTATCTAGTGCTACATATCCAATATCTCAAGACTAGTTTCTAGCTTGTGGCTTTCATCAATGTGGAGCTTTGGATCAAAGAGCGCTGCTTCTAGATCTTAGGATCTAATGCAACCCACCAGCAGCCACCTTTTACTTTTTTAGCTAACTATAAAGCTTTGAGTCCAAAATGAAAACACAATAATGTTTTCAAGCTAAGCTCATCAGCTTGTATAGTTGTATAAATCTGAACTCAGTTCAGCATCCATACTTTTTGGTGACTTTGGTTCGTTAATAACCATAGTCCACATAATCTATTGGATGAGTAGGCACTAGATAGGAATTTTATGCACAAACCTTCCTGCATCCATTGATTACTCTGGTTTGCACTGAGTGGCACTACTGTGTGGAGAGTTTTGCCTCTGTGAAAAACAGATTGTGTAAGTCTAAAGAATGGTGATCATGTGATATTTGATGGTTTATAACCAAGTTAATGATATGCAGCAAGAACTAAGAAAGATAAAGAGATGTCTGATGAAAAATGAATTCTTTCTCAGTGAAGTAAAATGAATTGGAATATGTTTAATTTTTATACTTCTTTTTATTTATTTATCATAATTTACAAACACACTCATTTCTTTATTAAAGAAAATCGATTTTGGGTGTTATTTTTGATTGTAAAAAATTTATAAAATTTAAATGTAGTCTTGATAAATTTGTACTTCGCCAAAGTGTGAAATTAATTATATATATCTGTTCACAAAAAATGTGAGTTTATAGAGCAGATTACTGTAAAACATGTATACACATACATTCTTCTGTGTTTACAGTAATCTAATTTAATAAGAATTTAAAGATAAATAATAAATTTTCTAAATATATTTGCTTATTGCGACATACAGTTTGGATCATGGATACCTTATTGTAAGAGATTTAATTGACTTCCTTTGTTGACAGTGTGTATCTAAAGATTATATATTGGAACAATCTCTTACTATATAATTATGATAAAACTAGTGAAAATAGCCATAACAAATATTCAGCATTATATATTAGTTATTAAATATATCTTGAATGGGGAAGTAGGGAGATGTTTATTATATCTATAAAGATATTACATACGGGACAGAGAAAGGTGAATAACTCCGTGTGTGTAAAATTTAAAAAAAATCAGATATAACAGGTTTAAAGTTTATATCTGTGCTAGAGATAATCTCTAGTTTTGAAAGTGATTAGTAATAATCCTTAGTGTATTTATCTGAAATGGATGGCGTCAAAGTTGTGAGTGGAGGAAGTTTGACAATGGTAAATGAAAATTAACAATCTTGTTAGAACACTATTATTACTCAAAATATCATATAGACTTTTCCATCGATTTATCTTGAATAATAAAAGAAAATTAAAGCACAGAAATTAAATCATTGTTAATTGCTTTCAAATTAAATCCAAAAAAAATCATCATCATTATTATTAATCTAGTAGTTAGTTGATAATGAGACCATAGTGTTCAATCACTAAATTTAGGAATCTTTTGTTATCTCCATTACTAGCACAACTAATCTATACAGGATAAAATAATTGACTGCTAGTTGCTTGGAAGGTCATATGAAATTCAGGCATTGGAAAATGTCATGTCAAGATTCAATTCAAAAATCTTCCAAATCTATCACTCAACCACTTCACTAAACTGCACAGGGTATTCAAAAACTGAATGTCTAAACAAATCTTATTGAAAGGTATTATTTAAAGCTTTTCTAATATATAATGTTCGGCATTATATATAAAAGATGTGATAATGTAATTCCCAAATGTCCATATGGTGTTACCCATGACCTAATTATGTTGAAATCAATGAACATTCATGTTTGAACATGTTTAATGTGTAAGTTTTAAGCTGATAAAGCTTCTTGTTAGTTAACTATTGAGAAAATAATAAATATTGGTGAATATGCTTTAGCATAAAAATGGGGTCATAATGCACTCATTGTGAGAGACTTTTGGGCAAAAAAATCAATTACACAACTTGATCATTCTCTTTATTCACCTGACTTAGCTTCTTGTGATTTTTGGTTATTTCCAAAATTAAAAACTGCACTGAAAGGATGAAGATTTTCTACTATAACTGATATCCAAAAGAATGCAAGACAGCTGCTCAACAATATTCCTGAAAATGAGTTCCAAGTGTGTTTCCAGAAATGGGAACACCATTTTGATCAGTGTATAGATGCACAAGGGGACTACTTTGAAGGTGACAGTAGCCACTAGTGTCCTCTTCTTATGAAGGTGCATTCCAGGAATTGTCACACCTCATATATATATATATATATATATGTTAATCAAAACAAGTTATAAATTTCCTAACTTTCTTTAAGCTTGCATTTTATGTTCACTAAATGAAGCTTTACTAATAACTCCTAACAAGCTTTTGTTTACATAAACACCGAGATATAGAATTCAAAATCTCTATCATTGTCACCCACCTCCAAACCAGCTGGTTTCGAGCTTATGGCTCATGTCAGTGAAGGGTTGGGAGATTAGAAACTAGATCTAAATCCCAACTCTAAAGTCAGCATTTATCAAACATGTTTCTATCAGTTTGAAAGCATGAATTTATCAGACACGTAATGTCTTCTTGTTTTGATTAACATAAATGTTACCCTTGAAGGTTTTTGCATTGATATATATTGCAGAGGCTTTTACTATATGGTGAAACAATTGATTTCAGACCCATATAGCTATCTAGTTTGTTAAGCTGGTTTTGAAGACATTACATGTCTGATAAATTCATGCTTTCAAACTGATAGAAACGTGTGTGATAAATGCTGACTTTGGAGTTGAGTTTTAGATCTAGTTTTTAGTCTCCCAACTCTTCATTGACGTGAGCCATAAGCTTGAAACCAGCTAGTCTGGAGGTGGGTGACAATAATAGAGATTTTGAATTCTCTCTCTCTCAGTGTTTATGTAAACAAAAGCTTGATAGGAGCTATTGATAAAGCTCCATCTAGTGATATATATATATTGTAGCCATATTGTTTGATGTGTGAATTAAGATTCTCATTTTGAAAACGTATTTCAAATTTAAGATGTTAATAATTCATATGTATAATTTAAAAAAAGAATACTAAATTTATTAATACAAAAAATAGGTACTACAATTAATACTAAATATAGTTTTAAATTTGCTGCCAGATATTTAGATTGTAATTGTTAGGTATATTTTAATGATATGGATGTTTGTGAATTATATTAAATCAATACAATGTAATATTTTAAAGTTGTTATAATAGTTAGATTATTAATGAATAAATATAATTAGTCATTAAAATCATTATAATTAAATATTTTGTAATTGTAATATAAACTTAGCATATTATAAAATAAATACGCAATTTAATAGTTGTGTACAGATGAAATTACCTATGTATGTGCACAGCTTCACGTCAGACAAAATCATTTCCTGTCTGAATGATTAAAATTATTTCATTCAAATGGTTTAATAAATATTGATTTTTAATTATTCAGTTTTTCATAAAAATTTGTAAAAATAAAATAATAATAATAGTTAATTTAAGTTAGGTTTGAAACAGATATTTAATGAATAAAAATTAAATGTGTCATATTTACAATTATTAAAATTGTCTTTTTTACTTACATAAGTATTGATTTTAAAAGTTTTTTAAAACTAATTAATATTCATATTTAGTAAATTGTAAAAACGATAAACCAATCAGTGATTATTAGTTGGTTTATGACGTCATGATTTATATTACCTATAAAAGTGGGAAACTGACAGACGACTTGAGGAATTGAGTAAAATTTGAAGGAAAAAAATCACATAAATTTGTGTGAAGATTTTGAAGCATAATTTTTTCTAAAACTTATTATTTTATAATAAAAAAGTTATTATTAAAATTACAGGACAAATTTTAAAAGATATTTAAAAATAATTAAGCATGGAGTGAACTTCTTAGTCGGTAACAGACATTTCAGTGATAAACCTTGAAATTTTGGCTGATGATTGGACTGACTGAAATTCTTCAATAAACTAAGTATTTTTATAAGAGAAAATATCTATTACTGGAATACATATGTAAGGCAATTATTTATTGATTTTTATGGAGTAGTAATTTGCAATTAGGGTTGGTTTAACATTGGTATAAAAAGTTTCTTAGATGTTTTATAAAGTAATAAGATTTGTAATTAAATAATGTAAAAAGTAAGAATAATAGTAAAAAGTAGAAGTGGGAGATGTAAGTAAAATATAATTATGTATAATTAATATATATATATATATTTTAATGTTTATGTTGATATAAGAAGAAAGTTTTATGTAATTAAAGTATTATTTATAAATATATATTTCTTCGTGTTGTATATCCTTGAAAATGATTGTAAGAATATAAACAGTTGAAACATTGGAGTTTGTATTATATAAATATATGTTCATTGTTAATATAAGAAAATAAAGTTTTTGAAAAGAAAAAAGAAGAGGATTGTGTATTTGTTAATATTATTTGTAAAATACTGTTATAAATTTTTTTTTGTCTTTATATTACAAGATGTTAGAGAATTAAGTAGATTTTCAGAGTGTGCAAGTATTTGAAAAAAGTGATATACTTTACATATTATTATGATAACAAAAGACTAAATGAATGATGCTATAATTAATGTCATAAATAAGACTCATTAAGAACTAAACTATATATTTAATAGTTTGAAGAAAATATTAATTTTGCTTAAAGTTTAAAATAATTTGATTTTTCAGTAGATAATATAATTTGGGCATAGATAAATGGAAATATATTGGAAAGAAAAGCTGATGGGTGAATTTTGAAAAGATTGTGAATGAATTTATAATATTTATAGAACAGATGGAAATGTGCTACAGATGAAACGTTCATTATTTATAATTATTTTAAATATATCTTAAAAAATAATATGGATAAAATATTAATAATTAGAAATATTATAAATTAACTTTAAGACATGCATTTATAAACCTTATATATAGAGCTCACAAAATAAGCTCTTAACAATCTTTGCAGAATATCCTTAACCCCAGACTGGTTTCTGCTACTGGCATCATCAGTGAGGTGCCAGTATATTCAAGCATTAGATTAAAAATACCAGGACAAGCCCATCACTTTATCTAATGTATAACCATTAAGTAGAAAATCTGAAATTTTCAGACAGCCATATGTCTTCCAATCTAGCTTTCAGATTTAATATAAATATTTTAGTTAAGTGTTATATTTAATCTTTAGAAGTACAATATATTTAAAAATTTATGGGCAAAATTTTATAAAATGTAAGTGACTATTGCCCATATGATATAATTTATCATTATAAAATTATAATAAAGTTGGTAATGTTCACAGAAGTGATTAGTATCCAGTTAACCTTGTGGATGAGGTAAAAATAAATATATTTATTTTGTTTATAATATTAGAATATTATAGAAATGTGAAATGTATTTTTGAATTGAATGTATAATATTTTTGTTATTCATAAAGTGAAAACTTAAGTTGATTTCATCATTTAATAACCAAAATAATCTAAAAATATAACATTATGTTATTAGTGTTTTAGTAAATTTTTGAGATTTATGTTTTCACAGTATTTGTATTGAATGATATTGATGGGATAATATGGTATTTCATACTATCATATTGTACAATGGCCCAATTGTACAGGTAGAAGTTTTTATGGAATCTTAAGCTCCAGGCATAGAAGCCAACATTATAATTAGGTTATTATGTGAGTATATTTTGGAGAAGAGATTATATTTTATATGCTCATAAGTGCTCGAAAGAATAAGCCAGGATGAAGATATTTATATAGGTAACTCATTTTTAAATATCAATAAGTGCCTGAAAGAATAAGCCATGATGAAAATGAAAGTCATCTCATGGACAGAATAATGAATGCCTTTTGGATACAACTATGCAAATCATTTAGTTATTATTATAAACCTCATTGTCTAATACACGATGAAAGACTTGAGGCTAAGTACGTAGAGTATACATTGTTGTTTAATATAATGTTATGATCTTATGAATTGTTTAATATAATGATCTTATGAGACATATAAATTAGGGAGAATCTTAACAAGTTATAGAATAATTATGCAAAACAAATATCCAATGTTTTCAATAAATATTTAGTATGAGTAATGATCATAAAAAGGATCAAATAAAAGAATAATTTGTATTTTAATGTATTTTCATAAATATTTATTATATATGGTATTTATCTGATGGATCCTACAAACAAGGATTACTTATATTTGATTACAGTTAAATTTACAAGGTTATTATTTTATTATTGCTTATGGGATACTATAAATTTTTAATTTACAAAATAAAAATTATAGAATTTTTATATTTTGGTAGTCAATCAATAGTATTATGTCCAATATACAGGTCCAGAGAGTATTCACATCAATTTATCCATTCTTCCATTCCATTCTCTTCCTTGCCTATTTCTTCAATTCTGCATAAGTCTTCCCATCTCTTATATCATTCAATAATGTCAACCTCTTCCATCCTTTCTTTTTATTTCCACTCACCAATCCCTTCAAAACATCTTTCATTAAACTATAACCTCTTCTCAATATATTTTGGTAGTATATTATACTAAAGATAAGGTATAATATAAACTATGGGACAAGTATGTTATCGTAATTACAGGTGTTTTATTTTAATAACCTTATATTTATAATTTGTATATTTTATAAATATCATATACTAAATAATATGTATATACAATATATAAAGAAATGTCTATCTTTATTTAATTAAATGAATATAACAAAGAGGAGTATTATATTTTTATGTTATAAAAAAAATTTTTTTTAGATTAATTATATTAAATTTTAATATTGGTGTGAATTATAATTTATGTTATTTGAAATTTATTGTAAATAAATTGTCAATTGTTTTAAAATTAAAATAGTGAGTAGTTTTACTTCTTATTAATGTTTTTCATTGCTTATCATGCTCTGAGTGCTCTCAGATCAAAGGCTCCTCACTGATGAAGGCCACAAGCCAGAAACTAGTCTGGGGATATTGGATGAGTAGGCACTAGATGGGGATTTTATGCATAAGCCTTCTGGCATCCATTGATTACTCTGGCTTGCACTGAGTGGCACTACTGTATGGAGAGTTTTGCCTATTTTAATAACAATTATAAGCAAGCATAGGAAATTGTGATCATGTGATGTTATAAGTGATATTATTGTAGATGATCATTAAAAATGATTAAATCTACAAAAGGTTTAAAAAGTATTAATAAAACTACAAGCCATATTTATGTTGTTGATTTATTTAAGCATGATAAACTATATTGTGGATGATTACAAAGGGTTTTATGTGAAAAAGTACATTAGAAAATTGAAATGATGGATTTTATTGTTAAGAGAAGTCATAAAGAAAAATTTCTATTTAAAATATGATAATCAAAAAAGCAAGTCATATATAACGTGACATTACTTTTATAAGCTTATATTTACAAAAATGTAATACAGAGAGCGTATCAATAGCTCAAACAAGCTCTTAATTGATAAATACGGTATGAGAAAATATTTAAAATCTCTATCCAGAACCTTCCCATCACCAGACCAACTGATTTCAAGCTTATGGATCACATCAGTGGAGAACTAGAATATTCAGACACTAGATCTAAAATATTAATTCAAAACCCAGCACTTATTTCATACATAATATTTAAGTAGAAGTGAGCCATAAGCTCAAAACCAATTGGTCTGGAGATGGAAAGGTTTTGGATAGAGATTTTAAATATTTTTTCATACCACACTTATCAATTAAGAGCTTGTTTGAGCTATTGGTACATTCTGGGTATTATATTTAAAATATGGTATGTAATATTTACTTTTAAACATACGCTATATAAAATAAATGCTTATTTACATATATATTAAGTTTCAGTTGGAATGACATTTAGTAAATTCTAGACAATTTCACCCATGTCATTCATTCAGACATCATATATAGTAATTTAAAGTGACGGTTCCATCCTCACGCTTTACTTGCCAGTACTTCAGATTTGCTCATATATAAGCATTTGAGTCGTAGGAATAAGAGGATTCATTTTATTCCTGCATAAATACTATATCTTGTATTGGTGAGAAAGTATTCATTTATTATTTACACTTGCAAAGCATATGCACAATTAGCTTAAAAGGCTGATATTTGAATGTATACAAACATTATGGTTTATGATCATATAAAACATTGCATTTAAGATAATTGCATTTTGTAGTGAAAATATTCTTAGTCAAATGGATATACATTTTTTATAATAACAGACAAATGCTCATGGAACTGAAACTATAAGTCAGGGGTCCCCAACCTTTTTGCACTTAAGAGCACATTCTATAATACTGGCCAGGTGGTGGGCACCATTTATTTTCTCAATGTAAATTTATTGTTAGATATTATTAATAATGCACATAATATACAAAAAAATATTTATTTCAAAAATAAAATTTTAACATATAAGTAACGTTTATTATATTTTTATGCTGTAAAAGTATAGTATGCCCTACAATTTGATTACAATATAATCCAATAATTTATAAGAAATTTTAAAAATTAAATTTATTTGTATCAGATAAATAATTTTTTATTGTGTTTGGATAGCAGCGGGCACACGTAAAATGGTCTTTGGGCACCATGGTGCCCACAGGCATAGGGTTGGGGACCCCTGCTATAAGTCCTTATGGTATACTATTTCAAAGGCAAATCTGTTTTATAAATTCTTCAAATCATTCAAACAGATCAAGAACCATCAAACTAAATATTTAAGAATATAATATAGAGTTCAAATAGGAAGAAGATATTGCTACTATAAATAGTGTTGGTATTTTATATTATTCTACTAATTACATAAAACTTGTCTAAAGCTGTGATAAGAGCAGACAAATAAATTCTGTATTGTAATTTATTATATCAAAAGGGTAGGAAATATGAATAGATAATTAACCATTTTCTAGTATCATCACATGATCACTATTTCCTACACTTGCACAAGCTGTTAAGACAGCAGTAAACACAATAATTAAAAACATTCCAATGACTGAAAATTAAAACCATCAAAACATCACATAATCACCACCATATATGCTTATAAAGACTGTTACACTACTATATGGTAAGTTTCCTACTGTTATTGACTGAAAATTATCCTGTAAGAATTATTATTGTTATTGGTAATATTAGAAGAAAATACTCCAATTCATCTAAAAAAGCTAAAAACAAATTTTCAGCAAGCTTTGTAATAGCTTAGCTGCTTTGCCTTGATATCCATTGATCATTATGTGTTTTAGGGTCTGATAGCTGAGTTTTTTTTTCCAAATGTAAATCTGAAAATTACGTAAAAAGCATCACAGGTGGGAAGAACACAAATAAATTCAATAATTATGTCCATCAATAAACTACACATAAATATATTCAGTAATTATGTCAATCAATAAATTATCAAAATAAGTGTAGTATAAAAAATTGTAGAACTGGGTATACCCTGAATGATTTTTTGCTAATTCCCAATATAGTTATGGATAATAGATATATTAATATGATATTAAACCATCATTCATTACATGATCAAAGCTTTAAAGGTAGCTAAAAAGGTAAAAAGTGATTGCTAGAGGGTTGCATTAGATCCTAAAATCTAGGTGCAGTGCTCTCATATCTAAGGCTCCTCACTAATGAAAGCTAAAGGCTAGAAACTAGTCTGGGGATATTGGATGAGTAGGCATGAGAGGGATTTTATGCACTAAGATTCATGCATCCATTGATTACTCTGGCTTGCACTGACTGGCACTACTATATGGAGAGTTTTGAAGGTGTGTAATATGACATTAGATAGGAACGTCTTCGCTTGATTAAAAACAAATTACTTTCCTATGTCATGAATTATTTTGTGTCACCATTCACACATATACATCAGAAGAAAAGATTAGAAAGCCTGCTAATGTGAAAAATAACTTATTTCAGCTCATTATAATAGCAATTCATTCTATTACTTAACTTTAAAAACATTTACTGTAAGCATTAGGAACCTGAACACCAGTTAGTAGACTAATTACACTTTAAGACTAACTTCAACCTACAGATCTTGTTCAGAAAAGCACTGGATTGCACTTATCTGTAATTTATTTGTATTTACAAGTCCAAACCAACATGCTGGTGCAGAAGTAGATTTAAAATATAAGTGATATTAATCATCACTAAGCACTTTTGTTAAATGATGGTAAATACCAAAACAAAACATCGCATAGCTTAGCAGAGAAGTCGTGCAAAAATCTTAGCTGGTTTAAAACTTTTACTCCAATAGCTTCACTAGAGTATATTAAAAGGTGACTTCTGAATCGATATGTTTCCCTACTGATAATCAGAAGTCAGAGGATCTGGTTGTAAAGGCTGACTGCTATTTGTTGACAGATTACTTGCACGTATATTGAATTAGAATAAAGAAATGTTGATTTCTGATGTCAATGCAACTAGGAATCAAAGGATGCTTTTTTGTATTTCTAAGATTGGTGCGTAAGCTTCCACAAAGAGACATTAAAGACCAATTATTCTGAAATATTTATACATACCGATCATTTGTTCTTGAAAATAAAATTTCGTAATGTATTTGTTTATCCATGTATTAATTTTAGAATTTGGAAGAAATCACTGTCATCATGAAAGGTAACATGCGGTCAGCTTGTTTAGTGGTCCAGTGAATAAGTTTTTATATCTCTTAGTTCTTCCATAATTTTTTTGCTTAGTCATGTTTGTAAAAAACTATAAAAAAAAGTCCTTGTGGGTGTGCATTACTATTTTAATGGATTTAAGTATATAAATATCAGTTTTTATATTTATTATATTCTTTAACATTATAATTATGTAATCTTCATTACGCAATCTACTTTTAATTATTTATTTATTTTGTATCAAAATAAGCAATTTTATTAATTTTATTTTTCTCAATCAGAAGATAATCAGCCTTTGACATGCACTGTTTACTCATGCTACAAACTCACCAATATTATAATGAGTATATAGGACAATCTCAAATCAAAATGCAAGATAAGAGACTCATGCTACTACCTCGCCAATGTCATAGTGAGTATACAAGACAATCTCAAACCTAAATGCAAGATAAGAGACTTTTAAATTGCATTTAGGTTTGAGATTGTTCTTTATACTCACTATAACATTGGTGAGTTAGTAGCCTGAATAAACAGTGCCTGTGAAAGGCTGATTATCTTCTGATTAAGAATTACTAACATAAACTGCACTTGTAAATTACGTTGTTATTTAATTAATTTTATTTTTAAATATTACTTTGTAAAAAGAATAGTCTAAATAATAATATAAATGATATATTTATATTTGCATCTTATTTTGATTCCATTTCATCAACATTATTATGAAAATAAAATTTGAAAACAAATTATATCAAAAAATAATATTTTATTAAGTAAAAAAGATTCTTTAAACAAAGTTCCATTTCAATCGTGGATTCTGTGATTGTTTGAAAGATTTCTGTTTTCATTAAAAAAACCAGTCGTTTATAATAATTTTTGTTATCCATTAAACTAGATATTATCCACTTAATGGATAATATTTCTGTAATGTAAATTTTACTACCCTACTCTCATGCAACGTAGGGACTTGTTTCTATCTGATTTTAACATCTTGTGGAGGTGTGTAATCATAATATACATATGCAAAAAAATGTATGAACCCCAAAATGACATATTGTGCTGAAGAAGCAATCATCAGTTGATCCAGATCGCAATCTTAAACACATATCTTTATCATTATTCAGTATATATATTGAACCGGATTGAAATCCGATCAATGGTGTTATTACAAAAAAGAAATTTATTAAGCTTTTAATTTTCATTAAACGTTTAAGGTTTAAATTTTCATTATTATTTAAAAAGAATACGTGTATCAAAATACACGCGTTTATATGTAAAACGGATCATTTCAATGTTTATCGATTTATTTTAAAATAGTTTTCTTATACTGCTTGTTTTTAAATCAATTTGATTATTAAAAACAAGCTGGCTAGCTAATTACATTTCTGTTGGTTTTATTTTCATTATTGTAAATTAATTCTAAAAGCGGAGATTTGATGTTTATGTAGTTGTTTTTGTTTCAATACCTGGTTAGAATTCTTAGATTAGATTGAGCTGGAGATTAATATTTGCCCTGCCTTAGTTGTAGAAATTGAACAACAAGGCTAGTTTTCGTGGGAATTCGAGGAAGGTATAAATAATACCAAAAATTTCATGAGTTAGTCTATTCTATTCTAACCTAGAGAGATTAAGTCAGCACTTCGTCAAGGTGATTCGTTCAGCTTCTTATTTCCAATATTCAGTCGGATTAACCTCTGCAATGTTTGTACCATTAGCAGTTTGAACGTTTAATCTTTAAAAGCAAAATTTGCAGTTACTAAAACAATTTTGCTTTCTCCATGATGTCAAAATATACTGCTATACGTTTGATAACCAACAATATGTCATGCTAGTTTAACTCAGAAGACGGACCCATGCCTGCCAGTTTTCCTTCAATCCTGAAATGAACACCTAAAATAAACAAGACCCTGCTGCCTCTACCTTGCCGCTGTCAAAGAACTTGAAATGAACTAAAATAATAGTGTGCACTCTACATGAACATTGTTTTTACCGAAATGTAACTATTTTCTTTTTTATTCTTCCCAGGTAAATTAATTCTCATTAAATCTCCACTCAATCTAATCATAAATATGCATTCCTAAACAATATAGCCTCATATTTAATATTTGCTGTTTTCTAATATTTTGTAGTGTGTCTTGGAATCTTAGTTTTAAGATTCCAAGTTGCTTTCAATTTTTGTTTATTGGAGAGTGATGAATGAGTTTTATATTTTTATGCCTCGCTTTTTATAAATGCTTTAGCAGTCGTGTATATTTTAAATGCTTATCTGTAATTATTTTATTATTCAATAATTAATTTGTAAACACCGTGTTTGCGCTTTCGCAAACCTCCAAAAATCTTTTGGCTGACGACTTTATTGTCTAATTTTCCGCAGGTGGGATTTCATTTCTTCTATCTCTGAAAGCAGAAATTAGAATTGTTTTTCTTTGTAATTTTATGAGCTATCAGCAGGAAGATAAAATTTATCTCTTTTTAAATTACAGGTGAGTGATGCTTTCGTTCTGCTAAAGTATTTAAAACTTAATATTTTCATACTCATGTGCACTCTCCGATAGATTTATTTTTGTATTTATACGTGTGCTTTAAATTTATCAGAGCGTGTACTCAGAATTTGTTTGTAAGTTTATTTTCTTTAAATGCTGGGGCAGATGTAACTGTTTTTCTAATTATTTGCTCGTCTCCTATTGAGACCTTTAATTCTTATTTTTTAGAGTAATTTTCACCAATCGTTTGTCTGGGATTCACCAGTTTTAATTGTCTTCCTTCCATTTTCAATCATGTTTTTCGGTTGTTCTTGGGGTAGGTCAACCACCTTTATTTTAAATGTAATAATAGGTGCAGCTTCTACCGACACTTGATTCAAAGTCCGAAACATTTTTTTTGGGTCTTGAAAAGCTTGTCAGCGCTGGTTTCATTGATTTGTTTCAAGAACGTATTGTTTAAATGTCTGAAGGTGAAAGCCAATGTTTGGGTGAATCCTCAGCTGAATAAAATTTGCTTCCTCTCTTTATAATTTGTTTATTAGAAGATCAGTCGGTCTGTCATAGCTTTGCCTTTAGTATTTCTGGTACATGCCTGATTTAACCCTATTTATTGTGTCAATAAATTATACTTCATAATTTATTTTCTCTTAATAAAATTTGAGAATTTGTTTAAACTTAATTTGGCTGACGTTTGTCTTTGTGCTTTTTGTCTCAATTGTCTAAACAATTTAAGATCTCTTGTTTCTCCCTGAGTCTAGTCAAACCATCATCATCATCTATTCTTATCACAGTAAACAAATTTTCCAGATACGTAGTGACCTGGTGGCACCCTCTGTGTCAGAATAGATTGATATATGAAATAAAACCTTTCATCCTGCACAATATATATATATAGCCAATTACTACAGTTAATTGATAAGTGACAAACTTACCATCCTGGCAACTTTGACACAAACCACTTGATGGAAATGAATTAATATTTTTTATTAGTCATCCATTAAATTAGAGAGTATCCATTTAATAAAGATTATTTCTATAATGTAATTTTCACTACACCACTCTCACATAAGGTAGGGATTGGTTTCTATCCACTTTTAACATCTTGTGGAGGAGTATAATTATAAATATGGGACCAAAGAAATGTAAAAAAGATGTATCACCCCCAAGATGCATATTGTGTTGGACCATCTGTTGGCATATATATATATTGTAACGGTAAGAAAAATAGAGCTGCTTCAACCTAACCTAGAGATGCAGATAGAGGGGATTCGAACCTCACCTACTCCTCTAGATTGCTACTAAGCGACTTACTCCCCAAACCTCACTAGAATTTAATCTTAATGTATGCCCGGTGGTCAGGGAGAGAAGAGACCATGAAAAGGAATTTTTTTACATATATAATGATCAGATGTACATACGTATGTCACAAAAGAAAACAATACTAAATGGTTTTATTTATAGTGAATGAAAGATAACAGAAACTTTTATTATTTACATTAAAAAGAATTCATACAATGCTTTATTAATAGTGTCGCAGGCTAATTTCACTGCAACCGGATAGACATATATGAAGGATCCAATGATCGTAATGATAAGAACAGGCAAAATTTTACATTATAATTTTTTCTTTAAAATATTCCAGCCAATGGAAGTGTTACATAAAAGAAATCAAGAGAGAGAGATGATTCATTAACTCTATGGATGGGGAACATGGAATTAAATAAGTGGTCAAACTCAACTAAACACTTTGGACCGGTTTGAATCATAGCCCTGCTGATGATTAAAGAAAATGAGAAAGTAACCCCCAGCAGGAATTTCCAGCTATAATTGAAACATTTCGATGAGATTTTGAGAAAGATGGATTTCCTAATAAATATAAATATACAAGACCATGCACAAAGGCTGTGAGGCTCGAGACATAACAGTTACCAAGAGGTTAACACAAGACCGGATAGCTCTCCATCTCTGAACTAGGTTAGAGAGAAAAATGGAACCCGTTTGCTAAACGCGTGACCCGGATTCAGGATCGGAGTTTTATTGCTTATGTCCAGTTACGTACATTGAAGGGACTGAGATCGACATGAGATCCAGAACATTTTATTTATTTTAAGTAGATTCAAATGTAGGTATGTTAACCTAAGCGAACTTGGCAAAAAGAAGCACTGTAATTTATGCTGAGCAGCCCAGTAATCACCCGAGGAATGATACTATATAAATACGGTCAACGACCTTTAAATTTAAAAAGAAACCCTCTGCAAAATATATATATTAAGGAAAGCTCAACTACCACTGAAAAATCCGCAAAAGAATAGTAACTTCACCTTTATAAAATTTGAATTACTAAAAAAAACACATGGGCGGATATTTTTATTTATTTAGTTCAAGTTTAACCAACCCATCACAGAGCCAATGCGATTTAATAATTTTTAATACATGTACATATTGTCAAAATGTATTTTCTCTTATTACTAAAATATAAATGCGAACATTTTATTTCACGTTCTTTAAAATATAACTTTAAATTTGTAGCCCTTTCATTGACGAAAATATAAAGGCATTTGATAAGGATCTTTCTTTTATATATATACAAAAAAAAAAATCAAATTAAAATCTTGAAAGTTTTCTAATAGAATATTTAGCAATTAAATTTTGATTTTTAAAAAATAGGGTTTTGCACTTTCTATGATTTGCTTCCTTTTCTTTCCAAATTATCTATATAAAATAAATAACTTAAACTACTGGAGTATAATGACGGAAAGTTAAACAAAGTATTTTTCAATTAAATTAATAAGAACTATGGCCGCCATTATATATAATAACCCCTCCCATTATGATATATAAAAAAAGAAAGCAATTAATGAAATATAATTTGACAAGATATGAACACATAGATTTTAAAAAAACATATATATAGAAAAACATAATTCTAGCTAGAGTGAATTTGTAAATTACAAAGAGATTTTTTGTTAATTTATGGTAATGTTACTGGTAACTAGATGGGGTGGGTCAAGATAAGTTCATTAGATGTTTCCTGCAGGTCTTCCCAGTTCTTCAAATTTGTTTTTCCATGTTTTGAGACAGATATTCATGGATACAGGACAAGCACTTTAGTTCTCTGGCTGACTTACATGATTAGAACTCTGGCCTCAGGAGAGCAAAGGCAAAGAGGTTACCCCTGCATTTTTGCAGAGCAACACATTTCTGGATTTTTATTTATATGCCGAAAGAATAGAGTGTAGCTTGAAGTAAGTACAGCAAGCAAGAGTTCGCTATATTGTCTAATTTCTCAGCAAAATTCTTAAGATTTCTCTCTGACCTTCAACAGGTTACCCGCAAGCATAAGACCAAGAACAAAAGAAAAGTTCTTTATTTATACCCTTTTTTCCATTATGTTTTTAATCTGCTAATTAGTAGCGAATCATGCCTGTTGTTTCAAATTTTTCCTGTTATCTATTATTTTATCTAATTCAGAAAAATGTTTTATTAATTAATTCCTTTTCGTAATAGATTCTATTTAATTAAGAAAAATTTTATCTTATTGAATTCTACCAAATATATTTTAAAAATAGTTGCAAATATAATTTTAACTTTCTATATTTTATTTTATTAAATCTTTTCTCTTTAACACAATTCCTTCTTTAATTTAGGCAACTATTTGAGAAAACGATAAATTTAGTTTGAAAGAGAAACATACATTCACTGTGGTTGGACTTAGGGTCTTAGTTAGTCCACAGTGAATGGTGAAGCCAGCATATATATATATATATGCACAACTTCAATATATATATATTGTGCCCATTCCAATTTAGCCTGTGGCTAGATTGCAATAATGTGCATAAAATAATATACAGAAAAAAGTCATCACCACATTTTCTTGTATAGGAATGGAAGCTGTAGGGTACCAATGTTTAAACCCTACAGGATAACGTTCCAAAAGTCTAGGACAGAAAGAGAGTGGAGGGAAATATTTATGCTTTGTTTTGTATTGATAAAAACTAAAAAAATAGTATGCACCTTAAATTATTTAATAGTTATCTTTAAAAGTTAGGATTAGAACATATATTAACAGTTGTCTGTGGACACAAACTATTCAGTTAATCATTTTTCATATTTTGATTATTAACTTTCTTCAAAATTGATCTATACTTACTAAATTCTGCTATTCTTTCTATAATAATTATTTAAGTCTAATAGTTTTAATAATTTGGTTTTGAATATTAAGTTATAGTTTGTAAAAATCATTCAGATTATTTTTGAGAGGCAGGTTTTTCTGAATGTCTGAATATCTGAGGGTGTACTTGTATTTTACATAAATAAATCTAAAGTTACACATATATTAAAAGAAAAATTCTGTTAAAATCATTTTAAGATTTCAAAAGCTGTATTGTTGTAAAGAGTTATCTTATATGCTAATTTAACCAACAAAGTTAGAATTTCAGTTGGCCAGTCCAGCTGACATTCTTTAAATCAGAACTAATTAAAAAAAGATCAAATTTATGAAGCTAGATTTGAGAAAAAGCGTGAGGTTATTAAGGTAATGAATTCCTTCCAGACCAGTCAAATGGTTAACCAATTATCTGTTCATTTTGTAAGTCAACAGTGCTTATTTTCTGTATATTTCACCAGAGGTCAGATAAAAACAGAACAAAAACTTCAGCCTGAATTTATGATTAATGGCTAAACAGAAGAGTGCCAACATTGTTTTCAATGGTCAGATGTTTTATAATATTCTATCTTTCAAGTCATTTTATTAGAAATTGCCATTATGGATTCAAATTTAATTGAATAAAATTCTCTAATTATATAACTAATACCTTGCCATTTTACTGAAAATTGATCATTTTGTACCTTTTATATATGCTCATATAAGCATAAGATTCAAGTATCAAGATATTAAGAACAAAAAACTTTTAAGATTTGAAGTTAACAAAATAATTTAACAACCGAGTCTTGGATTCATTTGTTAATAACAGTAAATATATGGTGACTGCACAAATATAATATTTTACACCTATCAAATTATTAAATTAATTTAGCTTGCACTTTACACAAAAAAGTGAAGCTTGTCTCAATCTTCTTACAAGTTATATGGCTAAGCGCTTTCGGAGACCTTCAGTTGCCATAATCATAGCCTACTTTTAACTGAAGTTTAGCCATGGTTTATGTAAAATTTATGCTACGATTATGGAGACTCAAGGTCTCCGAAAGCACTTAGCCATATAACTTGTAAGATTGAGACAAGCCTCACTTTTTTGCGTAAAGCACAAGCTAAATTAATTACTACTCAAAGGTGACGTAGAAAACTAGTATTTTATTTCAAATTATTAAAGTAAATGTGGATTAATTTCTTAATTAATCCATGGTATTCTGATATGATACATCTTGATTCTTTGGATTTTCTGTAAATTAATCTACTGAAAGTACAAATCAAGATATGGTTGAATATATTTACTTGAAGAGTATCAATTATCAAAATGACCCTTTTAATTCAGTAATTAATTTAATTTGGGGATAAATTCTTTTCATAACTTACCCCCTTTTAATTATGAAACTCAATTTTGATTTTTCAAATTTTTATTTCAACAGAAGTCATCCTACACATATTAAATCATATTCCTTTACAATAAAATATTTTTAAAAATTACTATAGAACTATTAAAGATATTAAAAAATATTATTATCGAAATACTAAAAAATATAGTTACCTCTTTTGTACTATATATCTTAAATATATAATCTGAAATTAATGTATAAGCATTTAGTACTCTTCTGCACACTTTATGTCCCTTTTTTCTAAACAAGGCTTCTAGGTTTTTCACTTTACTGCTTGTTTTAAAATTTTTCTTCTGTTCAAGAATTTGTATTCTACGATTTCTATTTTTCATTGCTTATTTGGAAAAAATTCAACTATCTTTATGGTTTAGTCCAGTATATCAATTTGGAAGTAAACATATTCATGATTACTTCATAGTTTTCAAAGACGTTATTATTTATATCATGAAAGTTCCCATACTTGGATAGATTATGTCAATAATAAGTGTAATCTAGGCATTTGTATGAGAATAAGTTAACCATTAATTGTATAAAATGAAGATGTGCAATCTTTTTACACTTGCTACTCCTTTTTTGGATGGAAATTTGACTTGATCTATTATTTGTTTCTATCATACCTAAATTAGAAGTATGAGTATGTATGAATATTCATTATAAAATGATAGTTTTAATTAATAGCTAGTTTTAATTAATAGCAGTATTATCCGGAATTAAATTTTCGAAATAAATCGTATACTTTTATAAAAAAAAATTAAGATACATACAAAAATAATTTATTCTCGTGTGATTTTAATCTATCTTTAAAAATGACATTCCTTTCAAAAAAAATTATCATTATCCAAAACTTAAAACGAATTTTTTAAAAATTTTGCAATATCCAACAATTTTTACACAATATCCTGAGATCATAACCTATGGATTGCATACCATTGGTAAAAGAATACATGCTTTTGGAAGGCTAAACTTTACTTCTCCATGTATTCATAGATGTATTGTGGATTTTGATTAATAATTGTTTTTCCCAGCTCTGGTTTCTTTTTCTTTCATTTTCTTTGGTTAAATCTTATGATTTTTACTGATGTGAATTTGGTTCTTGAGAACTTTCTGAGTGTTATCACAGAATACAAATCAAAAACAACTATCCTTCTCTCAATTATTCCTATTATTTCAGATATAGTATAACGAGTGGACTAATAGCTCTGAACAAGCTTTTTTGATAAATCCCACAAGAGAAAGCATTTAAAATCTCTGTCTAGAATTATCCCATCCCCAAACCAGTTTCAAGCTAAAGGCTCTTGTCAGTAAGGTGCTAGAACATTCAGATCCTAGATCTAAAATACAAACTCAAACCATTAGCTCAAAAACAGTTTGGGGATAGGGATAATTCTAGATAGAGATTCCAAATGCTTTATCTTGTGGCATTTATTGAAAAAGCTTGTTTAGAACTATTAGCATGTTCATTGTATTGCATTTATAAATACAAACTAATTAAGTTATGTGATGTATAACTTGGTTTTCCTTACTATTATTTTAGATATATCTTTAATATTTTTTAAACTTATTTATTGTGATCTTTTTAATCTTACTTTGAGTATAATAGTTATCACCCATTAAATTAATTAAAACCATGCTATTTGTAAACAAATTTTATATTTTAATTTTTTTAATATCAAAAATTATGTTTTAGAAATGTTTTAACTTGATGATTATCCTTTTAACTTACCTTACTTATTGTACAATTTTTTTATTAATAACTTTGATGCATTTCTTTTTATTAATACTAATAAAATAATTATTATCTGAAACTATGTAATTTTTTTTTTGTCAATAACAAATTACTTACAATATTCATGAACATTATATTATATATTTTATTCAGAGAAGTGTTATGATTTTTGAGAAACAAGTAAGATATCTTAAGTTAATTTTTATTTTGTCATTGAAGTATAATTAAATTGCTATGGCGATTCTCTGCTTACTTCTAAGAGATGTTTATTTAGTGGCAGAAATATTGTCTACATTTTCATGTAAACAAAAAAATCTTCTGTGAAATAATGTATCTTTATTTTAATAAATACAATTTATTCAAACCACTTTTAACACTTTTTAGCAAACCCTTTTATTATACATATATACATATACCTTACATTTTGACTGTCCTGAAGTCTTCTTCAGAGCTATGATATAATGAACAAAATAGAATAAAATACATAACTATATGTTTCGACTGTCCAACAGTCTTCTTCAGAACTATGATATAATGAACAAACTAGAATAAAATAAAATACATAACTATTGTTATATAGTTATGTATTTTGTTCTATTATATTTTGTTCATTATATCATAGCTCTGAAGAAGACTGCAGGACAGTCAAAATGTAAGATGTATATATATATGTACAATAAAAGGCTTTTGCTAAAAAGTGTTTAAAATAGTTTGGGTAAATTGTATTTGTATAAGATATTACAGCAAGATAAAGGAAAGGGTGATTTGGGTAAAATATCTTTACTTATTGTATTTTGTCTACACTAAAAGTAATTTGTACTTTATTGCAAATAAATTATATATGTAAGTGGGCTTATATAAGAATGCAATATCAATTCACATAGATCAAATAGTTTATAGCTCACTGCTGACTAAATAAAATACCTTTTCAATGGTTCCTTTTAGAAAAAAAAAGTATTGTGTAAATGCAATTTATCAACTACTTTGCATTTATATAAGACATTTCCATATCATACCATTTTCAATCTTCTTATACACTTCACAATACTATTTTTTACACCAAAATTTTACTCTTACAGTTTCGACTGTCTTGCAGTCATCATCAGACTACAATATCCAAATATATAATCATACAATTAATATACATAACCAAACATATACATCTTAACCTGACCACTATAAATAATCATTTTCCATTTTATTATTCTATTCTTAACTAATTTTATTTTTTTATTTATATTATTAAATTATTCTAAATCCATTTATTATAATTTTAAAACTTTAAACTGTACTATTTAACTAAATTAAGAGAAGAAAAATAAAATTGAAAATAATTTATAATGGTCAGGTTAAGATGTATGTTTTTGATTATGTATATTAATTGTATGATAATATATATTTGGATATTGTAGTTATGATGATGACTGTAGGACAGTTGAAACTGTAAGAGTAAAGTTGTGGTGTAAAAAATTGCATTGTTAAGTATATAAGAAAGTTAGAAATGGTATAATACATAAATATAGAAAACAATACATAAGGAAAAGAGGAATAAGAAGAAAATTGTATATAAGATATTACAGCAAAATAAAGAAAGTGGTGAATTTGGTAATATTTTTGAAAAAAAAAGTATTACTTAGCAGGTTTGCTGGGTACTAACTGAGAAAGGATTTGTTCACTTTCTAGCTCAGAATAATTCGATATCAATTTATCAAAAAAAGTTTAGATGTTTAATTAGGTTGCTATGAAATTATCCTAAGAACTGATTAGAACTGGTAAAATTTTCAAATTTTACAGATAAAGCTTGAACTCGGGTCATGGATATGACAGATGGATATACTATATCTATAATAATTAAAATATATATCTACTCATAAATATATGAAATATTTAAGTTTTTCTTTCATAAAACTAATAATTGAACTATCTTATATTTTTTTATCTATTCTTAATTTTGCATCTTGAAAACATAATTTAAACTACAATTTTAATAGTTTATTTTAGTAATTAATCAAGATACTAACTTTTAGTAATTAATCAAGATACATCAAGATACTAACGTAAGTATTTTGTGTGTGCGTATGTTATTCAACTAGAACTACTTTTCTTAATTATTTTAACAGAATAATTAAATTGGCGCACATACTGTATCTAATTATTTAGATTTATTATAATATTGTTTGTATTCATATAAAAACACACACAAGTTAAAAAGATCGTAATAAAGTTTGAATTTAATTCAAAGGTCAGGTGATTGTTCTAAAAAAAATCTGAGAACTATGGCATAAAATAAAATTCAAATACTTTATAAAATGAAATTTAACTCTACCGGAAATAGTGATTGAAACAAGTAAGCAAAGATTAATTCACTTCCTCTAACTATTAAAAATTTAATTAAGCAATTTTTTATCATTCTTACAAACTATTTCCTACTAGTTCATGTTGTTCTTTAGTCGTAAAATACGTGTGTGTGCTTTATAATATATAAATGAAAACAGTAAAAATTGAGCTTAATATGCATTAATAAAAATGGATATACCATATTTATCTTAAAGTCAAATGAAATAACAATATTTAAATAAGAACAATATGGCAACTCAATTTAAAGAAATGAGCTAAATTTAATGTAGTAGTTAATAATATATACATATCAGAAAATGCCTTGATAAGTTATAAAACTTGATTCAGTATTTCCAAATAAAAACATTAAACAGAAACTCCTCAAATTTCTTCTGAATCAGTATTTATAAAGAATTATTAAAAACCCAACATTTTGCTACTTATTTATAGTCTTTATCAAAAATAATAATTCTATTAATCTGAAAAAATGTTACATATACTATGTACTTATAAAAACATATATATTGTACATACATATATAATATTAATGTCATCTATGTTCTTTATTACTTTTTACAATGCTTTTTTTAACCCACTTTTGACGGTTTCGATTGCTCCAGTAATCTTCTTCAGATACTTATATAAGAAAAATAAGGTTACATACACACATATATTATTATTATAACAAAGATTTCTATTTTTTTTTCTATTGAAATTTCCCTATAGGAGAAAGGTTTTAATTATGTGCTAGTTCCTAAACATTTCAGTTGAAAAAAATATTTGTGAGATGAAATCTAAAATATTTATATATTTTTTAGATTTGAGATATTTTAAAAAAAAACAGAAAACCTCCGATAACTAATTTACCTACATAATTTCTTGATGTAAAGAGATGGCTCCATTATTACCATTCCAGTAGGTAAAGGTAATTTGACAGCTGTATTTAATCGTTTAAATTATAAAATGACAACCTTTCTATAAAAGGATTGATAGAGATCCTCTGACCTACATAGGAAAAAAGACAAAATTTTCATCAAATATTCCAGCATGAATGAGAATATAAAAATTAAAATCTCTCCCACAGAAGGCTCTTTTTTATATTCTAAATTTTTTAGTTACCTAAAATACATACATCATTGAAACTTATTGTGGGTGGTCTTTGGCTTGATTTTTAGCCCAATGTTTGCAGCTGTTGGTAGATAGCATTCCATCTGGAATTCAGCACATTTCAATTATTAAAAATTTGATTTGCTAAAAATGATTTATTGATCAGTTTTAATGTTTCTTTTTTGTTTACCAGCATTCCTATTAAAGAGGCTTTATCTGCTGTAACTCAATACAATAATTTACCTGATTTTATTATTCCATTGGCGAACATTGTCTTGAAAATACTTTTTTTTTATTTGATTCTCAAAAATATAAACAAGGGCCCCTATAGACACTCTACTATCACCTATAGCTGCTGATTTCTTCATGAATAGTTCCGAGAATCAAATATTGAATGCAACTAATAAAATACCTTCTATTTGCCACAGATATGTGGATGACATATTTGTTATATGGTCACATGGTATTGATGCTTTGAAACTTTTGCTTATTTTTCTTAATGACAGGCATTCTAATATTAAATTTATTGGGAACTAAAAATAAAATACACTATATGTTCTAGATATTTTAATTGCTAAAAACTTGATGGTTCTTTGTCAATATATGTTTATAGAGAATCTACCCATACACACAGATAATTCAGTTTTAATTCTCATCTTTATCCTGCTCAAAAAATCTTTTGGTGAGAGCATATAGTTTGTCTGTTAAGGATCATCTTGTCCAAAAATTAACCCTAACTAAAAATATTTTACTCTCTAAAAGTTTTAGTAAAAACATTATATATAAATTTTTATATATCAATGATGCCAAGATGGAAAAAGATAGTGAAATCGAGAATTCTTCAACTGGTTATAAAGTTGTATTACATTATATTAAAGAATTCACTGACAAGATTAGTAGCTAATTATCTAATTTCAACAATAAGACTACATTTCCATCATCAAAAACTTGATTTTTTTTCACCAAGCCTAAAGTCTGAATATTTTTAGAAAACCAGATATCTATAAAATTATATGTTCACAATGCCCAAGAAGCTATAGGTGTTACCTGAATAGACACCCTGGTGTCAGTGTTAGGAAGCATAAAAATGTTTTCAATTGGAAGTTGATTATATCAGTCTTTACATTAAATTTTTTAGAAATTGGCCATATCCCGGATTTCAAAAATACTACTGGGAAAAGGTGATTTAAAAACTATGAGCGAGTCTACTGAAAATTTAAAAAGACCAAACTGTTTAACAAATGTGACGAAATAAAATATATTTCAACCTTATGGAAGCAATCGTTTTATATCTTCTAAAATGATTTTTAATAAATCAAGCGATTGTAAAACAAAAGGAAATACGGACATTTTTGTTAATCCATCTCCTATTTTAATTGGACAAAGCCCTGTATGGTTTGACGCAGTTGATAGAGCATCCAACTTGGGATTAGAAGGTTCCAGAATTGATTCTGGTTCTAGAAGTTCTTACAAATTCCTGAGCAATAAAGCCATATGACTTTATTTTATCGAACACAATCAAATATACATATGCAAGCAAACTCATTATTACTTGAGATGGAACAATTCTTCATTACAGCCTTAGCTTTGACAAAGATGAATGTGGTTTCATCAAAATATTGGCAATCTAATTCAGCAAAGAATATTTCTCTTTTCCTGGATGAAGATCTTTGAAAGAATTTAAAAATTTTAAACAGGATTCTTTGTGTGCTGAACAGAATAACTTTTCTTCACAAAAAAGTAATACAAAATATAACCATATATATATAATCATTAAAACCAGTCAACACTTAGACAATCCCAATATCAATAACAATCGACAATCCCAAACTGTTGTCAAGGCAACCTCTTTCTAACAATATACAGAGACTAATGCATACCTGTAACTAATTTAATTTAAAAAAAAACCAAAATCTTTTATTACGCTTTTTTTCAATATTATAAATACAAAATTGATTGCATATAATCAAAATATTAAAATGTTAGTGAAATAAATTTTTTATATATTATCTGCTGACAAATATCTTCATAACAAAAACTACATTGAACTTAAACCTAAGAATACAGTTACTATTTTGCCTATGGATAAAAGTTAACATCAATTATAGTTTCAAGGGCAGTAGGATTATATTTTATTCTTCAGGTTTGTTTAATTCATTCCATTACCATATTCTAGTTGGGTATGATCAGACTATAGTTTTTAAACTCCATTCCTCATTAATAATCCAGATCTATCCTGCATTTATATATGTATATTCCTTTTTTATAGCCAAAATCATTACATACCATCACCTCATTAATAAATCTACTAGGTTAAGCTTTATAAAAGTCTCTTTCTATTCTTGTCTTAAAAGAATAAACCAAAATTTTAATAGTAATTCAGGAGAATTTATATAATACATTTAAAAAATAAAATTACAACAAAAAATTAGCTATAAAGACAAATACTTACATATAATAAATGAAGTAAAACTCTAGGCATTACCTTAATTAAATATAAAATATGAAAAAAAAATTTGCTATGTTTTATTATATTCTAATAATCTGAGTTTCAATGAAATTTCTTTATTTAGCTAGTATTAAACCACTTGAGTAAACGTTTAAATTTTCTATTTCAATATAACTGCATGTCTGTCTGTCTGGGCCCACAATCAGGGATTTTTCAGCAACCTTCATCTTTACCAACCAACCACTGCCTTGGTTGGGGCAATAATTTAGTTTTATCTGTAATCCATTGTAAATATCTATTTTTTTAAAAATCATTAATGCACACATTCTTTCTGTATCCAAAAACTTGATATTTCAGTTAAAAACTATCAGGCAATTGAGAAGAAAGATCATGGTTTTGTTGATCTTAAATTTGCTGATTAAGAGCCCATAGACTCACCATGCTGGCTAATTCATGTTGGTGAGTGATCTATCATCCATGTTCTTATACTACATGAATAATCACATAATAATAATAGCTGCAATGACATGATTATATGGAGTGGACATTAGAAAATTGCCCTGCTCTGTTTCTTTAAGGCCTCAAGGAGAAATCAAAGGTCTACTTTCAATTATCATTAAACTCCTTTCTGCAAACAGGATTTCCATTTGATGACAACTTTTTATTTAAGTATTTGCAACTGCAGATCAATTTCAAGTGAAGAAATGGTGATAACCAATTTAAAAAGTGGACATGTACTGGACTACAAAGGCACAATACATTGGAAGCCCAAGAGGTAGGATGTATTATAAGTAAAAAGTTGAACAACATTGTGGAAACTGATGATGTATCAGACAGTGGTAAGATTAATAATTCAAATTTAATAGAAGATACCAAATCCATATAATTCAAGTTTATGCCTTAATGAGTTCTCACTGTGATGATAAAGAATTTTTATATGGCTGTACAAAAGCTTTTGATCAGACCAAAAACAAACATTGTTTTAAAATATCAAATTTTGAAGACCATTCCAGATTGTAATGAAATCAATAGGAAGATAACTGCTACAATATTATGAACTCTAACAAAGATAGATGCTATAAAAAAATAGTAATTTATCAATAATTTTTTTATTGAGGCAAGATAATGTACAAAGAAAATAAGGAATATGAAAATATGTAAAAACGATCCATTAAAAATTGAATATCTAGAGTTTTGTAAAATGATATGCAAAAGAGTTAATAATGATATAAGAAAATATAATTGTAAATTAACAAGGAAAGCTATAGAAGAGAATAAAAGTCTCCAAAATGTAAAACAACTTCTTGGTATTGGTAGAAAATTTATTAAGGCAATAAGAAGATGGAAATATTATCAAAAAAAGAGATGACATTAAAATGTGTGAAAAGGTTCTGTAAAGAATTATATAGCAACAAAGAACAAGAAATAAAGTAACTCCTACTAATTACTACTACTTCTGAATTATTGAGCATTTTAAAAAAAGTGAGACATGCAATTAAATCCATAAAGAAGGATAAAGCTCCAAGAAATGATGGAATTATAATTGATATCTTAAAATAAGCAGGTGAAGAAATAGAAAAAATGTTAGCAAAGTTATATTCCAAATGTTGAAATGATAAAGATGTATAAATGATTGGAAGAATGCAGTAATAAATGTTGATGCATTAAGAGATGATAAAGAAGACATTAGCAATTTCTGACTTTCAAAGATAATGACAATTTGGTTTACGATGAATTTTGGATTTTAACCAACCAAAAGAACAAGCTGGATTTATATGAGATTGTAGTGCAGTAGAATCGTATCTAAGTATTGAAAGAAATTACAGAAAAGACCAATGAATATAAATTGTTGTTAAGTGTTAGATTTCTGGATTATAAAAAGGTATTAAATTCTATAAGCATTTCTACAGTTAAATGAATCAATAAAATATAGACCCAGGATATTGTTATATTCTGAAAAAAATTTATCAAGATGCAATAAGAATGATTAGATCAAACTGATACAGAAGGGTATGTAACAGGGTGATTCCACATCTTAAACCCTTTTATAGCAATTGTACAAGTAGCATTTTGTCCATTAAAATGGAAAACTAAGGGAGTAAAAGCAAATGGAGTTTATTTAAATCATTTAGATTTTGCAGACTAAGTGGTCACTTTTGCAAGTAATGCTTTAGAGCTGCAGAAAATGTCGCAAGAATTATCTAATGAAAATATAAAAGTAGGATAGACAATAAATGCTACAGAGACTAAAGTAATGTTCAATGAATTTTCTCAAAAGAAAGTGAAGTTTAAAAATGATGAATTAAAAAAAAATTAACGAAGACTTTCTAAATGAATGGCTGCTTGTGATGAATAACATATCTTTAGTTTAGAATTTGACTATCAGAAATCAACAGTATGTATATTTTTACCACAGAATATTGCCAAATAATAGAATATTTTTGTAACAAAAGATGTGTGCTATATTATATTTTTAAATTTATGTGAAATGATTTCAAAATTCTAGTCAATTTATATGTATCTAGAATCAAGCTTAATACGGTCATGATAAAAAGGTTTCCTTCTTTCTTTTCCTTTTTTTATATTGTATAAATACAATATTCATAATTAGAAACTCAATAAATTCTTTCAACAATAAGTTATTAATGACGTAATTCAGCAAAAAATAAATCTGCATGAAAATATTAAATAGTGAAGGTTTTAGAAGAAAATCAAACTTTATTTATACTTTCCAAACACATTCAATTGTTAGTAATGTATATAGGTTAGCATATAACACATTTCAATTGGTATTATTTTCCTCTCTATTACTGGTTTGACAAGTGACAATACTAGCCTAAGAATCAAACCACGACTGTTAGATCCTGAATATTGAATTTAAGGTATCACAACAGCTCAGTTGGTTAGAGCATCATCTTAAATTCAATCATCAGAATCTAAAGATCCAGGTTGAATTCTCATGGCAGTATTGTCACTGGTCAGACCAGCAATAAATGAAGATGAGACAAGTATGCTACTCAAAACATTATCTATTTTTTTTATTTAATCATGTATTTTCCCAATCAACTGTCATGCCTTGTAATTTAGATGTATATATAATTTTGTTGGTAATTTTTTTCAAATTCTACTATTAATCTTTTTAAACATATAGAATAAAGATTTCTCCAAGTTTAATTCATATTCTCCAATCTCTGGTTACTCTTCTCCGCATCACTTCAGCAAACCTTTATTTTATTCATCTATCTCACATATGGTCTCTTTCTAGGTCTTTTACAATCTCTTGGAACCCAGTTTAGAATTTTAGTTGTTTATTTATTACCATCTCTTCTAGTCATATGCCCATTCCAACTCCACTGCAGTTTCTTAATTCTTTCAATGATGTCTCATTTAGCACCATTATGATATAGATATTTTCCACTTTTCACAGATTTAATATCATTGAAATAGAATATCCATATAATGTTTATATTAAATTATTTTGTTTTATCCATTTTCACATAATTCCTTATTACATATCACATCTCATTTAAATTAGTCCATGTCATCTAATTAGAAGGAAAAGATAACTTTTACATCTGTGAAACTTTCTTTCTCTTCTAAAACTTTCCTTATTTTACAATCATAATTTTTGCATAATCATTGATTATTTTCTGTACTATTTTACATAATTCCACATATTCGGTTCATCTAAATTCTAAAGGATTATTATTTAAAAATTATTTTTATATTCAATTTTTTCCTGCATTCATTCCTTCTACCAATAAAAGAATTACCATTAAACTTCCAGCCTTTTTGATTATCCTACTGTCAAAGTCTGACAATATTTAAAACAAATTTGTAAGTTCTAGTTTAAAATGAGTGAAGTAATTGTGAAGATTAGGGAAAATAAAATATCAAATGGTTTCTCGCTTGCTAGGTTAGGGTTTGTGACAAAATGACAGATCAAGCTTTGAGACTCTCGAGTCCATAATTATAATTCACCCATTCAGAACTAAGGAATATCAAATGTTGATACTCCATGGAAGTGTATTAATGATTTTTATTAGTCATTCATTAGACTAAAGATTATCCACTTAATAAATTATATTTCTGTAGTGTAATTTTTACTGTATCACTCTCACACAAGGTAGAGACTGATTTCTATCCACTTTTAACACCATGTGAAGGAATATAAACATAAACATATGACAGAGATGAAAAAATGTATGATCCCCAAGAAGCACATTTCATGCTGAACTAGCACTCATCAGTTGGCCAAACATAATCTCTTGCATATATTTATCATTGTTCAGTATATATAGATAGATAATTACTACAGTTTAATTGATAAGGGTCAAACTTAATGCCCTCACAACTTTGACACAAACCATTTGATGGAAGTATATTAATAATTTTTATTAGTTAATCATTAGACTAGAGATTATCCACTTAATGAATAACATTTCTGCAATGTAATTTTCACCACACCAAGTAGAGACTGGTTTCAATCCACTTTTAACATCTTTTGGAGGGGTGTAATCATAAACATATAATCAAAGATGTGTGAATAATCCCTAGTCTACTGAATGACTAATAAAAAATATTAACATATTTCCATCAAGTGTTTTGTGTTAAAGTTGTGAGGGTGATAAGTTTGGCACCTAACAATTAATTATACTGAACAATGATAAAATATGTGCAAGAAATTATAATCTGGGCCAACTAATGAGTGCTAGGGGATTATATATCTTTTTCACATTACACTGCAGAAATATTATTCATTAAATTAAATGTTGATACTAGCTTTCTAGATTAGTATTAACAAACTTCTGATATTTCATTAAGTCAGAGGTCTTCAAAATGATCAATAAGGAACTCCCCCCCCCCCGGGATCGATACGACATTGAGAAAGATCGATGGAAAAGGTAAATTAAAAATCACTAATATAATAAATAATTAAATTGTAACGATTTAATTTTTAAATTGATGCTATTATATATATGTTATATAATTATCTGAAGTAGAAACTTTTCTTAGACAAATGTAATTTGACTTTCAAGCGCTTGGACGCTGTGATAAGAAAAGCTTAGAATTTACGTATTTTACATTAAGCTTAGCGATTTCGATAAATAGGTTTCGAAAGCGCTGAGCTTAATCTAAAACACGTAAATTCTAAGCTTTTCTTATCATAGCGTCGAAGCGCTTGAAAGTCAAATTATGTTATATATATAAAGAAAAAATCATTTATTATATTTTGTTTGTTATAAAAATGTAAATAATCGAAACGAAACCAGCTGCAGTGGTATTATCAAATGGAAAAACTCTCACTTTGAAGTAATTTATCCAAAGTTATAATTAACAAGGGTGTTTTCTTTTTTTGGCTGTTTTTTTTAACAAGAGTGAAAAAACATTTAAAATAAACATCTAAAAATCACATTAGCGGTTTTTCTTTCGTCCTATCATAAATGTGTAATAGTTTTAGTTAAGAGTCGATAAAAACGTGAGCAATTCTTGAAGGTGTCGACTGCCCAAAAAGTTTGGATATCTCTTCACTAAGGGATTCTTATTTTCTGTGTTAAATATAATTGCAGTTTTGACTGTATCTTCACGTTAGTACTTCCATAAAGTCTCTTTTTTGCAATTATACATTTCTTTGTAAATTTCATAAATCGGTAATGCTCCTTTTCCATTTCTATCTTCATATACAAATTTAATCAGCATTTTAGCATTAAAATTTCTCGTGGCAATTTTAGAATCTTATTTTATCTTTTGAATTAATCTTCCATTTATTTCTCATAAAACTTCATTTGTGTGCAAATCTAAAAAAACGTTACGTTTGCATACATATTAATAATTTTATAAAGATATTTGAAGTTATCCCTCTAATTCATTACCATCAATCTTGGAAAATTCTAAAACACTATTTTATTTTTACTTGTTTTCACCTAATCGTTTTTGTAATTAAAACAGGTAAAACTCTCCATACAGTAGTGCCACTCAATACGAGCCAGAGTAATCAATGGATGCCAGAAGGCTTGCACATAAAATCCCTATCTAGTGCCTACTCATTCAATATCCTCAGACTAGTTTCTGGCTTATGGCCTTCATCAGTGCGGAGCCTTGGATCTGAGAGCACTGCACATAGATCTTAGGATTACTCTGGCTTGCACTGAGTGGCACTACTGTATGGAGAGTTTTGCCTGTTTTAATGACAGTTATGAGCAAGCATAAGAAACAGCAATCACGTGATATTTAATCATTTTTGTAACATTTCCTGCATCTGAAAACAATCCATTCAACTACAAAACCCATCTTTGAGTATGTTACATAATTATATAACATATTTTAGCTGTGATTTACCATCAGTGATCATAACTTTGATCCTTCTTTTATTTTTAATAAATCATATTCCAATTGTGTTTTTAATATTTGTGCCATAACAATAAAATACATTACTTTTTCAATGTCTCAATAATTTTAAATATTTAGATTTAAAAAGATGAATATAATTCAGTACATTAAATATATATACATAGAGATTAATATTCCAATGCTGGCCTAATAAGTAAATGGAATACTCTCAATCCAAAACACAAGCTAAAAAAAAAAGTTTTATCTTGTACTTTGGTTTGAGAGTATTTATTTACCTATTAGACCAGTGTTAAAGTCTAATCTTGATATATTATATAATATTGACCACTGAGAAATTTATATGTAAAATTAACAGACTTATTATTTGATCATGTCACTGGAGTTTATAATAATATTGAAAAATATTGAATAATGCTTCAAATTAACTGAGCTATAATGCACAAACTTACATAATGTGGGCATAGAATTGTAACTTTTTTATGTTTTCTTATGTATTATGATATACCAATGCCTATGCATGAAGGAACTACATGAGCTTATTTCAAAGAAATCTTTTAAATTGTAAAAATTATCAATTATATACTTTCAAAATTTGTAAAAAGTAATAAACTACTAATAACAATGAGTCAAAAAAAATTTTATAAGTGAAAGACTAAAATATGGCTTTATGCTCAACTTATTCGATGAAATATTTGTCTTATATACTGACATGTATGCGTCAAATAAATGAGAAATTTAGACAGATTGCATGAGTTAAAATATTAGTTTAATTTCCAGCAAAATTCAATTACATACATATGTCTGTAAAAGCACTCCCTTAAAGTTAGGTATCATAGGTTTGCCCGTTAGGGCCACTGTAGTCTCTTATTTTTCACTACCCCAATTCTCCCTATGTATCCCACTTATATACCCGACTTCAGGAGTTCAAACAAAACATCTCTCATTCCATAAATACCTCTCCTTATATGGTCTGCTAACTGAGCCCTTCACTAATCCCTATGGGTTTTGATTCATCCCCAATTTCACCTTATAAGGCGAGGCATTTAGGTGGTAAATTTTACTTAAACCTTCAAACCATATATGGTTATTTGCTACATGACATCGTTACATTATTTAGTTAAATAATTCCAATGTTATTCAGTTATACACTTCTAATATTATTTAGTCATACAATTCTATATTTTTTTATGAACCCCCCTAATTTTCCAATACTATTTACATAATAAATTTCAAACAATCCTAAACTAACTTATCCATGACACCACATATACATAGTTGATTGCCTGATACACATGAGAAAAAAAATCTTGAATCTAAAGGAGACATGTATATGTCACTAAGTAGACATGCATAGAACCTCATAAAATAATTATCATTGATCAATTAATATTTTCAATTAAATCTACAAATAAAATCATACATTTTACAATGATGTAATCCTTAAAGCAATTTGAACCATCTTTATCAAGAATATAAAGATATGATAAAATACATTCCAAAAATAAACACACTGAAATATTTATGTGAAGGATCTTGGGGAAAAAAAAGAATTTTGCTCTGTGATATAGAAATTAAAACAATCAATTCGAAGCTCTGGAATTGGAGAATTAGCAGAAAAAATGATATAATATGTATGATAGACAAAGAGATTGTATGTAATAACAATGTGTAGTGATTGTGCAAAAATGCATTTAATGACCATAGAAAATATATTATTTAATGCTTAAAGTATGATGAAACAATAAATAAGAAGTCGCAGTGCTAAACAGTATTTTGAAAATCAAGTTTGCAAAAAAAAATCGCTAATATAGTTTAAATTTTTGTTAAGAACAAGCATTGGTGATCGAGAGGTCAGCGACAGCTGCTTTACTAGCAGGTTCGCTTTCTGGCTGATGCTATGACACATGAGAGAGAAAAAAAGAACAAGTTATTTTTTTATGAAATTTACGTGTCAGCAATAAAATGTTTGACTTCTACCGTCTTTAATTTATCAATTTCATACTAAAAAAATATATTCATTATAATAACTGAAAAAAAATGCAAATTTTGTATATATATACATATTTTACTTGATGTTTATTCCTTTTAAATCCATTGTTATATTTTTTAAAAACAGCATATTATGAAATGTGAAGAAAGTATTGAAGTGATAAATTGTTGAAGAAATTATAAAAAAAGGAAAGTATATGAGGAAATGTATATATATAAGAAAATAAAGAGAAATGTGTGAATTTAGTAAAGGCTCAATAAAGTTGGGAGGAAAATGGGCATTAAATAAAAATTGGAAAGTATAAAAAACATTTCTTACGGTTGAGGTTGGCCAATAGAGGGAGTGCTAAGATATGTAAAGCACGTGACATATTGAATTAATATAATATCTCGACAAGGTTCAATTTTGAATGAAAGTTGATTAGATGAAAATAAATATATGATTAAAATATATAATTGTCTATTAAGTTGATTATGTTTACATATTCAATTCAGTGAGAATATATATATCAGGCAAAGTATGAAACAAGCATTCTTTACAATACGTGACATTTTTTGGCAATGTATGAAATTTCATTTTTTATATACTTTCCCTAGACGTTGTATAGAATATATGGGCATTATAAAGAATGACAAATACTTTTTTGGCAAAGTATGAAAAAGACTTTTATCGAAAAAATCCATGGGAAAGTGTAAGAAATACAAAATAGAAGATTTTTCATATTTAATTTATATCATGAAATAATAGATTGAAAGAAATTGTCAAAAATAATGTCTTTTATTATTAAATGATAAACATTCACCTATACATTGAATTTCTGATATTATGATGGAGTTTCACTTAATTTCAAGCCCAGCATGATGAATTTTATATAAAGATCAAACAAGCCAGGCCACCATTTTAAAAACAAAGCGCCAAAATGATGGATTTTAAAATCATATAAATCTTCAAGAATATAAGGAATTTCTTGCTATTTATGTTTCTACTCGTCATTAACTAACTGTAAGATGTACACATAAAGATTTACTAATGAATTGCAACCATTAATTTTACTAATCACACATTAAATGTAGTAACATAACATTTATGTCTATTCTTTATGACATCAAACATTCTTGCTGGAAGTATTTCATATTTTGCTGATTTTACTTTTGATATTTTGTAGAATGGCTAGGAAATATGTCAAAATCTAAGCATTTCATATTTGGATGTCCCACTTTTTGGCATTATATAAAATTTCTAGGCATTCTATACAATTCCAGTTTCCACTGTTTGCCAGTATTAGACTGCTATAATATTACTACATACAAACTCTGTTTTACAAATAATAAAATAGAACATCCACCCTACCCCCCTGCCAAATTGAGCAATAAAAAAGCTAAGATATTTTGTCTTGCTGCAACCTAAGATGCAAGTGATAACAATTATACAGACTCAAAAATAAATTACTTTCTTTCAGAGTATCCTCCAATTAGCAGTCCTAATACAACCATAATGTGTAGCAATTTACAATACTTAGCAAAGTTTCTGCTAAAATTTTATAGTAAAAAATAAAGAGATTTACTAGGAATATTCAAAAGAATTTTAAATAGTAAACTCAATAAATTAATATGGGATCCAGATAACAGGACAGATCAAACATTTCAAACTATGGAGCATAAATCAACATATATTCAATGCAACCAGATAAACTACACAGCACAACTACTAAATTATTACAAAGAGTTACTACATTTAATAAATAAATCATTTATTTTATATAGCGTGATGTTTTTTATAAACTGTAATATTTAAACAGCATTAAGCTGTTGCACATGCGCTTTGCAGATTTTAACTATAAATGAATGAATACTAACACTTCAACCCACATCTGCAAAGCGCATGTGCAACAGCTTAATGCTGTTTAAATATTACATTTAATAAAGTATTAAAAGGGCAATATAGTGTTAAATATTTTCAGTATTAAATTAGTAAAAAAAAAACCTCAGATCTAACAAAACACTATAGAAAAAGAAAAAAATCTCTGAAATAAAAAGTTACTATGAATTTCTCTCAGACATATTTCACTAGTAGTGAAATATATTTGCCAATTACTGGTCACCTCTAAGGGAATTTTATAATTATAAAAAAAGGCCATATTCAAGTAAGAGAAAAAGTTAATAATATATAGGCACTAATATAAAGTATAGAAAGAACATGATGTTTTGGGACACTTTTGGATATTTGTTATATGTTTGATTTTCACTTGAGAAGGTCTATTTGTAGTAGATGAAACCAGGGTCATGTAAGGATTTTGGTAAAATTTTGGATTTTATCTAGTATTGTATTGTTTTATGGTTTTGTATTATATATATATAATTAATGAAATTCAATATTAATAATACATACAACACATATACTAAGAAAAACTTGCTTGATATTTTAAAATAAAGATGTTAAGTACATCAACATAGTATGCTGTGCATGCTTTCTACTAACTGGGTCATACTCATGGCTATAGTTATTTCCAAGAGTATTGCAAGATTTATAGAAGAATCACAAAAGTGGTGATTTACATAAGATTTGATTATAAGATGTAAATGAATTTATTTAAATGAGCCACTTTTTTGACAGTAGGGTGCAGGATTCTTTCATGTTGATTATGTAAATCGTGACTTTTGTGATTCTATAAATCTTACAATTCTTTTAGATAATTATAAATGAGTATGACTATCAATTATTCGAAAGCATGCTTAGCATATTATGTTGATGTATTTAACATTTTTATTTTAAAGTATTAAACACACTTTTCATAGTACATGTGTAGTGTTGTATGTATTATTTACATTGAAATACATTTTTTTTAAGAAAAAATTAAAACCATTGGATTAACTAGTGAAATTTTTTTTTTTTTAAATGAACCAATGTGATTTTAGAAAAATAATTTTCATGATAGTCTTATGGAGTAATATTACAATCTGTGTTCACACAAAATATTTCAGAAAATGTCATTAATCATTTTCAAATCTATGCTTATAACATAACCATTTCAACTTAGAAACCAAATACATAAGCAAACTTAATCATTAATAAGATGTTCTTGTTAAATAGAAATTAATTTAGGAGTAGAGACAGTAAAGAATTGTTTTTTAATGTGAATATTTCAAGATTAAAAATGTTACTTAAGTAAATCCTAACATGTAAAATAAAAAAGTTTGATGATATGAATACTCAAAAGGAGCCTTTTAATTTTGTCCAGATAGTAGAATTTTCTGAACTATAAAGAATTGGATTAATAATATTCCAACATATTAGATTCTGAATACCATTTTTTATTAAGATATGCATAAAAACATTAAACATTTGAATCATTAGAATTTTGTTTTATTCTATTCATTAGTTGATTGTCTGATCATTAATGTTCAACAATTTACTATTTGAGAATAACAAAAATGCAGACAGGAAATTTCAGTTTTCAAAATGGCAAATTATTGCTTGCAGCAAGAAAATAATTTATAAAAAAAAAATGTTCAAAAGAACTTCAAAAGTTATTTCCTCATATTTATAAACATATAAAAAATTAAAACATTTTGACATATTAATACTTTTAAAAAAATTTGTAATTTTTGCATATTTTTGTTTTTATCAGTGCACCTTTCACCTTTAGTTCAATCCTATCACAATCATCCAGGGCCAATCAGAGGGAGGTGATAGGAAGCGCAGATGCCCTGGGCCTCAACTTGGCAACTCAATATGTTAAACAAAAATATAGAAGGCAAAGCAATGTCATGGCTTGTAGAATGGCCTTTATAGGTAAATCCCCCCCCCCAAATATTTGATAATAACTTTTCCAAGCAAGCTTACCATGAATCAAAAATGTAAGCCAGTTTAGGGATGAGGTGCCAATTTGATGACTCTGTGATGAAAGTGACTCCAGTGTTCAGCAACCGGCAAAACTAATAGTCTCAGTCCCCTTTCAATCAGTTCTGTGCTAACAGTGTTTTACAATGCTAATAGTGCTACAATGAATCTATTCTATCCAAGTGTTATCTGGATCTGATCTGCTTGCTCGTTTCTGCAACTGCTCCTGGAGTCCTATTTTTGGCCCTGTAAGTAAAAGCTCTCATTTTGTCTCTCTCCCCACATTATTATAAATTTTGAAGAGCCTCTAAAATATTAGTTGCCCCAGGCCTCACATTTTCTCTGAAAGGCCCTGCAATCATCCATCAGTCCAGAAGTGAGAACAATTCCTCACACTATAGATACATTTGAAACATATTTTTTTTTCAAATAAGCCATATAGCACACATTACATTTTAACTTCATATACACGTTATTTTTAGTGATGCTTAACTTCATAGATAAATAAATTTCAAACTTCTATTCCCTCACACATTACTGGAACACATGATCAAAGTCATGTGTAAAAGATAAATGATCTCCAAGATAAATATTTCATGCTGAACCAGCACTCATCAGTTGGTCTAAATCACAATATCTTATACATACCTTCATCATTTGTTCAGTATATATATAGTATAGCAAATTACTATAATTTAATTGATAAGACTTCAAATTTTCTGCAGACACAACTTGTGTAAGTTCGTCTCAATGCCAAATTCAATTAAACATTTTATTATGTATAAAATCCTATTTGTAACGTATCCGTCATTCAGTCTTAGAATAGAAGCATAATAACGGCAACAAAATCGACGGAAGTGTTTTTATTGATAAGTGCCCGGATAAAATGATTCTTCATTGAGGCTATGATTATACTCAGAATTTAAATATCATTTTTGTTTCTTATTTATTTATTAAAAAAACAACAACTCTCTAACAAACATAATAAATAAAAAATTCACTACAAATCAGTGAATATAATTCTAAAACAAAAGCAAATCTACTCCATGTCGTTGTCACCAGAAACTAAGGAACTGTGACGTCAAGAAATCAAAATATCGAAATATTCCAGATATAGTTATTATAATTATGTTTATGTAAATAAATCGATAAAAAATGAATTATTTATTCAAACATAAATATTCTTTTAAGTTTTCCACATATGGAAAGAATAAATTACTACTAATATAATAAGTTTTTAGAAAGAGAAAATAAATATGTCAAACTATATTGTGCCTTTAACTTATGCAATTAAAAAAAAAATCTTACCCCCCCCCCATTATTATTTTCATAAAATAAGAAAATTTAAAGTGACTGGATTGTAGTTTTAATCATAATTTATAGTTGCTATCATCTATCTGTCTGTCTATTTATATATATGACATTCTCAGTAATTAATATTATGTAATACATCGAGATTAATGCTCAAACTACTGGCTTATTAAGTAATTAAAATAATCTCAATCCAAAGCTCAAGACAAAACTTTTTTTAAAGAAATTTTTTCTTTATTTTCTTTTACAGAGGTTTTGGATAAGCCTCCATAAAAGAAAATGAGATAAAGAGAAAAAATGGTCTGTTCTTTTCTCTAAAAAAGTTTTGTTTTGTGCTTTAAGATTCTTATTTTAAAACATTTTTTTTTTTAACAATTTGTTTACTTTTTTCAAATCATAGGTCTCACAAAGGTAAACGGCTCCTTTTATAAAAAAACATAAACATGTTCTAAATATTAAATCATGATGTAGATGTATATCTTACCTCTCTAAAAAAAGAAAATGAGTAAAGTGAAAAGATGATCCGTTCTTTGCTATAAAAACGTTTTGTGAATATTAATCTTGACGTATTATATATATATTTAAATATAAGATATATACTTTTAAGCTAGATGTAATTAGAGGAATTTGAGCCCAGACTTTCAAACTCCCTTTAGTCATCCACTCCACCATATACAATCGATACACATGACCACATGCATGCGAAAAGATAAATGAACTCCAATATATGTATTTTGTGCTGAACCAGCACTCATTAGTTGGTCCAGATCATCATTTCCCACACACATATATAATCAGTTTATATTAAGATAGAAAATCTTCAAACTTTAGTGGACAGGCTTCAATCTTCTCCACTCTTCTCTATATTTAAATGGGCTTAAAATCTTTCATATGAGGGGTCAGAATGACTTATGGTCAACATGGGTATTTTAATAAATTTGGCAAATAAGGACATACCACCATCAAATTTTCAATAATATGGATGACTGAAGAATTGAAGAGTGGAGGATTGAAGCCTGTCCATTAAAGTTTGAAGATTTGCTACCTTAATATAAACTGAGCACTGATTATATATATGTGTGTGGTAGATGGTAATCTGGATCAACTGATGAGTGCTGGTTCTGCAAGAAATACATATATTGGAGATCATTTATCTTTTTTGCATTATGTAATCATGTGTGTCGGTTGTATAAAATGGAGTGGTTGACTAAAGGGGGCTTGAAAGGCTGGGTTCAAATCTCCTCTAATTATATATATTATATATGTCAAGGCATAATAGTTGCTGCACTTGTTATGAACTGCAGTTTAAATATGAACTGAGTAAAACTTTTCCTTTCAGAAACTCAACTTAGCAATCCTTCTAATTATATATCAATAAATATGTATTTAGCTATTCTTAATTAGAGAGTAAAATAAGGGATGCATATATTTCATTTCTGATTCCTTCTTGCTTTTAACACACCTTTCTCCACACTTCATTGAGTTTTCTGAAGTTTCTCTATTGCTCTCATATTAAATGTCTAAATCTTATAATCATAAATAATAATTAATAAAACACATTTATTAAAAACTTTCATTTTCAAACACACTGGCATATTTTCTTTAAGTATTAAGTTACTTCTATTAGAAGCATTCCATCCAATTTTAATTGTATAAATAATTTCATCCATTATATTGCCATCTATATTAATAATGTGACCAAGGCATATGTAGTTGTGGATTTCTTCTAATTCATTATTTCATTGAACATTACTTTAGCCTTTTTAGAATTTATGATGTCTTACTTCTTTTCTTTCATATGATGTCTTCATTTCTTGAAGCTCTGAAGCATTATTTACAAAAACAACCACACCATCTTCAAAATCTAGATGACTTAAATAATCATCATTTATTTTTACTCCTTCAGTTTCCTATTTTAATCCCTAAAATAATTTTTGTAAGACTGCTTCAAAAAGTTGAGGAAATATGGAATTACCATGTCTCAAAAATAATCTTCTAAGTAGAATCATATAATCTAATCTTTGCTATTACATTTTCGTAAATATTCTTCAGAATAATGCAATATCCAGGTGTATATCTAGATGATCCAAGGCCTTAAAATTCTTATAGAATCAAATACCTTTTTATAATCTATAAATCCAAAGCATAACGACAACTCATATTCATTGATCCTTTCTATAACTTCTCTCAATACTTGGATATGATCTACTGTACTAAAACCACCTTTAAATCCAGCTTGTTCTTTTAGTTGTTAAAACCCAAATCTTGCTGTGGACAAGTTGTAATTATCATGTTAAAAATTTTATATGGAAATTATAAAAGATTAACAGGTCTATAATTTCTGATATCTTTATCACCTTTCTTAAATATCAATAGTACTACTACGTTTTTCCAATCATCTAGTACATCTTTATCAATTAGACATTTGGTAAATTACTTTGCCAATAATTTTTCTATTTCTTCACCAGCTTCTTTTAAGATATTGATTACAATTCCATCATTTCCTAAAGTTTTTTCATTCTTCATACATTTAATTGCATGACTCACTTGTTTATTTAAACTCCTGGGCAATTCAGAAGATATAGGAAATGTAGAGCATACTTTCTCTTGATCTTTATTGCTATATAATTCTTTATAGAACTTTTCCACATATTTCATAATGTCATCTCTTTTTTTTAAATAATAGTTCCACCTTTTCCTCTCATTGCAGAAATAAGTTTGCAGCCAATACCAAAATGCTGTTTTACACTTTGGAGAATTTTATGTATTCTCTTCTATAGCTTTCCTTGCTAATTCACAATTATATTTTTTTACATCATTGTTAAATTCTTTAGCACCATTTTACAAAACTCTGCATATTCAGTTCTGTTTAATGAATCATTTTTATAGATTATCTTTTTCTTTTTTTCATGTGTCAAAGCATCGGCTGGGAAGTGAACCCGGGACAACTGCTTGTAAGGCAGCTGTGCTGACCATTCAACCACCAATGCTTGACTTTTATATTGGTAAATTGCTGTTTTTTTATACCATATATCTTTGTTGCAGTTTGTAATAATGTATCAATTATCTTCTCATTGATTCCATTCAAATGTGAATCATGTTCAAAATCTATTAATATTTTTAAATGATTTGCAAGTTCTAATTTAAATTTGTTGGAATATTTCTAAAGGTTAGAAATATTAACAGTGGATACTATATATTTTTAATACTTTTTATCTTTCTAGTTTCACATTAACATCTAATATTTCATTAATTGATCGATTCCTGTATTAAGAACTTTGCAATCTTGAAATACATATTTTCTGTTAGTGAAAATATAATCCAATTCTGTCGTATCTTCATTTGAATGTTCCAATGCTGCTTTCTATTTAGGATTTTTACAAACTTCATGAAATTTCAGCCTCTCATTTCTGTCACCATAACTAAATTTATCCACAGTGCTTTCATCTCTCAATCATTTACCAATTCTAGCATCGACATCTTTCATGACAATTTTAAAATGTTGTTTAGCCTGATCAAAAGTATATTATATATTCATATAAAAATCCTTTACTTCTTCATCACTATGAAATTTGTTGGGGTATACATATGAATTATCTGCAATTGATATATGCTATTAAGCTAAATAACTAATCTTGCCACTCTTTCCAATGCACCATCAATCTCCACAATGTTGTTTATTTATTATGAATCCTACTCTACTTGTACTTCCAATATTTGTGCCTTTGTAGAGGAGTACATGACCACTTTTTAAATCGATTGTCTCTTCACTTTTTCTTCTAACTTCACAAAGTCCAATAATGTCCCATTAAATATGAGACAGTTCTTCTTCCCATTCTTGCAATTTTCCTTCATTTAAAAGTGGTCTGCAATAAGTATTTAAATAAAAGATAATCTTCACATAGCAGCATAAGTCCACAAAAAGGAATTCTTAGTGACCCACTGCTGCCATGATTAATGACTTTATAGTTTCTTCTGAATAAGAGCCATAATTTAAGTTTGTTTGTCACAATTATAAATATTTATTTTAAAAAAACATTCATTCACACACACATGCATCTACCTTCAAGAAAATTAATGAATGCATTTAAATACAATATGTATAGTTTTAATTTATAAGTATTCAAAATAAACCTGGTCAAATGAATATAAATCACACATATGCCATATACATTTGCACAGGCATTTCAAATTTTATAAAGTCCAGCATTAATTTTATGCCAAAATAACACAATATTTATTAAAAACTTTCATAATCCATTGAAAAACTAAATTAGCATTAATTAATCTTAATCAGACTTGATTAGTTTATTACTCTTCATTAACCTTGATGAAAAAATAGATGATATGGTTATATTTATTTTAGTTTTATTTTGAGCTGCCTAAAGTGTTTGAAATTAGAATTGATTGCATCAGAGTATGTTTTGAAACAGTGCAAAAAAAAAAAACAAAGAAAAAATAAATTAAGGAATAATAGGTATAATAATTATAATAGAGCATATTTAACATACAGAAGGATAACCTTTTTAATGTAGTTTATGTGAATAGAAGGCTATTGATAAAGGTATTTTAAGAATACATGAAATTAATCATGCCGGAGAAAAATCTTTTTCTTCACTTTGTGTGAACGACAGTAGTTTTCAAATCTGTCTAATGCCAAAATAGCGAAATAATAATCTGATAGTGAAGGTATCATATACATAATATAATTGTACATAGATCAAAAATAAAGTTTAAATGCTAATAAATCATGGTACTGATTAATGTATAAAAGTATAATTATTAAGACATTAAAGCCAATTACTCAAGGCTTTAATAGGTTTATAATTGTATATGATTACAATCAACCTTTAAGCTACAAACAATCTCAACCCATAGTCAAGGCAACTTCCTTTAACAATAAAGGTGATACCGCCTTTATCTATGTACTTATGTATTTATATAGACACTAAAGATTTCAATTTGACCAAAGTGTCAAGTTGCAATCTTTAGGGTCATAGATAAAGGTGGGACCACCTTTATTGTTACCAAAGTGTTGCCTTGACTACAGGTTCAAATTGTTCATAGCTTAAAGGTTGATTGTTAAGTACAATTATGATAAGCTAATGCTAGTTTAGTTCTTCAATTGATTATGAAAGATTTTAACAAATGTATTGTTTATCATGAATAAAGAGTGCCTATAAAAGTATTAATACGGCATGAAGTCAATGCTGATCTACATAATAAAATGTCTATGGTGAGGCATATATAATATATAGTTTGATTACATAATTATGTATTGACATTATACAAAATTAATAGACATGCACATGTTTAGCAATAAGGTTATATTCTAAATATAAAGAAACAAAGGGTTATGATATCTATGGATCACAAATTAACTTCTTTTCAGAAAAAATAACTATTACAAGATACAGATATACAAGATTTTATTATAATTTCTTTCTTTATCAATGAAGCACATAATTTTTTAAAAAAAAATATTATTTATAATTCAAATTTGCAGATTTTTGTTCATCTGTGTAACAAAGGTTTTTTTTTTTGTTCATCTGTATAACTGTGTATACTTTGGGTGAAATTCAACTATTTATTAATAATATATTGTGTCAATTTTATCTACCAATTATAATATATATATATATATTCCTTTATATATTATGTCAATTTTATCTACCAATTATAATATATATATATATATTCCTTTATACTTAAAATAATATCTCAATTAATCAAATATATAAATTATTATAGGATAGTTAAATTAATAATAATTAAGGTAAATATTTATTTTAATGAATGAATACTTCAATAGTGATCTTATTATATTGAGTCTAATATAAGATTTAAATTTTTGACATTTAAATTCACTTTACAAGCTGAATATGTATAAGAGTACAAAAAAAATATACACAAAAATTATCTTGTAACATAGGTATATATGTGCAAATATTGAATGTTTTAATGAGGATTATCTCTTTTAATCTGGATAACTTTCAGCTATGATATAGCCAGGCAAAAAGCCAATCAAAAACTGGTATTGCAAACTGAAATCAAATAATAGTATTTTTATTTGTCCGAACCCATAAATGGAACTATTGTCAGTTTATGACCTAATTTAAAGGTAGAATAGATATTAATATCTCGTATGCCTAAAAACAGGAAATGTCACAATTTATCAAAATTTTTTACCAATAAATAAATTTTCCTTAGAGTTATATATAATAATTAAAATACAATTTCAATATTTATATCTATAAGTTTTGCAATCCTCTATCAAAAAAAAAATGGTTTGTTTCAATTATATCATTTACATGTACACCTTATTTAAATATCAACTCAGACACTTGAGGATAAATAAGATCACCTTCAGTAGGCTACTTATGCTATGAAGATGACTACAAAGTGCTGAAAGCATGCTTAAATTTTCAGGATATTATAAATAATAATATTTTCTTTTAAACACAGGAAACGTGTCATATTGAAAATCTTTTAAATATTGTATATATTCTCTATAAAACATAGCTTATGAACATTGTGCCAATAATCAGCAGGGCACATCATAACCTGAGATTTTTTAAAAAAAACTTAAGGTTTCAACATCTAGCTAAATCACAGCCATAAAGATATGCTACCAAGTCACTTTTTATATTTTTAGACCTCAATTCTATGATGATTGTAAGCCATTCAAAATTTTGGCTAGGAAGATTAATGACAACTTTATCAAAGGGGAATTTCTCATATACTTAGTTATATCCTTTCAAGAGTTGTTATCTTTAATCTACTCTAAAGCTATTCACTGTTAATTTCAGTAATCAGAAGGCATCAGATGGTATAGTGTTTGTAAAATTCTCATCTCCAGATGAATATTTGACTTCTGAAATAGAGACAAACTCTCCATACAGTAGTGCCACCCAGTGCAAACCATAGTAATCAATGGATGTAATAAAGATTGGGCATAAAATCTCTATTTATGCTTGCGCTGGTTGGAGAATTTGGCACTGTTTTAACAGCTTGTGTAAGCATAGGATGTAGTGATGTGATGTTTATTTGACTTTTGCCTTAGATAATGAAAATCAGAATTCAAATATGAATCTAACTGGCTCAATGTATCTAGCAATCATTTTCTGTTCTTTTGTATTATTCAAACTAATATTGTAAAATTTAAGGACTTACATTTGTTATTAAACTAAAGTCTCTAAAATATATAGAAACTGAATCCAATTGTTAGATCTATATAATTATGCAAGAGAGTTTGATTGAATTTAAAATGATTTTTTTTAATTTTTCAGTTTAATAATTTGAATGTTACAAAGGAATAAAGGGTGGATTCTTGATGCATGAATGTACTATAGGTCTAACTTTGAATCGTAGTATTGAGCAATATAGGAAATAGAAACTGGTCAGGAAGTAGATATTTTATCACAGTATGCCATCTGGTGTTCACTGCTAATTCATATTTACAGTATATGGTTTGAGAGTAGAGTGGCAATTACTTTTCCTTATAATAGAAAGTAACTAAAGCAAAAAATTTTGATGTAAAATATAATAACAGAGATAAAAATTTGTTTATATTAAATGCTTTTATTTATTGTGCACTAAAAAGGAAAAAAATAATTGTTTCTTCAACCACAAGTGGGGCTTTTACATTTAACTTGAAATTAAAAATGTACTGGGTCCCATACATAAAAGTCATTTAATATATAAAAAAAATATTTTCATTATTTAATTTTAAAAAAAACAGGCAAAACTCTCCATACAGTAGTGCCACTCAGTGCAAGCCAGAGTAATCAATGGAATGCAAGAAGGCGTGTGCATAAAATCCCCATCTAGTGCCTACTCATCCAATTTCCCAGACCAGTTTCTGGCTTGTGGCCTTCATCAGTGAGGAGCCTTGGATCTGAGATTACTCTGGCTTGCACTGAGTGGCAATACAACTGGAGAGTTTTGCCTGTTTTAATAACATTTAAGAGCAAGCATAAGAAGTGATGATCATGTCATATTTAATTTCTCTTTTAATAGTCTGTTTTCTTGATACATTACTAATGTCCTAAACATGCTTCATATCTAATATTTGTGTTTTATTTGCTTAAAATATGCACATAATTAACAATGAAACTGAAACATGCTATATATTGACCAATAAACCAACCACAGGTAGACAATGTAATAAACATAGAATAATACTAAACACACTGTATTTACAAGATCGCTTTTATTACCACTGAACATCCATATTAATATATATTATTAATAAATAAAAAGTATTTTTTCATCACAATGTTATTCTGTGTGATTTATCACAGTGTCAACATGGCACACACAAGAGAACTGAAGGTTCTTAGACTGAATCTCAATCAGTCACTTTCAATATGTGAACTTAACATGATCTCACAAATAATTACAATAATTTTGCATTTTAAATTAATTTTGAAAAATTATATTGTCAGAATTAATTTTCATTATAGTCTATTTATATAAGGAGGCAATATCTATACACACACTGTAAAATGTTGCATGAGAAGTGTGCATGTCTTTGCATGAAATTTTATAACTGCCATCAGAAAAGCAATAATGAATTGTACAAGTTGATTGAATAAGCAACTTGATAAATAATTATAACAAACCTTTATATAATAATCATAATTCTTATTTGCTTTCTAATTAAATTCCATATTAGAAAACTGAACCCATGCAGAACGTCAAGGCCATAGATTAGTTAAGCATTATTCAGTTTATGATAATTAAATTGTGAAATGGATTGTAAAGTGGGATAAGGAAGTACTCTTTGCTATTGTAAAACCTGCCAATACACACAAACATACATATATAAATGTTCTATAAATGAATTATTACAGGTTCCATGTATTTTGAATTAGATCTATTACTGATGTGCAAATCTATACAGACAATATAATAATGTAAATAAGACCATAGTTATGTAATTAATAAAAAGGTTTATCCGAAGTTAATCAATTTGGTATATAATAATATGCATGTATTGTATAATATTACAAATATATATAATTATATTACTACAGAGGGAAACATAATAAATGAAATTAATCATAGAATTAAACTTGGTTGAAGTGCATTTGGTAGAAATAACTTAATATTAAAAGGGAATATTTTTCTATATCTTTGAAAGGAAGGTTTTTAATAAATATATGTTACTAGTTCTTACTTATGGATCTAAGACTTGGACACTTAACAGAAGAGCAATACAGAGGTATCAAATTGATCAACAAAGTATGGAGATATGTATGCTAGAAATAACAAAAAAACATCGAAAATGAAATATATGGGTGAGAGAACAATTAGTTATTACTAACATCATTGAAAGAATTAAAAGACTAAAGTGGAATTGAAATGAACTACTACTAGAAGAGACAATTAGATGGCCTTTTGAAATCTTAAACTGGATTCCAAGAGATCGTAAAAGACCTAGAGAGGTCCATTTGTGAGATGAATAGATAAAATAGGGAAATGTTCTGGGGTGATGTGGAGAAAAGAGGCAAGATATCAGAAGATGGATTGAATTTGGAGAGACCTTCATCCTGCCGTAGATTAATAATGGTTAAAAAATGATGATGATGAATTTTATATATAATAATACATTGCATACTTTACTGTACTCCAGACAACTTGGAATTTTATGCTCCATATAATTTTTTGGGAGGGTTTGGATGATTTTCTTGATTTCTTATTATATCAGCTTGAACTCTTATGATTTTCTTGGTTTTTGACAGTCATTTTAACTCTTGAAGTTTCAGCATTAATCTTCGTATTGACTTATAGGATCTTCAAAATCATTTATGGCTTTTTGACTCTTTTTTTAATATCTTATTTATTATGCTGTCTTATGTTTCATTTTTAAATATGATAATAGGGTTCCTTTAGTATTTTAGGTGACCTACATATCTTTGAAAGACACAATTATCCTCAGTTTTAACTTTTACAATCTGGTTGGACATTACAGTTATACTGCTAATCTCTATCCATTTTCTCTTTGGATTACCACTAACCCAACTTTATCAATTATTATGTATTTTGATTTTCTTCTTAAACTAAGTTACAAAAATACTTGATTAGAAAGTATATAAATGACAGCTTCATTCTTAATTTCTTACCCATTAATAAGGTGGATGGTAATTAACCTTTTACTAGAAGTAGCATCACATGTTGAAGCAACATGGCAGTATATAACATTTTGTGAATATTGTTATGTTAAATGTTTTAAGATTTTGAGATGATTATTTGCTTCTGCAGAAATTTCCATTGACTTCAGGATATTATAAAGATATTTTTAAATGTCTAATAACTCCTTTCACCATAAATAATTAATATTTATTTGATATAAATGTATTTCCATTGTCTATTTCAGTTAAATCCACGACAAACAAATATCTCTTTTAATTTCTTTATGATTTCTATTGGTATAACAGAACCAAAACTCTCCATACAGTAATGCCACCTAGTGCAAGCCAGAGTAATCAATAAATGCAAGAAGGTTTGAACATAAAATCTCTCAGAATATGCGTCAACTACTGGTGAAATTATATTATGCTTAATGAACAATCATAATCCACATGTAATCTTTGCCATAGCCTAATTGTAGATTATAATACCAAACTTCTTTGATCATGACATACATCATCGGATCAAAGCTATGCTAAGATTGCACTGGGAAATTAATTATAACACTTGTGGTTGAATTCTAATACTAATTCCTATTACAATCCACTCTCTTGAGATTGATAACTGCCCTTACATTTACCAAAAGTTAAAACAACCGAATTCATTTCATTGAAATTTGGTATCCTTTGTCTTTATGTATCCATTCCACTATTTTCTTTGATGCTTTAATTCCAGATCATATATAGATAAAATATTGTGTGCAATTCAAGTGATCATGATTGATTGGTGATCAGTGATGATCTTGAATGAATGCCCATATAAATATTGATATTAATTTCAAAGTAAATGCCAGTACTTCTTTAAACAGTGTAATTTCTTAGAATCCTTGACGTTGAATAATGTCCAAAAACAAATAGTCTTCCATTTTTACATCTGAGGACTGATCATTGTACCTATATCATATTTAGAGGCATCGATAATCAACACTTTTAGACTGCTATAAAGATATAATAACCATTTATCTGAGCTAAATAGAGGCTTTAATACATTTGAATGCATTCTCTTGAGCTTTCCCCAACTTCTATCTCTGACTTTTATTATGATCATCCAGTGGGACTGTTATAGGAATTTTTCCTTTTAAATAATTCTCATAAAATTTTCCCCCAACTTCAGAAACATTTGCTGTTGCTTTGAATTTGTAGGCTTTGGATCTTCAACTGTTCTAACTTTTCCAGGAATAGATTATTCACCCCTTTTTTAGTCAACCCTAAAACACTTACCTTCATCTGATCCCTAGATATATATTTCAGGATTTGAATCTATCTAATACCTTATGCAATGAGCATATATAATTGCAATAAAGCATTACTTCCTTTAATCCTTAAATTAATACATTTATCTTAACTTGAACAACTTTGGAACTGTTGTTATTTTGAAAGGTAAGTTATTACATTCACAGAGATTTATATTTGTTATAGTGTAATAACTTTCATGGATTCTTTATTAGTTGAAATTTGATGAAACTCCCATCTTATATTTCCACTTTAACAAAAGGTGAACATTTTTGGATTGATGCATGTGTTCATAAAAAGCATATTTACATTACATATACTATCTTATACCTTCACCTGATATCATTGGCTTAGTATAATGTTAGTTGCCATGCAACTATAGAAAGAAGAGACTTCAGATGTTCTTATATGTTTACCAGACACTTTCAAATGTTATGTGATAGCTTACCCTAAGAGTAGATAAGATGACACTTCTAGTTGTACTATGACAGCTTGCCTTGTGTTTCACTCATAGCTTATAGTTCTAGAATGAACTTTCTTCATTGCTCAGCCATATAGTGGACAACATGCACACTGCCATTCAGGTTTTACAGGCATCTGCCTTTGGGACATGTACACTGCCATTCAGATTTGACAATTGTCTGACATTACCTCCAAATGGATTGACTATTTATGGACAGATTGCCATCCATAAGGGCAGCAATTGGTTTCAATGAACGTCATCGCCTATTGATTCATTATTTCCATTGGATATATGTTATCTATATGTATAACCATTGGTCCATTGCAATGAATGCTCAATCTGACTAAGATAAGATGAAATCTGGACTAGTCCATTATTTGGAAGCAAAGCGAGATATGACAAGTTTTTATTCACAATCATGAAATAATCTCTGCAAACGTTAATGTATCATGTGATTTTGTTATTACAACAATAGGCATGCATGGTACAGATATTCTATTAATGATTTTGAACACTCTTTTCCCTGAAAAAAATAATAATGTGATTATATTTGCTGTTTATCATCATCAGTCTGTTTAGCAAAAAAAAAAAAAATATTGTCTTATACAAAGATCATTCAATGGTATTATTTACATCAAAATGGCCTATAAATAGTTAATCCATTAATGACATTGTTACCCTGTTTTTATACAGGTCACACTAGCTATCTCCTATAAATCTTAAAATTGATGCAAAATTTGGTATTTTGTACCAATGGATTTTAAAATTAACTTTCTTCTTGATATATCAATGTTTCATTTTTATCTAAGCTGATGTGTTATGTATAATGAAGTATTTTCTGTCAAGAGGAAGTTTAATTTCTGGATTAACTGGGCACATTATATGGGCACATTATACAAATTTTGAGAAGCTAAGGATTTTATACTTAAACAAATATCCCAACAAATATTTATCTTTCTTATTGCATTGCCAAATCAATATAATATTAATAACATCTATGTTCTTCATTACTTTTTACAATGCTTTTTTACAATCCACTATTGACATTTTTGATTGCCCCAGCAATCTTCTTCAGATTGCCCTAGCAATCTTCTTCAGAACTTCTAAGTTCTGAAGAAGATTGCTGGGGCAATCAAAACTGTCAATAACAATGCTTTTTTTTTTACTGTCAATAGTGGGTTGTAAGAAAGCATTGTAAATTCTGAAGAAGATTGCTGGGGCAATCGAAACTGTCAATAATGGATGGTAAAAAAATATTGCAAAAAATAATAAAGAACATAGATGATATTAATATTATATCCCAACAAATATATAGACATACACTTTTAATATAATTTGATAATATTCAAACACCATATTATTATGCAAAATACCATTATTTTTCAACTACTCATCCGACAATTTACGCAAATAATATATTAAAGATCTACAACGTCTGTGACTATTTTTACCCTACATACACTTTTTGACCAATAAAGATGAATATTTGGGTTTTATTTTCTTATTTAATCTGATAGCTCTGTTATGTCTTTCTAGATGTATACTGACATATATATATACTTTTCTAAAGTTACTGGAATAATCAATAGTATTGAATTTTCATAAACAATAAGTACGATCTTTTAATTATTATACCAATTCTTCGTTTTTAATAAACTCATAATACAAGATTACTACATTTATTAATATTTAATCTGAACATTATAAACTATATCATTAATCTTTGCAAGTATGCAGAATATGTGTGACTATATATAATAACTAATACATACATTACATACATCCAGTTCTGAAAAAACGAAATTTGGTATTCATCTTTCAGTTTTTTGATAACAATCCTTTTAGCTTTTTTAAAAATAAATTTTTTTAGTTTCTAATCGATTACAACTCAACCATGTCATCAAGTAGAGACATTTTAATGATAAGCGGGTTAAAATAAACGGCTAATTACAGATTAATCTATCCTTACCATTTGTTGCAGTTAACCTGGACTGTTTCTCCCGGTGAATAGAAGATACCATCATGAAAACAAGCTTAAAAAATAATAGAAAAACTATAAAAATCATGCATACAAATAATAATAATAGAAACTATATTTTTTTTTATTTATAGAAAGTAGAACAATAGATTTCAAAAATAAAATGAATTACGTTCATAAAAAAAAAACAACCTTATTAAACAAATATATATAAACATTTACAAATATAGAATTTTATTTAACATATTATCAAAGAAAATGACATATTTTCTGTCATAAAATATTTATAAATTTTCCTTTATGACACTTTTTCCGATGAGAACGTTAGCTATTGCAACCATATATTATGTCAATATCAACTTCAGACAAGTCGTCTATCTTCTGTTTCCATCAATTTAATGACCGATTCTATGAGTTCAATTCTTAAAAGTTTACATTGCTTTTTTTGCTTATTTTAAAAAATCCTTTTATTTGTTTAATTTTTTTTAAAAAAAAAAACCAATTTCACTTTAAAACAAAAACATACATATCAGTTCCTATAAATATATATTAATATCATTTTAGTTCTTTATTACTTCTAACTGCTTTTTACAACCCACTATTGACGGTTTCGATTGCCACAGCAATTTTCTTCAGAACTATAACGAACACAATGCAAATACATGAATACAAATATACATAAAAATATAATTTTTTTTTATAGATTAGACAACTTCCATATTTCTTCATTCTTTTTTTATTAACATAAATAATTTCAAAACAGGCAAAACTCACTATACAGTATTCCCACTCAGTGCAAGCTAGAGTAATCAATGGATGCCAGAAAGCTTGTGCATAAAATCCCCATCTAGTGCCTACTCATCCAATATCCCAGACTAGTTTCTGGTTTGTGAGGATATTGGATGAATAGGCACTAGATGGGGATTTTATGCACAAGCCTTCTGGCATCCATTGATTACTCTAGTTTGCTGTGTGTGGCAATATGTATAGTGAGTTTTGCCTGTTTTAAAACATTTGTACACAAGCATAAGAAGTGGTAGTCATGTGAAGTTTATTGGATAAATAATTTCATATAAATAAATACAATAAAAGACAAATAACCCCCAAGATGCATTTCATGCTAAACCAGCACTCATCAATTGGGCCAGATCATCATCTCTCATATATATCTTCATTATATGAAGAACATTTATGTAGAGCAAATTGTCTCATTTTTATTTTCAAGTGTCAATTTACCCCACTCCCAATTTTTACTTTCAAAATCAACTTTTGACAAACACGTAATGATTATTATTAACCATTTATTAAACTAGAGATTTTCTCTAAATTATATTTTCACGTATATTTGTATTCATGTATTTGTACTGTATTTGTTATAGTTCTGAAGAAGATTGCTAGAGCAATAGAAACTATCAATAATGGGTTGTAAAATGCATTGTAAAAGTAATAAAGAATTAAAATGATACTAATATTATATAAATTTAGCAATGCAATATGATAGTTATAATACTTCTATATACATGTGCCTAAATTTTATATTGTTTCTAATTTCATATTTTTTGAAGTTGAACACTTTAATTACAAAATTTTGATTTTATTTTTGGTGTGTATATTTAAAAAAAATAGCAGATATAAAAGTTAAACACTGCTACAAAAATCAGTTATCACACTAGCAGTTTTTATAACATTACATGATCATCATTTCCTATGCTTACATGAGCTGTTAAAACGATGGCAAACCCTCCATGAGTAGTGCCACCTTATGCAAGGCTTAGTAATTAATGGATCCAAGGTTTGTGCATAAAACCCTATTCCAATGGATGCAAGAGATTTGTGCATAAAACCCTATCTAGTCTGGGGATATTGGATAGTAGGCCACTAGATAGGGATTTTATGCACGAAACCTTGTATCCATTGATTACTAAGGCTTGCACTCTGTGGCACTACTGTATGGAGAGTTTGCTACAGTTTTCTGTAACTGCATTTCATTAGATTTTTAAAAATTGCATAACTATTTTACCTGAATCCTCATTGTATGTTTTTATCACCACTGTTATTAATTCATCATTATATTTTCATTTTTCTTAAATCTGATTCCATTTCCACAGTCTCTTACTGCTTTTAGACATAACATTGTTTACTACGTTCTATGTTATCACTTTCTAAAATAATTGATTTATCTGAACTGGTTTTCCTAAGTTTTTATTAATTTGAATTTTATTTGCTCAACCAATCATGTGACAATTGTTTTTTTTTCAGTGAAGAAATTTGAAATCCAATAATATTTGAAGCTGAAATGCTGAATTCTTCCAATGGTCAGAAGCATATAAATAGTTACAATTTGCTAGACAAGTATATTAAATATTATAAATAAAATTCTAAATTTTAATTTTAGTCATTCCATACTATTCATTTCTTTTTCTGGTATTATTTCTAGATTTCTTTAGTCTTTTATACCCCATTTTTTTATTCTCAAATTTTTATTTTGCTTTTCTCACTTTTCAATCTCAGATTCAGTTTTGAAAAAGTTTTTAAGCTTGCAGCTTCTTTATGTATTTTTTGAGAATATGTATAATAGTTGAAATGGAATATTCTTGTTTCTTCTAATGTTTGGATTTATTTGCGAATGATGCTTTACTGGTTACCATTTCTTATGCATCCACAAACTCTCCATCAGTAGTTAAGTGAAAAGGTAAAAGGTCACTGCTAGAGAGTTGTATTAGATCATAAGATCTACATCCAGTGCTTTGAGATTCAAGGTTCCTCACCGATAAAAGCTATAAGTTAGAAACTAGCCTGATAATATTGAATTATAGGAATTTTATGCACATACCTTTTTGCATTCATTGATTACCATAGCATTCACTTGGTGGCACTACTGTATGAAGAGCTTACTACTGTTTTAAGAATACTTTAGCATTTTGTTTTATTTATAATTCATAATTCTTCATAATTATGGCCCATCTGGCTTTTTCATTTCTTCTGTATCTGCAGGTATTCTCTGATAAATGGTTTTTATTGTTTGCTTGCTATTTATTGAAGTGACTTGAAAATTGTTAAAAATTGATTAAAGTTATTAAAGACTGAAATTAGACAACTAATGATGATGACAATATTAATTTAATCAATTTAATTAATACTTTTAATTTCGTTTAGTATACAGGTTTTTTTTTTAAATAGCTGAATGATTAACAAACATAATAAAAAAATCCCTATAAATTCCAATCAGAAGATAGATTAATCTCTGGCTTAAATTCTTGGATTCTGCCACTGTTGCTGCAGATTAACTGTCACTAATTATGTTGTTTATCATTCATGTTTATTCACAGCCACATAGAACATGTATTGCTAAATTTATTTTTAAAATGGAGGATTGTAACAATCATGATTGTTCTTAATGTGTTAAGGGGACTCCAGTAACATCAACAAATATGACATCCACCGGTTTTTAGTGGTATGATCTACTTACTGGCTTTTAAAGCACATACTTGACCTAAGTAAAAGTGATGACTTTTTAGTTGCTCTTTATTATGCTTTGTTTTCCCTTGATTTCTCTTGATCCCTCTTTTTTCTAGTATCATCTAAAGATTTTGTAAGTTTCTCAGCAATAACTAGATCTTTGATAGATATTATCTATAAAGCACACTATTCATTTTGTTCTAACTTAAAATAAATTGCTTTTGATATCCTCAAGGGCGGACATTTTGGAATATGTTTTAATTATGAAGATGACTGAAGTTCTATTAATATTCCAATCAAGGTATCCAGGATTTTGACTCCAAGTAGTTTAAACTAAATTCCATCTTGAGACAAGATAATTTTTAAATAAGGAATGTGAATTCCAGATGAATTTTGACTTATGTTGATGGGGGAAATGACTCGATATTAGAAGATCAGCAAGCAATAGAAAATTTTGTTGAAATGAATTTTTTGTACTCCATATGCCGAATAGAATACTCCTGCTTGCTTAGCTTTATAAATTATATGCATATTATTTGAATCTATGTATTTTAAAAGTTGATAACTTGCTTTATTCTCAGACACATATCCATAAAGACCTCTATGAGAATTAAAATGTCTAGGAATATATTTGTGTCAGAAGGAAATGCATTCATGAAAACTATCTACCTGAATACTGATTGCTGTGATAGTTGCTGTGATAGTTAATCTATCTTCAATAGAATTTTTATTTTGTACATTTTTATATTTAATTTTGATATACCCATAATTTTAAGTTGTAGTAAATTTTATTATTTCCAGTTTAAAAGATTACTCTGTAGAGAGTATATATGATATTAGATATTCCAAGTTCATCAAAATTAAATAGTAATTTTTTATATAAGAGCCTATCACCCTAACCTCTATAGTCCAAATGAAACTAACCCTATAATACCATTGAATTCAAATTAGTAGATTTATTGAGTATTTTTATAAATTTTCATCCATAATGAGATCAAATTTCCTTCTATATGGTAACATATTTTACACAGTGTGGACTATGGCAAAGTTGTCATCAATATTTCACCTAACCCCAACAATAAAAAAAGATAAAAATAAAAAGATCATAAAAAATGAGTATAGAATTAATCATGATCACATTGATGAATATAAATAAAGTTCTTCCAACAATAAGAAGACCATAAAAATCAAGACCAGTAAATTAATACTATAACTACAAATTTTAAAAAATAAAAAATGTCACTACATGGCAATGAATCAAACAAACACAAAATATTATCAATGATATATTCAAACTAAAGATTAGCAGTGAAATTATGAATATATATAATAAAATAAAACACATAGTTAAAGCTAAAATGAAATAGTTGAATATATAGAATACTAAAGACCTAGAAAGGGACCACATATGAGATGGATGGATGGAATAAGAAAGAGTGCAGAATTGATATGGAAAAGAGAAGCTAAATATTGGAGAAGATGGATTAAACTTGGAGAGACCATCCTGCAATGGATTGATACTTGCTGATGATGATGAATAGACTACAGTATTTAAAAATGCCATCATCTAAATCATTGGAAAGAATGATCAAAGATGCTTTATTAAAAAAACAATGTAAATTTTATGCAAAGAAATAATGATACATGACTTATTTTACAAGTATGTAAGTTTTAAGTTTTATGATTGAAAGCAGGATGAATTAATTAGTCTGCATTGCATTGTAACATTGTACTTGATCGCTGTTTGGTAGTTTGGTCTCTTTTGCCGGCTTCTTGGCATAATTTATTCTAGTAACACAATGTTAGAGTTACATTATAAACTTAGATATTTAAATTGTCTCAGTAAGTATTAAATAATATTTTTGATCTGCATAATATTGTTTATTATTTGAAGGAGTTTACTTCATTTTCTTTGAATGTTTTGTAATGATTATATATTTAAAATATCAACATGGTTCTATTTATCATAAAATATTTTTATTGGAAATACATCTTGATTTATAGAGATATGAATTTCTAGAAGCAATGCTTGAAAATATTTGGAGCTAACAATACCTGGATTACCTGATGTAACCTCATGCAGTTGTCATAGAGATGGATTACATTTTTTTTTTGATATTTTTGAATAAGATTGTCTTTTAAAAAAAGTTGTGAAGATCATACATTTGAATTAATGTTAGAGTTACTTAGTACACATTGTTTAAAGAGTGCTAAGTTTGTGTATACATTTATAAAATAGTAAAAATGATATATTTAAATAAATTTAAGTTATATACCAAAATTGCATACAATTTATTTCATGTTTAGTAAGTGATTGTTGAGGTTTAGTTTGAGAATTATCATATCTAAACCGGGGGTGGCAAATTGTAGATCGCGAGCTACATGTGGATAATAAAAGAATAGCCAAAATAGTATTTAATTGGGTTATGCATAAAGGTCAGGTAACACGATGGGTGAGAAAGGTAATGTGGTATGCAGAAGATTTGGATAAAGAATTTATGTCAATATTCTTGTACAAAAGGTAGGATGATTGTGTTAGAATTGTTGAGTGTTATAGTGGTAAGGACTGCGATAGAAGAAAAGATGCATTAATATAGAATAGGTAAAGTTAGAGAGATGGAGAGCTAGTATGGAGAGTAAAAAGAGTTTAAATATATATAGAAATGAACAGAATATTGAGTGCAAATTAATTTATGGTAATAGCAAAGAAAGTAGTTTACTGTTTAAAGCTTGAACAGGATCTTTAGCAACAGGGGATTATACATGTAAATGAAAAAAGGTGGATGATTTAGTCTGCAAGTTGTATAAGGAAGGCATAGAAAACATTAAGCATCTGTTAATTGAATGTAAATGACTGAAGGTAGAAAGGGTTCAAATAATAAGGTTGTGGAAGACTAAATATAAGCAAAATGATTATACAGAAAGTGGGGTATTGATTTTTATGCCAGGTTTGGGGAAAGGCTATGGAGTTGAGAAAGATTGTGTTGTGGAAATGAGATGGAGCAGGATATGGCAAAATATAGGAGGAGAATGGAAAGGGAAGGTAAAATGGCTAATAGGTTTCTCTGGGCATAGTTGCTGAGAGTTTCCTGACTCTGTATAAGGAGAAGTCACAGTGCATCACATCACATACATGTGGCTCTTCGGTCTCAATTTGTAGCTCTTTTTATCATGATAAACATCTAATTTGTAAAAAATACTTTAATGACTCTAGAAGAGGAAGTTGTTTTTCGGATTTGGCCTTGTTACAGAAGAGTAATGAGAAATGTTTAAATATTGGAAATTTATGAATAAATCGAACTGCCAAAGTAATTTTTTGTTTTCTATTATTAAAATAAATATTCAAATATATCCAAGCCATTCAGAAATTCATATTTTTCATGAACCTATTTTTCTTTTCTTGTGCGACTTTGTTGGGGGGGGGGGGGTTAAACAAAATGGCTCTTCATGTTAAGTTTGACGCACATTGATTTAAACATTCGAGATTACATCATTTGAATGAATTCTGCCATTTGTAAAATCGTGAATTTATTTACATATTTAAGAACAAATGTCTGACAAGATTTTAAGAAGAAATAATATCTGAGCTGATACGACTAGTTCAGCTAAGACTAAATTGTCATGAGTTGAATAGCATTTTTGTTATATCTTGGAAAAAATTACTTACTAAGGTTAAATATGATCATAAATTTAAAATAAATATTATTGTTTATAATTACTGTTTGTGGGTATGTGTACAATAAAGAAGAAATGGTGTTTGACTATAAGAATATAAAATTTATAAGCAAGTAACAGATTTAAAGAATATATTATATATATATTTAAATTATTGAATTTTTGTTGTATAAATTAACTTAAAAGTACACTTGAGATGGTTATAGAAAGTAATACTTTAACAACAATATTGCTTCCTCAGAATAACTACATATTAGTCATTAGAAAATATTGAAGGAATGGGTACATAAAATATTAGGATAATGAACAAGTCAGAAAAGATGAAAAATTTACTACCATAATCAAAAAAAGTAAAAAAAGATTAGATATTGTATGAATCTTGAAATAAACTAAACAGCTCAATTTACGGTTCTAGAAAAAATAGTGACTTTGACCAGAACATCATACACAAGCATAGCAGTCTGATTGAAACACATAAGATAAAGGACAACTAGTGTGCAATAAGAAAACATTTCAGAAAATCTCCAAAACTATATTTTGCAGCACATGGGACACATACTTTCTTCTCAAAATATGGGTTATGTCTCATGCAGCAGTAATCAAAATTATGATTTGAAATTTCAGTCAGTCTAAAATTCCTGGTTTATATTAATATACATATATAAATATTCTATCCCAATTTGTCTTTTTGCAAAACAAAAAAATATTTACAGAACCACTCTATCTCATTCAACTCATATACATGACATCAGAAATGTGAAAAAGATGAATAATCTCCAATACACATATTTCATGTTGAACTACCACTCATCAGTTGGTCCAGATCATCATCTCCCATATATATGTAGTAAGTGCTCAGTTTATATTAAGATAACAAATCTTCAAACTTTAATTAATGGACAGGCTTCAATCTACTCCAACCTTCAACTCTTCAGCCATCCAAACGCCCCAATTCTTTGTTGATGCCAATATTATTATCATGCCCATGTTGACTTACAATTCACTCCGAAGATCATATATCTTTTCCGTACGTGCATGGTCATGCGTATTGGTTGAATGAGATAGGTAGATAGCTGAAAGGACCTCAAAAGTCTGTTAAAATTCTTTATAAATACACATATAAGTATGCATATATATAGCTGTACAACATAGTCATACTAATATATATATATATATATATACTCGCATATCATAATCACATCAATATCAGAGCAAAAAATTCAAAATAAACAATATACTCATATGGTTGATGATGATATATATATCGTTTTCTCAAAAATATAAATTTATTCACAAAGTAAATAACATACAATTAAGAAAAGAGACAATTTTCAAAATGTTTAACTCTGGAAATGAATTTCTGAGTTTTGAGGAATAAGATTAAAAGGTACTTAACTACAGTGTTCCCTAGTTATATTTTTTGTAGACACTTAAAATAACTATAAAATAAGTACAGTAAATCATGGTATTTTTTTTTCTTAAAAATGTGTATAAAAAGGTGCTTCTTAGATGCTGTGTCAAATATGCCAATAAATATGGTAATACACTCCAAAAGAAACGTTAGCATAATGACAACCTTAACAAGGATCAATGGCCGGATGACTCTGTGGGAAATAGAGTATTTACTTCAAAGAGATTAAAAGAGACAGTTGTAGTAACTAAGAAAACTTTTAGCAAATCAAGTTCTAAAGATATGTTCCTACTAATTCAATCAACTTATGAATTTATATAATAAATTTGCTGACCAAATGAAGGTGTAACAGAACTTTAATCAATATACAAATACAAACTAGCAAATAAGCCACTTACTTATCTATAAGTAAATGCAATAGAAGTCTATCTAATTACTTTTACTGTCAATACAAAACCCAAATAATTTAAATACTGTATGGTTTAATGCAGTAGTAGAGCTCAAAGTCTGTGGATCACAATCCAACTCTACCATTTCTGATGCTAGAATTTCTTATGAACTCCTAAGTAATAAACCATTCAATTACTATATTCTTTCTAATTTCCCAGCATGCTTTGCCACAGTGGCAGATTCCAGAGCTCAAGGTCCATGAATTGCAGCCCACTTCCTGTGAACTCTTGAATAACAAACCAATCAATTACTGTAGTCTTTTAGAATTCCCAGCATGCTTTGCTGCAGTGGCAGAATCTGGAGCTCAAGATTCATGGATCGCAGCCCAGATTTGTCACTTCTGATGCTTGAACTTCCTACGAACAATTGAATAATAAACCAGTCAATTGCAATAGTCTTTCAGACTTCCCAACATGCTTTTCTGCAGCAGTAGAGTGGCAAACTGCAGAGCTCAAGGTCGAGTTCCCAGCATGCTTTGCTGCAGTGGTAGAGTGACAGGCTGGAGTTCAGGGTTCATGGATTGTGACCCACCTTTATCACTTTTGATGCTTGAACTTCTTATGAACTCCTAAGTAATAACCATTCAATTACTGTATTCTTTCTATTTTCCCAGCATGCTTTGCTGCAGTGGTGCAATGACTCTGAAACCCAGTGTCCATGGTTCATGGCCAGCTCTGCCATTTCTGATGCTTGAACTTCTTACGAACTTCTGGCTAATAAATCTTTCAATTACTATATTCTTCCTGAGTTCCCAGAGTGCTTTGCTGCAGGGGCAGAGTGGCAGCCTCTGAAGCTCAAAGTCCATGGATTGCAGCCCAGCTCTGCCACTTCTGATACTGGAACAACTTATGAACTCCTGAATAATAAACCAATATCCCAGTGAGGAGGTTTGGATTTTATGCACAAACCTTCTTGCAACCATTAATTGCTCTAGCTTGCACTGGGTGGCACTACTATATGGAGTTTTGCCTGTTTGCTTGAGCAAGCATAAGGAATGGTGATCATGTGATGTTTAAATTGGTAATGAGGAAAATTTTGGTAGAAGTTGAATCTTGGAATGTTAAACAGAAATTTTATTCATGACTGAGAGAGACCCATATTTTGGAATTTGGTTATAGTTTTGGCAATTGGAAAGGTTGACCATAAATGTCTGTTAGGATGTATTATTTTTTAAAATTTTGAAATGAGATACTAACTAGAAATTTGATTAACACAGACAAAACTCTCCATACAGTAATGCCACCCAGTGCAAGCCAGAGTAATAAATTTGACTGCTTTAATAACAGTTATGAGCAAGCATAAGAAATGGGGATCATGTGATGTTCTGTAGAAATTTGATATTTAGCAGCGATATTATATTGATCCAATAGATCTGCATGATCCAGAGCAAGAAATCACTGAAAAAGAAATGATAGGCATATTAAAATGAAATAAGCAATGGTATAGGTGGAGTGGCTTTTAAATTGATCTGTCTAAGGTTACAATGTACATTTAAACTCTAATGTTGAATGACAAAGAATTGAGGACATATTTGATTAAGACTCTCTTTACATATGGGAAAATAAACAATTATAATTGATAGTAGATGCAAGCTAATTTTTGAAGCATGACTTTATTACAAATATGTTTGAAAAGATACATACCCCGAGCTATAGAAAGCAAGTATACTACCAAGAATAGTGTTAACAATATAAACTTTTATTTACAAAGTTGCTGTGAGACAGACATTTTGGCACTAGATCTAGTATCTGGGTTCCCACCCTGTGGGGCATAATTTACAAGTAAGTGCCAAAGTTTTTTCTAGTTCAATTATTTTAGTACAAAATGTATTTATTTTAATGTGGTTACACTGTAATGTTCTTCTAGCTTGTTGTAACAGTGTCTTTTGATAAATTAAAGAATGAAATAAAGCAATTTAAAGGATACCATGGCCAATATTTAAAAAATGTTTAAAGGTCCACTGTGTTCCCAAAATATTGCCAAATCTTACATTTAGATAAAAGAAAAATATTTAAATGAGTAAGCTGAATGATAAATATTATGTCATAATTAGTAAGACAATACACCATGCTGAGAAATATTTTATCCAAATTATTTTCTTAAATAAAATTATTGATTAATAAAAAGGAAAGCTATTCAATTTAAATTACTAAATTACTTATAAATGAAATTGATAGGAAGGATTAAAAATCCCTAGTGAGCTATATATGAACTAACTATCAGTAAATGTAAAATGTTGAATAAGCTCTTTCTACAGTTTACATTTACTGACTGTTTTCAGAACTTCCTATTAATTTCATCTATATCCAAGCTATTAAAACTTTATATTTAAATTACTTATATGTAATCATGTGGGAGGAAACCAAAACATTCAGCCAGGTGTTACTGGTATTAATTTGCTTGCGCTCACCTGTAAATAGATGTTTTAAGAGCATAGGTGAATCACCTATGTTTAGAGCTTATTATTATATAAACCAACATCTATCGACCCTGCTTAATTCAGGGCTTGATTTGTACAAATTTAATATAAGAATAATCTCTAAGCATAGCTGAGTCATCTATGTTTTTAAAACATCTATCAATGGATGAGTACAAGCAAATTAATACCAATAGTGCATATCTAAATGTTTTGGGTTTCTCCCACATGATTACATATAAATCACTAATAAAAAATTTAATTATTTATAATAAATATAAAATTAGAATAATATAGCATTCAATTATCTTTCTGGCATATAACTTTTGTGCTGAAAATATGAAATTTTGATGTGTTTTCTTTATTCTATTAAATTATCTTTTTATATAAATATGAAGTAATATTTTTTTTTCTTCTTTTTCATACATATTAATATGAATATGTGTATAAGTGTATTAGTTATATAATTATATATTTGAATATTGTAGCTCTGATGATGACTGCAGGATAGCCGAAACTGTTAGTTTTGATATAAATAAATAGTGTTGATAAAGTGTTTAAGAAAGTTATAAATGGTATGATATATAAATATGACTGGAGGAGAAGCTTTCAGATTGCTTTGTTATTATAAAAAAGAATGCCAATTTGAAAATTTTTGGAAAACACTGATCTAGCATCCAGTTATCATTAAAACTTACAAAATATGGCAGCACTGGAGTAGAGTAAACAGTTTGCTTCTAAAAACATTTTGTACTCTAGCAAATAAGTTCCAGCATAATTCAAATCAATCTAATTCCATGGTTAAGATTGTGGCAGCTAACTCTATACTATTCTGAAGTAGACAAAATATATTTGAAGTTTAAAGCAAACAAACTTATCAGCTAAGATTTCAGGTGTTCTTTCCCTTATTCACCATATAGTATAAGTTTAAAGAATTATAACTTTATCTTCCTTATAGCATTGCCAAATCCATGTAATATTAATAACATCTATGTTCTTTATTACTTTCTACAATATTTTTTTGCAACCCACTACTAAACAGTTTCGATTGCCCCACAATGCTTTTTTTCAACCCACTATTGACAGTTTCGATTGCCCCAGTATCTTTGCTAGGGCAATCGAAACTGTTTAGTAGTGGGTTGCAAAAAAATTTTGGAAAAAGTAATAAAGAACATAGGTGATATTAATATTATAAGTTTGAAGAATCAGGGAATGTTAGATAATATTGCTATTGTATTCATGATACAGCTTTAAATAAGTTTCCTAATGAAAACTCCATCTGAAAATGTAGATATAATAACACTACCACCTAATATTAATTGATATCTCAAACTACTATAGATGGTTCTAGATTGAACGAAGAGAACTGCCCCCAATAGCCCATATTAAGTATAAGCAAAGAAAATCATGTAATATTTAGTCAGAGAGAACTATTCAGAATTTTTTTTTTATTAATAAGATTGTTTTCCGTTAGTTTTGGGGAAAAATTATATTGATAATATAGTAAAGGAAATATAGTAATAGGTGGTGCTAAATTAAGAAAAAAACATATTTTGTCGGACAATATTCTAAGAGTAATTATCTTTTTTTACATAATATGGTTAGATTATTATGCTTGGTGAATAATTAGATAGAACATGTGATCTTTAAGACTTGAATGAAGAATAGCATCAGTGGTTAAGGAGTTAACAAAATTTAAGATCAATATAATTAATAGTGAAATTTATTTTCCAGTAGATCAGATAGATGGTTACAAAATTTTTTTAGAAGGATGGATCAAACAATGAAAAGCGAATGCATAATGTTGGATTTGCTGTAAAGTTTAATTTAATATTTTCTATTCTTAGAATTCCTTAATAGACTGATGAAAGCCTAATGTGTTAAAATTTAATTTGCATAATGATATATGTGGTCATTTTATTAATGCATGCACCACAATATGAAATTTCAGAAAATTAGAGAAAGGAAGCTTTTATTCCTTGCTAAATAGCATTATTACAGCAGTACCACTAAAAGATCAATTTTTTGTTTTGGGGAACTGAATAGACATATTGGTTCAAATAGTAATATTTGGCAAAAAGTTGTTGGAAGTAAAAGTATTGTTGCTGTGAATTCAAATGATGAATTTTTTGAATAACATATAGATTATTACAAACACTTTATTTGGGCAGAAAAGTCTCTATAAAGAAACATGAATGCACCCATGTTGAAAACAATGCATGAAAAATCATAATGCAGTAAAAGTTCATATTATGCGAGCATTTACAATCATGGTTGTTGAACAGGTGGTTGCATTAAAACAAATTATACTTCAATCATATTTGCAAGGAAAACATGGCATATATCATGTGACTTAATTTAATAAGCTTGTACTATAAATATTATATAATGAGTGTACTAATAGCTCTTAACAAGTATTTCTGAATATCCCAATCCTCAGACCAGTTTCTAGCTCTGACTGTCATCAGTGAGGCAATAGGATATTCAGGTATTGGATTTAAAAATATCAGGTCAAGCTCCAGAATTTATCTAATAGATACCTATTAAATAGAAAATCTGAAAATTTCAGACATCCATGTCTTCAAATCTGGCTTGAGGCTTTGGCAAATTTATATTGCTAAAGCTATTAATATATGGTGCATATGAACTTAATTCAGTCCCATATGGCTATTTAAGTTAGATAGCTGGATATGAAGACATGGATGTCTGAAATTTTCAGATTTTCTACTTAATGTGTATTTACTAGATAAATGCTGGGACTTGGCCTGATATTTTTAAATGTAATACCCAAATGTCCTAGTACCCTCACTGATGACAGCCAGAGCTAGAAACTGGTCTGAGGTTTGGGATATTCAGGAAAATGTGCTAAGAGTTATTAGCACACTCATTATATAATATTCAATCATATTTATATGAAAATTCCTGATTTTTTTTAAAAACCTCTGTTATTCATGTTAAATTTCGACAGCTATTACATATTAAAATTGTTAATTTGGAATTTCAGGGTTGTCAAGTTATTGAGCCATAAAATTCTTTAAAGAAATATGTTAGAGATATAATTAAATCTATTATTGGATTCACTAAAAAGAATTACAACTGTTTTTCTGACAATAATTTTATTATTAGTGGTTTGGTTACAAAAAAACATGACATTCTCTGATTGAAAACACAATAAATTAAATATGGAGCTTCATAATAAATATGAATATTTTAAGGCAGAAGTTCAATGACTGAAGAGAAAATTCAAAATAGTCTATGGGTTAGTACTGCAATGGAGATTCAGGTGGTTGACTGTTGTCATTTTAGATTTTTAGTTAAGCACTGATAACAATATATGGACATGAGAAATACTATCATAATCTTATTACATCCAAAAATGATATTCTCTTATATGATTACAAAGATGTTTTGAATGGATGAAAAAAGTACAGTATTTAGATCATCCTTTGAACAATGTTACAAGAATAGAGAGAGTAACTTTTATTGGTATATTCATTTTGCCTACTCATTTATATTTTGATAAAAATATTCAATTTGATGAAATCAAAAATAGCTTTTTGTAATCTTGAACATGAAAAAGCCACAATAAAGTGCAGTGGTAATATGTTAGCTTCAAAAATTTTGGAACTTTCTAAGGAACATGTGGAATGATGAGGGAGGCCTCTAATATTTTATTTTTGAAAAGTAAAGGAAATAGATGGGATTGCAGTTATACCATGGAACATTATTATTATTTTTTTTAAGTGTCACCCCCCCAACTGCCTGCAAGTGCAAGGCAGTTGCGATGACCTCTCAACCACCAATGCACTATATGAAAGATACTTTCAAAAATTTTATTCACACTGTCTGTACGTATATATATTTAAAGTATAAATAAAATTAAATTTTTATAATTATTACCAGCAGTTGACACCCTCATTAGTATTTTGAGTTTAGAAAAATTTACATACAACATAGATATCTTTAAATGTTATTAAAAGATAATATATGCAAATGAGCTTAGATTATGCAGAAAGAACTAATATAAAAACCTGCCTACTCAGAATGCACTATATTAATTATACATGTAGTAATCGGCATAATGTTGGCTGAATAATTAATGTTCATTATGGGATCATGGTGTATGCAAGATATACTATATATGTGAGTGTAAGAAACTGTAGTTAATGGTAACACATATGTGGACTGTATTAATTTACTGAGCATGTGAATAAGTTAATTGATATAACTGCAGATTAAAATACACTTTAGAGATTACAAAGTAATTTCTAATTGTCATTATTATATTGACAAGTGAATCAACTTGTGTTGTTAAGTTTAATTTATCATATAGAATAGATTGTGTTAAGAATATAAGATCATTAAATTATATTAAAGAAATTAATAGAAGGAAGATATATGAAACTAATTACATTAATTGTAACAGAAATAATTATATGAACATTTATAAAATGTGAATTAATTTAACTAATAATTGGATAATGAAAAACGAATGGTTATATAATGTGTGTTATTATAAAGATACTAAACCATAATTATAGGCTTGTGTTAATTTTATATAGAGCCAGTAGATGTCACTATCTATGCAATATAGGTTGTTTTTTTTTTTTTGTAGTTAACCAAGACATATTGAAAAGGGCAAAAATTAAAAAATGCGAAAGAGCTTTTATATGTTATGATTATATTACAGCTATTGTCATGTACTATTTTGTTGTTATATAAAGATATTTTATTTTATATTATATCTAGGATTTATTTTAATATAGTTACCGATGCTATCTAGCTCGTATTGAAAGAGTACCCCAGGATAAAACATTATTAAATAGGTTATGTCAAGACATGGGTGCATGGCTACTGGAGACTCAATATAGTTTTAGAGAATTAAAAATCACCATGGACGTGGTTTTTGTTCCAGGTAAATGTAAAATAAATGATAAAAAAGAATGATTTTTATTAATTCAATCAAGGCATTTGATACAAGTCAATGAATAGATTTATGGCATTGTTAGAAATTAGTTGGGCACCCACCAAAGTTGATTCCTTAAAACAGGCAAAACTCTTTATGTGTATTGCCACTCAGTGCAAGCCAAAGTAATTAATGGATGCCAGAAGGCTTGTGCATAAAATCCCCATCTAGTGTCTACTCATCCAATATCCCCAGATTGGTTTCTGGCTTGTGGTATTTACTCTGGCTTGCACTGAGTGGCAATATGTATAGAGTTTTGCCTGTTTTAATAACAGTTATAAGCGAGCATAAGAAATGCCGATCATGTGATGTTCATTGCCTTAAAGTTGATTCATATTATATGGCTTTTGGATGATAAAATGAAAGGAAGTATTGTAACTACAAGTGAAAAAGTATGCATTTGCATGTTAATCAAAGATATGCACTTACTCTAACATTGCTTTGATTTCCATGATTGTGATCTTTGAAATTATTTATAGGCAGCTTAATGAATCAGAAATCTAGGTGTGTTATAGGTTTGTTGCTGGAATCTCAATTTGAATTGAGAAAAGATGAAAACAAGAACTTCATTTTTTTAAAAATTCTGGATTTACCATATGCTAATGATTGTTCTATTTTTGCCAGTTTGAAAGATGATCTACAGAATGTATTCAATTTTTTGAATAAGATTTTTGTTTAATAATTTTCAAAAATCTTTTATCAGCTGGTGATGGAAGAAACATTTTCTACAACTTTTAGCTCAAATAGTTACCAACTTGAGATTATAAACCAATTTAAATATCTTGAGAGCCTTTTAAGTAGAAAGGTGGTCTTAGATGTTAAGCTAGTAGCAAACTTTCCATATAGTAGTGCCACCTAGTGCATGCCATAGTAATCAATGAATGCTAGAAGATTTGAGCATGAGATATTAAATGAGCAGGTACTAAATAGAGTCCATATGCGCAAATCTTCCTAACATCCAATAATTACTATGCCTTGCACTAGGTGGCACTACTGTATGGAGAATTGGATACTGTTTTAACAGCTTGTGTAAGAATAAGAAATGGTAGTCGTGTGATGTTTAGCAGACTTAGATGTTGAGATACAACACAGACTTCAATGTTCTGCTGTTTTTAACAAGTTGAAAGGTAGAATATTTCATCACAATAAAATAAATCTTGCAATTAAATTAGCTGTACATAGAGATGTTACTTTATCTCACTTATTGTATGGAATTACGATTTGAACAGCCTATCATTGTAACATAAATTTACTACAAAAGTTGCTCCATAATATTTTAAAAAATAAAATGGCAAAATCATAGGACCAATCAATATGTTTTTTAGTTTGCTGAATACGATACTATAAAGTCCGTTACTGTAAAATCACATCTTCATTGAAATGGATAATAAATAAAATGAATAAACAATTCAAATTTTCAAAAAAGATTTTTTATGGTAAACTTGAGCATAGTTTTCATAGGAGACAGATTTTGTTTACATTATACTGATTATGTCAAAGACATTCAAAATTAATCCAGTGTTGCTTGTTTTCATTGGAAAGATATGGAAGAGAATAACCTATATTAGAAAGTATGATCTTGAATTTGTATAAGAAAAAAAAAACCTTTGCAGAAAAATAAAATACAACATCACAAAACATCAATTGAACTGAATAATGGACAAATGTATTCCATATGTGGATATATTTGTAGTTCGCAAATTCATTTGTTTAGTTATAACAAAACTCACCTTTAAAATAATAATGATAATAATATTATTATTACCACTACTACTATGACTATTACTAATATTAATACTACTATTACTATTACAATTACTATTACTTATAAGCACATTTTTTTCTCTTTTAACATTAAAATTTGCTGTCAGCATATTTTGCATTTTAATAATATGTGTACTTGTAAGAATATTCCTTTGGTAGATAATTATTGTTATTTGGGAATATATATTGACTCCAGATTGTTCTGGACAAATCGTATTATCTAATCTTTGTCAACGGTTATGTAATTTAAATTATATGTTTTATTATTTAGTTAAATTTCTTCCTAGGTCTGCTCTCATTTTTATTTACATTGCTTGTTATCAGAGTATTTTATCCTATAATATCATTATTTGAGGTAATACTTCTCCATATATTCTATCTTCTTTGTGTGTTTCACAAAATTATACTTTGTGCATTATCTTTGGTAGATCTCGTTTCTCTTCTGTTTGAAATATTCATAATGAGTTTGTTTTATTTGATGTAAATCGCTTATACCAACATAGAGTTATTTTTGATATTTTTGTGCTAAACCTTTTCTGAATTCTAGAGTTTATGTTTTAAATACTCATCTTTTTGTGGTCGAGAGTTCAGCGACATCTGCTTTACAAGGAGTTGTCCCGGGTTAGCGGGTTCGCTTCCCGGCTGATGCTATGACACATGAGAAAAAATACTCATCTTTCTAATAAATTTCAATTACCTTTACCAAATTTTTTTAAGGAATCTAGTTGAAGACAATATGTCTATTCTGGTTCAAAGTTATTTAATAAATTTATATATGAATGTTCAATTGATTTGAATAAAGTATTTATGTCAGTGGTTGTGTAGTATGTATTAATTTTGGCATTTATTTTATTTATTTAATTTCTAAACTGTTCTTTTGCTATTTGGGTTTTTGGTTGTCTTTTTATTTTATTTTTATTTAATTTGTTATTTTTACATGTAAATTCCACACACAAGATTTTTCTTGTTTGGAGTTTTCAAATAATTGTTATGTACTTTGTTTTATTTCATAGAATAAATTGAATTGAATTACTACTATTACTACTACTGCTATTACTATTACTACTATTACTACTACTATTATTATTACTACTATTAGTACTACTATTTCTAGTGCTATTACTACTACTTACTATTACTACCACTACTATTACTACTACTATTGCTATTACTACTACTACTATTACTACTATTATTATTACTACTACTATTCTATTACTACTACTACTACTATTTCTACAATTATTATTACTACTATTATTGATATTACTATTACTACTATTACTAATACTATTACTACTATTACTACTACTATTGCTACTACTACTGCTATTACTATATTATTACTATTACTACTACTACTATTATTTCTATTACCAAATTTGTTTGAGAGTAAACTGCTAATATTGAATCATTTTTACAATTATAAATTTGCAAGTAAAAATGCTTTATGAAATTAAATGATTTTTGTTTTATTGAACACACACACACGCACACATATATAAATTTAATGCTCTTATTTTAAAATAAAATCATAAACTAAGCAATTACAGAATAAAATTTTAAATGTTGTAACTTTTTTACTGTATGAGCAAACTTAAATAGTTTAAATTGATAAAAACTGACTAAAATTAAGAATATGACAAAATAAAATAAAGATGTAATTCTAATATATTTTATAGCGAATGATTGTAAATAATAACACTGTTTTTGTACACAAATCAAATTTTATAACAATTCTGTGTATAGATTAATTATACATATCACCAAATGAATTTATATTAATATTTCCTTTCTGATAAAAAATCTTTACAGTTGATATGTTTTCTAGTCAATGAATTTAAGTTAAATGAAAGCAAGTAAAAGAAACAAAGTTCACTTTCAGTAATTAATCTTAAAACTAAATATAGTTTAGACACCCAGGAAGAGTCAATTTATTTTAAATGATATAGTATGGAATAAACTAGTAATTTATTCATATAGAGAGATTTTGGTTCATAGTACTGGAAAGCCTGGATAACATTTCACAGTAAAATTCCAATTTCCTGTGGACAATGTACTTAGTATTCTATTTAAATGCTTGTCAGCCACAAAGTGATTCATGTATATAATGCAACTAGACTTTAATGAGATCATAAAGTGATAACTATTAACCAGAACCTATTGGAGGTACAGAAATTGGAATTATTAAATTTATATATAAGATGATGGAATCATAATAAGCTTTAACTAGATATATTAAATGTTTTGTTAATACAGCTGTTTAAAAAAAATAAAGTTTAAAATTCCTTTATCCAAGTCGCAGAGAGAGAAAAATGGGCAGTGGTCAATTTTACAGACTATTTAAAGACGTGTATTAAAATTGAATTTTAATTAAAATATTGCCATGAAGTCAAATTTAATCCAGTATTTGTTACTAACTGTTTTATAAACTTGATTTAATTTTAATATTTGGCAAATATCTTCCTTTTTACACACAATATGTAAACATTGTATGTATGCATGTGGATTGGGAGATGACCAGAGATGAAGATGATGATGATGGCTCATTGGAAAAGTAGATTCTAATAAGTTTTAATCTAAGCATGGGTAGTCATATTATTATATATAACATTTTAATTGTAATATTCATTTGAAATTTGAATTTAACAGTTGAATTTAGGAAATATAAAAGTTCTGAAGAAGATTGCTGGGGCAATCAATCGAAACTGTAAAAGAGGGGGGTAAATAAAGCATTGGGTAACAGTAGTAAAGTGCATGGATGATTTAGTATTATATAATATTCATTTTTCCTTTTCGTTTGTATTTGTAATAAAGTAGCAAAATGTTTTTAATGTCTGACAACTGAAAAGGTTTTTATTTACTTTTCAGGTACAGCTGAGCGCACTTTCGATGTGGTATCTCAAAGATAAATAATAATAACCTTTTCAATTGTCAGTTGTTAAAAATGTTTCACTAATTTATCATTATAACACTTAAATTATATATTTTATTGCTATATGTAATATGAATCAAAGAACATACATTCTCCGATTCATTTATAGCTTCCTTTGTGTTTAGCTAGTGAACTGGATAGTGGTATTTTAAAATGATCAAATGAGTAAATGATCCAATCTAAAGACTCATCAACATAACTGACTGATAGTTGTAAATCAAGAACACAATGATACAAAGATACTTTGTAAAATGAATGTAAATTATAACAAATGATAATTTATACTAACTTCAGTGTTACGCTAGAATGCAGTACAATGTATAACAGTGATTTAACAATTTACATATTGGAATATTTTTTTGGTTAAGAGTGATTTTCCATCCACTATACATTTAAACTAGTTTAATCATTACTTTTATTATTTTTTCGGTCACAATTTTCTCACTATTCATTTAGTTTTAATGTTTTGTTATTTAATAATTGATATAAAAATCAAGTTTGTGCTCAAAAGTGTGATTTACAGACCTCCAAATCTACAATTTACCACTCCTCTAAACCATACAGAGTAATGATATTTTTGATTTATATTTATTCTTCAACTGAATCAATAAATATTCAGAGGTGATGTGATTTGAGGTTGCGATTGTTTCGTTTCTTCTATTGATTAGATAATTCATATATATGACATTTATCAAAACTATTCTACATTTTTACTATGCAATTAAAAATTTTTGAATATAAAAGAAATGTTAATGTTTATAGCAGATGTTTATTTTTCTTATAATTTTTTTTATTAATAACTTCTAAATTTCAACAAATAGTTCAGGCATTCCATTTATTGATTCTTAGCTACAGCAATAATCTAGAACTCCTCAAAAAATTCCTTTACACCTTCAAGTTTTTGACCACCTATTTTTATTGCTTCCATTTAACATTCTCGAACGTAAATAATTTCCAGATAAATTTACACCAAATTTATGGAGGAAATAATTCTTTGTGAATACAGTTGCAAACATTTGTAATCACTAAATTCCTTTTAAATTACATTTTTTAGCTTCTCCCTTTTCAAACATGTCTTTAAACAATTTTTTTAAACATTTATGTGTGTGTGTATATAATCACTAAATCATGCTATGTCAAAAAAACACGTTATACTTTTAATTAAATAATTAATTGTGTTGTATATATTAATACAACACTAATAATTTACAAATGCATTACATTTTATAAATATAGGATTTGATTATTTATTCACAAGAGTATTATAATGAGTTAAAATTAATTATATCTTATGAAGTTAATTGTGCCGACATCTGATTAAGATTGAATGGATGTTCACACTTACTATCAAATGTAGATGATTAATTTTGCAGTTGTGAAAGAATCTGCCAATAGAGGGCAGTATGATGACATAACTACAACACATGTAAATGGAAAACTATGGATGATTTAGTGTGCAAATTGTGTAAGGAAGGTAGAAAATATTAGGCATCTGTTGATTGAATGTAAATGCTTGAAAGCAGAAAGGGTACAGATAATGAAGTTATGGGAGAATAGGTATGAACAAAGTGACTATACAGAAAGTGAGTTATTCGTTTTAATGCTGGGTTTGCGAAAAGATAAGGGGGATTTAGATATAAAGACCATAGAGTTAACAAAGATTATGTTGTGGAAATGGGATGGGGCAGAATATGGAAAGACTTAGACTGGGGAATGGAAAATAAAGTGGCTAACAGGTTTATCTAGGCATAATTGCTGAGATATTCTTGACTTCGTTTAAGGAGAAGCCAAAAATGCATCACATCACACATTAATACTGGAGAAAGAGAAGACAAATAATTTTTATTAGGGGATATAAAGTTAAGTGTGGTGAATAGATATAACTATTTGGAAATCGTCTTAAGTAATCAGAGAAATTGCTTGGATGAATGGGAGAAAAAATGTATGAATGAAGCAAAGAAAAGAAAGAGATTGATAAAGAAATTAACAGTGTTCTCATATAATAAATATGATGTAGCTAGAATTGTATGGAAAGGAGTGGCAGTAGCAGGTTAATATATGGTAATGATGCATTATATGTTAGTAAAGGGGTATTACATTACTTAGAAAAAGTACAAAGAGGAGAAGGAAGAAATACATTAGCTGCAGATATGTGGTTGGCAAAGGAGGCAATTCAAGAAGAAATGAGATGGTCAAGTTTTTATATGAGAGATGCAAAATGAAAATGTTCAGTAGATTGCAGTTTATGGATAATAAAAGAATAGCCAAAATAGTATTTAACTGAGTTATGAATAAAGGACAGACAAGAAGATGGAAGAGAAAGGTAATGTGGTATGCAGAAGATTTGGATAAAGAATTCATGTCAGTATAATTGTACAAAAGGTAGGATGATTGTGTTAGAGAATTGTTGAGTGTTATAATGGTAAGGAATGGGATAGAAGAATCTGCATTAATAAAGAATAGGGAGTTGGAAAGATGGAGAACAAGTATGGAGAGTAAAAAGAGTTTAAATATATATGAATTAAATAGAATATTGGGTCTGAGTTAATTTACAATAATAGCAAGGAAAGTAGTTTGTTTAAGGCTCGATCAGGATCTTTAGCAACAAGGAAATGTACATGTTAATGGGAAAATGTGGGTGATTTAGTCTGCAAGTTGTATAAGAAAGGCATAGAATATATTAGGTATTTGTTAATATTAATTGAATGTAAATGCCTGAAAGCAGAAAGGGTACAAATAATGAAGTTATGGAAGAATAAATATAAACAAAGTGATTATACAGAAAGTGGGTTATTTGTTTTTATGCTGGGTTTGGAAAAAGATAAGGGGGATTTAGATATAAAGGGATTTAGATATAAAGGCCATAGAGTTGACAAAGATTATGCTGTGGAAATGGGATGAAGCAGAATACAGGAAAACTCAGGGTGGAGAATGGAAAGGGAAGATAAAGTGGCTGACAGGATTCTCTGAGCATAGTTTCTGAGAGATTTCTGACAGTATAAAGAAAAGTCATAGTAGATGACATCACATGCAGAAGATTTGGATAAAGAATTTATGTCAGTATACTTATACAAAAAGTTGGATGAATGTGTTAGGAGAATTGTTGAGTATTATAGTGGCAAGGGATGGGATAGAAGAATAGATGCATTAATAAAGAATAGGAAGATGGAGAGATAGAGAACTATTGTGGAGAGAAAAAAGAGCTTAAATATATATAGAATTAAACAGAATATTGGGTGTGAGTTAATTTATGATAATAGCAAGGAAAGTAGTTTACTGTTTAAGGCTTGAATGGGATATTTAGCAACAAGGGAATATACTGCACACATAACTGGAAAAATGTGGGTGATTTAGTCTGCAAGTTGTGTAATCAAGGCATAGAAAATATTCAGCATCTGTTCATTGAATGTAAATGCCTGAAAGCAGAAAGAATACAAATAATGAAGTTGTTTGAAAAATAAATATAAACCAAATGATTATACAGAAAGTGGGTTCTTGGTTTTTATGCTAAGTTTGGGAAAAGATAAAGGGGATTTAGATAGAAAGACTCATAGTGTTTACAAAGATAATGTTGTGGAAATGAGGATGGATCAGAATAGAGAAGAATGTGGGTAAAACTTAGGGTGAGGAAAGGAAAAGGGAAGTAAGGTAGCGAAAAAGTTTCTCTGAGCATAGTGACTGAGAGATTCCTGACTTTGAGAAAGGAGAAGTCGCAGTGCATCACATCACATCACATGGAAAGTTTATTGAACCGTTGATTACATACATATTTATATATATATAATAATTAATGAAACCTTATTTTAATAAGTAATAAATCATGATAAGTATGTATATATGTTGATGAAATAAGAATTAATTGTTAAATGTAGGTATTATTTTAGCTAAATGATTATGGTACACCACACTAAAAATAAGCACATCTAAAATAATACTGACATTTAACAATTTTTTTTCCTCATGTGTCAAAGCATCAGCCGGGAAGCGAACCCACTAACCTGGGACAACTGCTTGTGAAGCAGCTGTCACTGACCTCTCGACCACCGATGCTTGACAACAATTATTTTTTGCTTTGTCAATGCGCAAATATACTTTTTTTTTTCATATGTCAAATGTGTTGGCCGGGAAGCGGGCGAGCTGCTTGGAAGACAGCTATGCTAACCGCTAGGCCACCCACACTTGACAATACGCAAATATACTTATATAAAATTTATTACATATATATATAAACAAAATACATAGATTCAATCACAGTGCTTGAAATAGTTATTGTCTCAATACTATATCATGTAAAATAGCTGACCAATCACTCTGCAAAGTACAAACATTTCAGAAAGAAATTCACCTGTCAACTTCCTACAGACTTGCTAATTAACCACTTAAATATAGCAATTTTTATTTCTAATGTTAAATTGAAAGACTTGAAACTAAAATATCAATAAGCAGTGCAATTGTAAAATGTTTAACGCAGATAAACATTAAACAAGGCAGAATCGTGTAAAATTTATTATAATTTATTGAAGATTTAAATTATAATGAATTAATGTGTTGCATACGTAATAATTATAGTGTCTTCATATATATATAGGGAATACAAAGAAAGCTAATATAACATTCTTGAGTTTACAGCTACAAAAAAATATGTTGAATAAAATCAAGAAAATAATAGAACTTATAATAAAAAGAATTTATTTATCAAAACAATTTATTTACCAAAACAATATGAAATACATCAGTGACAAGTAAAGCATAAACAGAAATGAAAATCCATAACAAATGTATTTATTCTTGAATTCATGTTGTCTGAATTTATTCTTAAATTTATGACTATAGGTATATATTAATATTGATTTTTCTCTTCTTTTATATTTATAATTCAAATTTGCAAACGTTTTGTTCATCTGCATAACAAAATGATTTGTTTCTTTTTTATAATCTAAGTGCACTCAGCGAAGTTTGCCTAATCACACCTCTCTCAAATTAATTATTGTTGCTGCTATAATTAATTTAAAAGAGATACACAGGCCACTCAGTGCAAGCCAGAATAATCAATGGATGCAGGAAGGTTGGTGTATAAAATCCTTATTGCCTCCTCATCCAATATCCCCAGACTAGTTTCTAGCTTTTGGCTTTCATCAGTGAGGAGCCTTGGATCTGAGAACTGCACCTAGATCTAAAGATCTAATGCAACCCCCCAGCAGTCATCTTTTACCTTATTAGCTAACTATAAAGCATTGAGTCCAAAATAAAAACAATAATGTTTTCAATTTAAGCTCATTACCTTCTATAGTCATATAGGTCTGAACTCAGTTCAGCATATGTACTTTTTGGTATCTTTGGTTCTTTAATAACCATCCTATTATGAAGGATTGGTATTAAACACTAAACATCACATGATCACCATTCTTTATGCTTACACAAGCTGTTTTTCCCAGAGGCAAAACTCTCCATATCCATATCTAGTGCCTACTCATTCAATATTCCCAGATTAGTTTCTGGCTTTTGGCTTTTATCAGTAAGGATCCTTGGATCTGAGAGCACTGCATCTAGATCTTAAGAGTTGGCAGGGAGTGGTGGTAACTGTATGGGGAATTTTGCCTCTGTGTAAATAATTTGTGTATGCATAAAGATTAGTGATAATGTGATGTTTAGTGGTTTAATTTAAGAGAGCTATGATTATGGTGAACTTTACCAAAAGTGCACTTAGATTATAAAGACGAAAGAGATCATTTTGTTATGCAGACGAACAAACATTTGCAAATGTGAGATACATATTAAATAAAACAAAGAGAAAAATATGTTTTAATTGTAAATACATTCTTGCACAAAATATGTATGACATAAAAATAAGCAATATTTAATATCATAAATTCAAGAATTGTGCATATTTCTTAGGATTTGCATTTCTGCCTGCATTTTATTAAATGTCGTAGATCTATTTTTTCTTAAATAATTGATATTGTTTTTCTAAATAAATAATTTTAATTGCAAAATATATTACTTTCTTGATTCTGTTTAAAAAATGGAAGATTTTTTTATTTTTATTGACACAATTTCAACAAGGTAGATTGTACACTATATTAGCACCATATAATTAATGTTGTAATTAAATAAATCGTGCAATATAACATAAAATATCTTTAACAGCATTAATTGTATATATAATAACAATAATAATCCAGAAAATCTCTTTTCGGCAAATAATGATTTTTGTCCTTTTCAATGTGTGGGAACTATTTTACAATTTCAATCTACATACTGACATTTCTCTCTTATATAAAATTAATTAAAACTATAATACAATATGTACAAGGAAGAGCAGAAAAAAATGTACAAATGTATATTATATAACTTTCCATTCATTTATCATTAGTGAAGTATTAATTAAATTAATTGATGTTTTATATATATTCATACAATTTTGTTTGTTGTAATTAATATAATTGGCTTCATATATCCTTCTATTAGGTTCTTTAATATAGTTTAAAGGTTGTATATTTTTTACAAAACCTATTTTATGATGTATTTTAAATAATGAATATATATGGTAGATTTATCATCTCTTCTATTAACATTGTATATAAAAGCATATTACATAATATGTAATGTTGATATGTAAATATAATAAGATTGAATATATGCAAAATATAAAATTAAATATTTTATTAATAACTTAAAGCATTTTGGGGGGGGGAGGGGGTTAGCTCTTTGAAAATTGAAAAATACAAAGTATTAAGTTAATTAATAAAATTTGAAATATAAGTATTAAAAAGATATGATTTACTAAATATATTTCTATGTGTATATATATATATATGACTATCTCTGTATGTGGATATAGGAATTATTAGCAAAAGTATAAATAACTTAAAAAAATAATTTGAACAACAATAAACATTTGAGGCGATGTAATCTTTTACCTTTTCTCATAGGCAATAAGTTATCATCATTGCTAACATAATGCTTCTGAGAAGATGCTCTATAGAGAATTTGGGAACTTTCTGCCTAATCTCTTCATCACAGCCCATTATAAACCGCTTGGATAAGGTTGAATTTATAAAATAAAGAGTTCTGATATATAGATCAATTTGCAGTAATTCCTTAGAAATATGATTTTTATCTTAAGTTCTCTGTTGAAGGGATGTAGAGAAATTAAATAAAAGAATTCTATCATCAAATAGTTACTGTTTATCATTATTGAGAATTTCTCTTTTTTCCATAATTTGTTTTAACATCTAAAATTTAAAGACACATCGTAATGCAATGAAGTTTCTTACATCCTCACATTTAAAGATGGAGTAACTTTCCAGAGACTTACATATGGCATCTGTGTAAACAGCATTTTAAAAATAAGTAGTCAACTGTAGGGCAAAGGTCTCTTCTATAGGTTCTCTCAAAACCAGAGATACCAAACTAGCCCCACCTCCACTCCTCACAGACACTTGGGCAATCCTCCAACTCTCATCCTCTTAGCATCTGTCATAGGACTCAATCATTTAAATGTTAGTGACTCATGCAGTACTTGCTCAATGAAGACATGCATCTCGGACTGGCCTGAACTACACATTTCCACTTCCCATTCTCTTTTCACATGTATCCTTACCCTCTTACCATGTTGCTCCTGAAATTTCAATTTACCATATAATCACTTTCTTGTAAACCTTTTTCTAACTGTATTTGTATCTGTTTTTTTTTTTGATGAAAAAACTTTCATTACTGAGAGAAAAAAAAAAGAGTAGTAAAGAAGGTAATCCTCATTTAGGCGGGTTATTTGTTGGGTAGTGAAGTATTGAACATTTTTCCAACTATGCTTCATCCTCTAACTAAGGGTAGTTAGATATCCATTTACTAATCAATGTTAGAAAGTTAACCAGTTGGGATATAGTCCAACTATCCTAAGAGAAAAATTGTAAGCCTCTTGAAAAGGACTTTACTTTTCCCAAATTTAAACTCAGATTATGGGTATAGCAGATACAGACCCTATCTAGCACCATAAACCCCTTCCATAATTAAATAAGTGCACACAATTATATATTATAAATAAATATTACAACATATTCTTTTAAAATCGTATAAAGATACAATAAAAAAACAAATGACCCCCAAGGTACATTTAATGCTGAACCAGCACTAGTTCAGATCACTATCTCTAAAATATAACTTTATTATATAAAAAATATTTACTTATATTAAATAATTACATTTTGAATTACATGTGGGGGAAAAAAATGTGAATAACTCCATGTGTCTGTGTGTTTAATTTTAAAAAAGTCAGATATATTAATCTTTAATTGAGTTTGAAGTTTATATCCATGCTAGAGATAATCTCTAGTTTAGTAAAAGATTAATAAGAGTCATTACTATATTTATCTAAAGTGGATGGTGTCAAAGATGTGGGTTCAGTTAATTTGACACTTGTAATTCAAAATGTAATCATATATTATATTATAAAAATTATTCATTTTGCTTTCACTTAAATACTTTGTGCTAAACAATTATTTTGTTTTAATGCCGTCATATTCAAATCCCTCTATTTGTACATGTTTACCCAGGGATGTTTACTGTTACACCGTTAAACCTTTATTGTTAATAGAAGGTTGCTTTGAAAAAATTTGAGATTGTAATATTGCTCATATAAATAAACATTCTGACAAATAGGACATATGCAATCTTCTACTACTATACGCCAACAACCCTGAACTCATCTGTGAAAGCATTTATATAAGAGTAGTCACAGATAAATCGTGAATAAAGATTATGTTTGCTCTGAGAGACACATAAAAATCAAGTCGGATAAAACTATTACAACTGAATCCTGAGGCAAGTTAGGGTTCAATCAGCACTCATGGTTACCCATCAAAAGTGAATGATCTTATATATTTTTATAAATATATAAATCACCTTATTACAATAGGCACCCAATATCGGGATTAACTAAAGATACGATTTTCAATGACTTTATAAAACCCAAGAGTATTCAACAACTTTATGATGTTTAGACATTTGAGTATTACCTTTAAAACAACATTGATAGCAGTGAACCTCTAAAACCAATATCAGTTTCATGATTGGATGTTTCCTGTCCAATGTTGGTCTCTATATACCAAAGTGTATAAATGATATCAATGGGGATCAATTGTATTATAAGTTTGCTTTTGTAATGACTATAACATTCTTAGGTATCTTGGAAAACAGTTTTTATCAAGATAGATATAACAAATAAATTTTTTTTTGGTTGTACAAAATATCACACTGGTGCTATGAGCTGAAAATTTTAACCAATTAAATAAGCATAAACAATTAACTTCATTATTAAAGTCCAACTGAGAGACTATTCAAAATTCATCCTCATCCAAAGTCAAAAATCTTCAAAATTTGTTAGAAATAATTCTTTATTATTTGCAAAACTCAAATCATTATATTTGTAATATAATATTAATATCATCTATGTTCTTTATTACTTTTTACAACACTTTTTTACAATCCACTATTGACGGTTTTGACTGCCCCAGCAATCTTCTTCAGAACTATAACAAACACAATACAAATACATGAATATAAATGTACATGGGCATATAATTTTACATTTTATATAAATATATATTCTATCTTATAATCATTATTTATATACCCACATATATCTCTTTATATACCTCTCTATATAATTATTACCTTTTTATATATTATACATATTAATCTTTTTTATATTCCACATTTATCAATGATTGTAGGAAGTATTACTTGATAAATATAGAATATAAAAAAGAGTAAAATATATAATATATAAAAAGGTAATAAAAACAGGCAAAACTCACTATATGTATTGCCACACACAGCAAGCTAGAGTAATCAATGGATGCCAGAAGGCTTGTGCATAAAATCCCCATCTAGTGCCCACTCATCCAATATACCCAGACTAGTTTCTGGCTTGTGGCCTTCATCAGTGAGGAGCCTTGGATCTGAGAGCACTGCAATTAAATCTTAGGATCTAATGCAACCCTCTAGCAGCCACCTTTTATCTCCACTTAACTACAAAACTATGAGTCTTAAACTGAAAACACCTTAATATTTTCAATCCAAGCTCATCACCTTATATAGTCATACAGGTCTGAACTCAGTTCAATACCTATACATTTTGGTGTCTTTAGTTCTTTAATAACCATAGCCACCACTATCCTATTAGGCAGGATTGGTTTAAGCCAATAAACATCACACGATCACCATTTCTTATGCTTGCTTATAACTATTATTAAAACAGGCAAAACTCACTATATGTATTGCCACACACAGCAAGCTAGAGTAATCAATGGAAGCCAGAAACTAGTCTGGGGATATTGGATGAGTGGGCACTAGAAGGGGATTTTATGCACAAGCCTTCTGGAATCCATTGACAACTCTAGCTTGCTGTGTGTGGCGATACGTATAGTGAGTTTTTCCTGTTTTAGTAACAGTTATAAGCAAGCATAAGAAATGGTGATCATATGATGTTTATTGGCTTAAAAAGGTAATAATTATATAAAGAGTTATATAAAAATATATATGGGTATATAAATAATGATTATAAGATAGAATAAACATATATATAAAATTGTAATATTATATGTTCATGCATATTTGTATTTATGTATTTTGTATGGTGTTTGTTATAGTTCTGAAGAAGATTGCTGGGGCAATCACAACTGTCAATAGTGGGTTGTAAAAAAGCATTGTAAAATGTAATAAAGTATATAGATGATATTAATATTATATGGATTTGGCAATGCAATAAGAAAGATAAAGTTACATTATGTTTCTATTAAAATATATTTCGTACTAGGCTAGATTAAAAAAATTACTAATGGATTGACCGCTCGGGAGTTCATAAAAAGTCTGATCACCAGAACTGCGAGTGCCAGAATCAATCTGGCGACTTCTCAATCCTGAGTTAGATGCTTTACCATCAGCACCAAAATGCACAGGGTACTAGGCTAGATTAATCATAGCAAGTCATTCTACTCTCCAAGAAACTCAAATCTCTACAGCTTTATTTTAGCTAATAAATAAGGTAGAAATGATATCAGCTAACTATAAAAAATCTTCAATGAGTCATTTTTTCAGCAAATACATATGTATAAATAAAGAATAAGTGGTTTAATTACATTATCAATCCTTTGTTCAACATTTAGAGTGCTTTCAATTTATAGCCAGGAAGAAGGGTGATTTAATCTCTTTGTTTACATATACATTGAGCTACATTTAATTTTATATATAAATACATGAAAGCAGTCAACACTTAAACAATATCAATATTAATAACAATCAACAATCTCAATCTGTTGTCAAGGCAACATCCTTTAAACAATATATATATATATTAAATAAAACAGAAATTCATATAAACATTGTTTACATATACATTGAGCTACATTTAATTTTATATATAAATACATGAAAGCAGTCAACACTTAAAGGTAAAAGAATCTTTATGATGATAAAATGTTTTGAATCTTAGGCCATCAATCTCATGAAGACATCTTTTGATGTTAAAGGAAATTGGTTTTTGAAGTGAATGATGGAAAGGCTATGTTAATAGATCAAATAAATCATGGTTGTGGAAGAATTAAAAGTAAAATTTTATTTTTTTTGGCTAGTATTGTAGTGTTATATGAATTTCTGTTTTATTTATAATTACTAGTATAGTGTCAGGCAGTATTTAATATATATTAAAAATATGTATTTGCAAAAAAAAATCTGTCATGTTGAAATAAGTGAAGACATATTTTAAGCAGCAAATAAAATTCCAATGCTGCTCTAATTATATTATCAACACATGATTGGTCAATTAAATGCAACAACTGTATCCATATTATTTTTATTACGGAAAATTGACTAACACGTTATTTTCAGAATTGTACCAGAAAGCATACAATTGATCATTTAATTAATATGTCATGGTTTCCCAATATCAAGTTTAAAACTCTAACAAGATGATTTGAATGATAATGTATAATGAACCATGATCCAGAGAAACAAATTATGTCAATTTATATGACTTACAAAAATAATTAAATGGTTCATTAATCAAGCGATTATACAATATTCAAGAAGTGGAAATAAAGATTGCACTTGAATTCATAATTGGAGTTCCCAAATCAGTCACTCTATGATTATATCACATCAAGGCAATGGACTTATGATACCTACTCATATCACACAGTCCTAAGTCCATATACCAATTTATCAGACTCTGATAATTGAGGAATACAATGCTTCTTTGTAATCATCAGTATAAGAAAATTAAATTATTTGTGCTATAAAAAGTAAAGGAATTTTGCTAGCCAAATGAATGTCATCTACAAATTTTCATTCGGCAGTTAAAAATTAAATAGGTCTTCAAATCCATGGATATATTGATGGAAAACTTTAATCATTCCTATGAGCCAGAATTCTACTATCATTTTCAGACAATTGAATCTGTTTGGATAACACATTCGTTGCAACTGAAGGTGCAATACTATTAAGGTGTTAGTATGCAAATATTATTCATTTTATTCCGTTTTTTAAAATAAGTTGCATACATTTTTGCTCTGATTATTTTACATTCATTATCGTGTAATTAAAAACACTAAGATTTCCAAAACTGTATATTCCATAAAAAAAAAAAATATCTCTAAATTTCAAGAATTCAAGATCAGTGAATGAAGTACTAGTAATAGAAATACCAAAGATGAGCAAAAGAATTCTGCAGTATTATTTATTACACTATGCTTTTGAATCCACACTGCTAAATCTTTATTTGCATTTTTCCTTTGTCTATTTATCGATCATTATGAAAACATTTGTAGCATAAATATCAATCAGTAACATGTTAACCACAAATTTAGGACTGCCGAGATTTGATATAGAACACAATATATTATTTACCATCAATTTTAACTCAGTGATCCACTAAATTGCAGTAAATAATCAAGGAGACTATTACAATTGCCTTGAGCCTAACTTCTACAATAACACCAAATCATTTAAAAAAAAAAATACCATCATCATGAAAAACCACTACTCTAATCAAAAACTAGTGATGAGAATATTTTCTTTGCAAAGAAATCAATCATTCGTCAAATATTAAACTGAATCTAAGAAATACCATGGGAATGTGGAAAGATGTATATTGGTAAAAATCAGTTGTCCAATTGAAAAGCAATTGAAAGAGCAGAAATTAGGTGATCAAAAGAGGGAAAACGGTTGTATCTAAAGTAATAGACCATGTGTGTGTCGATGAACATATGTCCAATTGGGAAAATACAAAAATATTGGAAAGGAAAAGTACAAAGATAAAAATTCAAATAAGCTGCTCACATGACCATGATAAATATCCCACAGGTCAAGCTAGTGTGATAATATATAATGTGTGGAAACCACTAAGTAATCTTACTTTTGGGAAAAAGTGGAGAAATTAGATTCTGATAGTTAAAATTTTACCGACGGAGCCTTTGACAGAGTTGTTCAGTTGGTTAGAGCATTACTTTAAAATTTAATATTCAAGAATCTGAAAAACCAGGTTCGAGTTCCATGCTGATATTGTCACTGATTAAGCCAGGAATACCTGGAGGCGAGAGTAAAACGTTGTGTGGGTGTTATTAATAATAGACGAATGTATGTGAAAAGTTTAAATAAAGTTTACATTTTTCTAAACTCATTCAACATCTAATATTAGATTATGGAAATAATCCAACTTATAATTCCTATTAAAGTGCCATTACCACAAATCTTCAGACAAACATCTTAAACCTTATTTAAAATGATTTGTACAACTAATAAAATGTCTTTTTTTTTTTTTGTTATAATTTGAACAGTATTACGTCAACATAAATAAAAGTGTATTAAAATTTAAATATTATTTATTGCTTATTTTTTCCAGGCAGAAGTACTATTCCTAGCAGGGCTACAGTTAATAAATTAAAATAATTAAAAAAAAAATTCAGACAAGGATTATTGTAACTTTAATGGTTTAAGGGAAATGTGGTATACTGTGAGGGGAAGATATAGATATAAATTTAAAAAAAATTTTTTTAAATAATAATTTTAAAAAAAGGACCCCGAAAAGGAGTAAAATATATTTAATACTTGATATAATTTTTAACATAGTCAACAACTGTAAAAAAATAAATAGCACAGCTCCGTCGAATAATAAGCAATATTATTTTCAAGTGCTTTATTTCAACAGGTAGGCAACATGCTAATTAATATAATAAATCACCGTGAATTCTTAATTTTTTTGGTTGCTAATGTCTAAACTAAGGTGGTCATCCTGTTTAGTCGAAATTTCATTTAAAGAAAATAATAAGAAAAAAGCGACCTTGGTCTGCATTAATTTTCTAACTTTTTCTCCCTCCCCTCCAAGTAAACTATTATAATCATTCAGCCGCGACTTAGTTAATAATGAATGAAAGTGCACGCGGAAAAAAATATTTCAAATACTGATAATATGCATAATAAGCTACGTAAATATGCATAATAAGCTACGTAAATATTTAATACATATAGATATAAATGAATTCTTACGATGACAAATATATGGTACTTTAATTTATTAGATAGCTGCCTACTGATGACAAACTGGAAATTAACTCGATTTTTGGCTTTCTTTTTACAATCTTAGCCAATGTACTCAAATAAAAGGAAGAAAATATAACGCAAGATTTATATTAAAGCGACGTCGCAATAAGACTTGGCAGGACTTAAGATTCAAATACACTAACTTATTTTCCGTAAATGGATAGGAAATTTAAGTAAATTTTAGTAATTTGTCGTTCGACCTGGCACATGTCTCGTTTCAACTAAATAATAAAACTCATACAGACGTGTGTGTGTGTGTATGGGTGTGTGAAAGCCAGGCGCGCACGTTTAAAATTTTAATCTACATACTTACGCAGTTTTAAAGGAGCTGGCGATGGTTCACTTTCGCCGCGGCAAACTCTTCGGAAATCCGGACAACAATCTTCGCTATCACTTCGTTCACAGAACGTATCGCAGTAACAGAGAGAATTGACGATTGGCACTACACAATCATCGTCGCGATTGGGACAACAGCTACGACCACGCTTAATTTTGCAATAATCTCCTGGAATTCCTCGAAAAGTGGCCGAAGAAATAATTATACATATAGCAAAATAGATCGCCGCCGTCCAACTTCTCTGCATTACAAATAGAGTTTTTTCTCCCTCTCTATGGTTAGATTTTTTTTAAAAAAAAATCGTTTCGTTTATTATTATTATTTTTTTATTATTATGAAATTCGCCTATTTTCCAGACAAGAAATCGCAACATCCAGCTTATCAACTTTGAAAGACTGAGCACTAAATTAGCGGAACCGCTCAAGCAAAACGCATGCGCAATATAAATATGTAAAAAAAAAAAATCTACTGTCCGCATTTTTTAATTAAGCGAAATGAAATCTGTATTTTGTTTCATTTGATTCTTTTATCAAACCCTTGTTATTGTGAACGAATGACTGAAAAATATACGTAACATTTTACCACCAACTGCGTAGTTTTTAACGATACTGGTCTATAAATAAAATTTATTATTTATTTTATTAAGGGGTACAGAAACAAAAAGAAAAACAAGTCTTTGATTTTTATTGATGAGAAGAGCGCCGCCGTATGATCTCCAACGAACTTCTCCATTTAACAATTGCTCCATTATAAGAGAAATATCTAATTTGCACTCAAACTTAAAGAATTTTATGTTGAATCGAGTAATGATTAAATGTCAAAGTGTTTTGCTTATTTAAAAAAAAAAAAATTAATTAATCTTATTATGTATGTATAATTTTTCTCTAAGGTCATATTTGAAATCTTTCCAGTTCACCTCCTCCATTTCATAATCCTTTTCCATTAGCACAAGCCATATTTCTTTTACTTTCCATACTTCACTATATTTCTTTTAAATTATCTGATATATTACTAATCCGAGTTCTTCTTTTTCATGTTTGTAAAAGATTCATTCTCTTTCTTCACGCAATTCCCCCCCCCCCCTGTTTTAAGTTCATAATAACAGATGCTCATATGTTCAAAAAATTGATTACAGTGTGCCATTTTAAAAAAATCGCTTTATCTCACTCCTATCTAAAAATCAATACACATCTTTTCAATAGCCATTCCCACAATTCCACATATTCAATACTGTCCTCTATCACTCGTTTCTTATTTTATAAGTATTGATTTATTACAGATTCAACTTGAATTCTGCCCATCTCTCTGTGTATTTAAATAGACATATTAAGGTCATATATATGATGGGTCAGAGTGACTTAAGGCAACATGGGTACGATAACAATATTGGCATCAACAAGAGTTTGAACATTCAGTCGTCAGATTTTCAATGCTATGGATGGCTCAAGAGTTGAAGGGTGGAGGAGATTGAAGCCTATTCATTAAAGTTTGAAGGTTTGCTATCTTAATATAAACTGAGCACTGATTATATATATGTGTGGGAGATGCTGATCCAGAGCAACTGATGGGTGCTGGTTCAGCATGAAATATGTATATTGGCGATCATTTATTTCATTCACATGTGTGTGGCCATATGCATTGGTTATATAAGATGAAAAGGAAAGCTGAAAAAAAGTTAAAAATATGTGTTCAAATCCCTTTTAATTATTTTATAAAACCAATTTTCTATCACAACAGTATAAGCACAATTTTTTCACTCCGCAGTCCTTGTTTTGCCCATTTTTTTTATTTCATAAGTGACTTATCAACTTCTAGCTAATTCAATTGTAAATCTTCTTTTCAAACTAATAAGGCTTTAAGTTTAAATTATCTCCAATCTTCCAGTTTAAAATTTGTATGACAAACGATGCAACTTCTTTTTCTTTGGTTTAACTTTACCGAATTTTGCATCAATATTAGGTTTTGAATCAATACACAATCCATTAGATAGACAATATTGTGCCTAAAGCTTCTATATTGGTAGTGCCTTTTAAGTTGAAGAGATGAGATTAAGAAGATTTTAAAAAATGCACGCATATCCAGATGGAGATTTGAATGAGATCTTTATTAGATGAATAAATTTGAAGTTAAAAAGGTTAAAGACAGGCTTGTAAAAAACAACTTGAATGGTAAATAAAATTATGAAAACATTGTAATATCTTGACATTCAATTTTTTTATTTAACTATTACATAACTCTATATAATAGTAATTAAAGAATTATATCCTGATGCTCAAAATGCATATTTTAATTGTATGTGATGTGATGTGATGTATTTGGCTTCTCCGTAAACGAAGTCAAGAATATCTCAGCAACTATGCCCAGATAAACCTGTTAGCCACTTTATTTTCCATTCCCCACTCTAAGTCTTCCCATATTCTGCCCCATCCCATTTCCACAACATAATCTTTGTCAACTCTATGGCCTTTAAATCTAAATCCCCCTTATCTTTTCGCAAACCCAGCATAAAAACTACTAACTCACTTTCTGTATTGTCACTTTGTTCATACCTATTCTCCCATAACTTCATTATCTGTACCCTTTCTGCTTTCAAGCATTTACATTCAATCAACAGATGCCTAATATTTTCTATACCTTCCTTACACAATTTGCACGCTAAATCACCCATAGTTTTCCATTTACATGTATATTCTCTTGTTGCTAAAGATCCCGTTCAAGCCTTAAACAATAAACTACTTTCCTTACTATTATCATAAATTAACTCGCTTCCAATATTCCGTTTACTTCTATATAGCAAATTCTCCATACAGTACTGCCACCCAGTACAAGCCAGGGTAATCAATGGATGCAAGAAAGTTTGTGAGTGAAGTCTATTATCTGATGCCTACTCATCCAATAACCCCCCCCCCCAACCAAATTTCTAACTTGTAGCTTTCATCAATGAGGAACCTTGGATCCAAGAGCACTGCACATAGATCTTAGGATCTAATGCAACCCTCTAGCAGCCACCTTTTATCTTTTCAGTAACTATAAAAACACAATAATGTTTTCAATCTAAGCTCATTTGCTTATATGGTCGTACAGATTTAAATCCAGTTCAATATCTCCACATTTTGTGTTCTTTGATTTTTTAATAACCATAGTCACCATTATACCAGCAGCAGGAATTATATTAACCACTAAACATCATAAGATCATTATTTACTATGCTTCCACAAGCTGTTAAAATAGTAATGTGATGTACTGTAGCTTCTTCTTAAATGAAGTCAAGAATCTCTTAGCAATTATGCCCAGAGAAACATGTTAGCCACTATTTTCCATTCCCCAGCCCAAGTTTTCCCATATTCTACTCCATTCCCATTTCCACAACATAATCTTTGTCAACTCTATGGCCTTTATATCTAAATCCCCCTTATCGATTTCCAAACCCAGCATAAAAACCAATAATTCACTTTCTGTATAATCACTTTTTTCATATTTATTCTTTCATAACTTCATTATATGGGCCCTTTCTGTTTTCAAGCATTTACATTCAATTAACAAATGCCTAATATTTTCTATTTCTTCCTTACATAATTTACAGACTAAATCACTCATATTTTTCCATTTGCATGTATATTCTCTTATAGCTAAATATCCTGTTTGAGCCTTAAATAATAAACTACTTTCTTTACTATTATACCCCACCCCATTTTATTTTTTTTTATATTTATATTATTTTTTTTTTCTCTTCTTTTTATTCTTTTTTTTCTCCTCCCTCCCTCTTTTTTTTTATTAATTAATTTTTTCTTTTCCTCCCCCCTCCACCACAAAACCCACCACCCCCCCTCAACCACCCCCCCCCCTTTTTTTCAAAAAATTCTGATATAAATTTTTTTTCCAAATTTTTTTCCAACCCCATTTTTTTTCCCCCCCCCCTTTTTGCCCCCCCTTTCCCCAAAACCCAATTAAAAACTATTTTGGCTTTTCCTTTATTATCCATAAACTGCAATCTACCAAAAATTTTCATTTTAATTTTGCATCTCTCATATAAAAACTTGACCATCCCATTTTCTCCCATTCAACCAAATAATTTTTCTGATTACTTAAAATAATTCCCAAATAACTATATCTATTCACCACTTTTAACTTAATATCTCCCAATAAAAATTCTACATCTTCTCTTTCCCCAGTATTAACAATCATTACAATAGATTTTTCTTTCACTAAATTTAATCCTCATCTCTTTACCCACCCTTGCACATGTCCTCAACATAATGTCCATATCTTCTTTTCTTTCTGCACACAAAAAATATTATCCACTAAAAAAAGACCTGACAAAATATATACTCCCTTACTACCTATTAACAGTATCTCTATCCCTCTTCCTAATCTTTCTATTGCTCTTTCCATTTCACTCAAATACAACACAAACAAAATAGATGACATAGGGCATTCTTGTCTTAGTCCCACCCCATTTTTAACTTTAACTGATTCTATATTCCCTAATTGATATATATATATATATATATATATATATATATATATATATATATATATTATTTTCGTATAATTAATTTTTTAATAATATCTATTAAAGCTTCATCCATTCCCAAATTTGCTAAACTTATCCATAATCTATTTCTAATTACTCTATCATATGCCTTCTCTATATCTATAAAATTCATATATAACTGTTTACCTGAATTCCTACTCATATCCCTAAGTTGTGCAACTACAAATAAACTATCTCCTATATGCTTATCTAATCTAAAACCTCCTTGCATTTCCCCCATTACATTATTCCCTTCCAGCCATTTTACAACTCATCTAGCCACCATATACGAGAAAACTTTATATAAAACTGATGTTACTGCTATCGGTCTATAATTATTCAACTTGCTATGATCCTTACCCTTTCCTTTAAATAATAATCTTACTCTTGTATTATTCCTACTACTTGGGAAAACTCTATTCTGTGCCATATTATTAAAACAATATAATAATTTTACTTTTGCCCTATATCCTAAATTCATTACCATCTCTGCTGCCCATCCATCTAAACCTCTTAACTTTCCACTTTTCAATTTCTTCTTTATCACATTCAGTTCATTTTCTGAAAACCTAATATTCCCATTACTAAATGTTTTCATGTTTTCTATCACTCTATCATTCACATCTAACATCTTTTCTATATTCATTACATATCTATTTAATATCTCTAAATCATCTCTAGAGCTACACTCTATTCCCTCATCATCTAATAATACTATCACCTTCTCCCCTACATTCCTCCTTTTAATGTAATTCCAAAATTTTTTACTCCCATTTCTTTCACTTTTATTAATATCCTCCAACAATTTACTATTCAATTTCATTCTCTCTATAATTATCTATTTTAGCTAATTTCTTTTTTCTAAGTACTTTTCCCATTTAGCATTAATATCTTTTTCACTTTCCTTGTTCTTAATAGCACACTTATATTCTCTACATGCTTCTTTCCTCTCTTTTATACTTTTACTCATTCTCATTTTTATTACTTTTATTCTTCTGAATATTCTCACCTAAAACCCTATTTACCACTTTTCTACTTCTTTACACTAATCCTTATATTCATCCCCAACCCACTCTTCCATGATTTCTTCAACATGTATTTTATACTCTTTCAACTTATTCTTATCATTCATTCTCCATCTACATCTTTCACTATTATTTCTGCTTTTATTTCTATTCTCCATCACATTACTAACCATTTCAATTACAATGAAGTTATGATTATGAAACACCTTAATTTTTCGTATTTTATTTACTCCCCCTTTCTCTACCAATACATAATCTATTGTATGAAATATAAATTTCCAATACTCACATTCACTTTCTGATAAAATTTCTTCAAAATCTGTCCATTTTTATTATCTACATCAACAATTTCTTCAATATGTCCATTCCTATCCCCTATAACCATTATTCTCTTCCTCTTTTTTTAAAAACTTTGTATATCTTTAACTAGACATTCGTATATGTTACTATTCCATTCCATTATAATTTGACTATCTCCAGTCACTATATAAACTTTAGCCACCATCCATTCTTGACTACCCAATCTTATTTTAAACCACAAATGTTCTTGACATTTAACAATATTTAAATTTAATATTTAATATTTTAATATTTAAACTCTCCATACAGCAGTGCCATCTAGTGCTAACTAGGTAATCAATAAATGTAATTAAGGTTTGAGGATAAAATCTTTATCTAGTGCCTACTCATTCAATATCCCCAGATTAGTTTCTAGTTTGTGGCTGTCATCAGTGAGGAATCTTGAAACTGACTAGTGACAAGCTAAAAACTGGTCTGAGTTATGCAATGAGTAAACATTAGATAGGGATTTTATGGAGAAATATTCTTGTATTCATTAATTACTAAGGCTTGCACTAGGTTGCACTACTGTGTTGAGGTTTAGATGGATGGGCTGCAGAGATGGTAATGAATTTAGGATATAGGGCAAAAGTAAAGTTATTATCCTGTTTTAATAAGATGGCACAGAATAGAGTTTTTCCGAGTAGTTGAAGTAATACAAGAGAAAGATTATTATTTAAAGGAAAAAGTAATGATCATAGAAAGTTAAATAATTATAGACCGATAGCCGTAACATCAGTTTTATATAAAGTTTTCTTGTATATGGAGGCTAGAGGAGTTGTAAAATGGATGGAAGAGAATAATGTAGTGGGGGAAATGCAAGAAGGTTTTAGGTCAGATAGACATATAGGAGATAGTTTGTTTGTAGTTACACAACTTATGGATATGAGTAGGAATTTAGTTAAACAGTTATATATGAGTTTTATAGATGTAGAAAAGGCATATGATGGAGTAAATATAAGTAGATTAGGGATAAGTTTAGAAAATTTGTGAATGGATGAAGCTTTAATAGATATTATTAAGAAATTATATGAAAATAATTATTATATATATCAATTAGTGAATTTAGAATCAGTTAAAGTTAAAAATGGGGTGGGGCTAAGGCAAGGATGCCTTATGTCACCTAGTTTGTTTGTGTTGTATTTGAGTGAAATGGAAAGAGCAATAGAAAGATTAGAAAGAGGGATAGAGATACCCTTAATAGATAGTAAGAGAGTATATATTTTGTCAGGTCTTTTTTTTTTACAGATGATAAATTTTTGTATGCAGAAAAAAGACAAGATATGGAAATTATGCTGAGGACTTGTGCAAGGGTTGGTAAAGAGATGGGGATTAAAATTAGTGAAGAAAAATCAAATATAATGATGGTTAATATTGGGGAAAGAGAAGATGTAGAATTTTTATTGGGAGATATTAAGTTAAGTGTGGTGAATAGATGTAGTTATTTGGGAATTATTTTAAATAATCAGAAAAATTATTTGGATGAATGGAAGAAAAAATTGATAAATGAAACAAAGAAAAGAAATGGATTGATAATGAAATTAATAGTGTTTTCATATAATAAATATGATATAGCTAGAATTATATAAAAAGAAGTTGCAGTAGCAGGGTTAACATATGGTTATGATGTATTATATGTTAGTAAAGGGGTATTAAATTGCTTAGAAAAAGTTCAAAGGGAAATAGGAAGACATTCATTGGATGCAGATGTATGGACAGCAAGGTAGGCAATTCAAGAAAAAATGGGATATGAGAGATGCAAAAAGTAAAATAAAAATGTTTAGTAGATTGCAGTTTATGGATAATTGGGTTATGAGTAAAGTGCAGGCAATAAGATGGGTGAGAAAGGTAATGTGGTATGCAAAAGATTTGGATAAAGAATTTATATCAGTATATTTGTACAAAAGAAGGGATGATTGTGTTAGAAGGATTGTTGAGTGTTATAGTGGTAAGGAATGGGATAAAAGAATATATTTATTAATAAAAAATAAGGAGTTAGAGAGATGGAGAACTAGTATGGAGAGTAAAAAGAGTTTATAAATATATATAGAAATAAACAGAGTATTAGGTGTGAGTTAATATATGATAATAGTAAGGAAAGTAGTTTATTGTTTAAGACTCAAACAGGATTTTTAGCAACAAGCGAATATACATGCAAATGGAAAAATATGAGTGATTTAGTCTGTAAATTATGTAAGGAAGGAATAGAAAATATTAGGCATCTGTTAATTGAATGTAAATGCTTGAAAACAGAAAGGGCACATATAATCAAGTTATGGAAGAATAAATATGAAAAAAGTGATTATACAGAAAGTGGATTATTGGTTTTTATGTTGAGTTTGGAAAAAGATAAGGGGGGTTTAAATATAAAGGCCATAGAGTTGACAAAGATTATGTTGTAGAAATGGCATGGAGCAGAATATGGGAAAATTTAGATTGGGGAATGTAAAATTAAGTAGTTAACAAGTTTCTCTGGGCATAATTGCTGAGAGATTCTTGACTTCGTTGAAGAAGAAGCTACAGTACATCACATCACTATTTTAACAGCTTGTGTAAGCATAGGAAATGTGGCATAATGGTTGAGAGGTCAGCGACAACTGCTTTATAAGCAGTTGTCTCGGGTTAGCGGGTTCACTTTTCCGGCTGATGCTATGACACACGAGAAAAAAAATTTGAGTAGGACTTTCATTTGTAGATGGTTATAATTCATTAATTGTAAGAGATGACAAAAACATGGATGCACCCATGTTTAAAACAATGGCATTTAACATATTACATTATAGTTAGGAATCAAAATATGGGAGAAATTTCTATCACAAAGATATTATAAAGTTAAAATGTACTTGCATTAAAAAGAGATCCTTATTACAGTCATAGTCACAGAGAAACTGATTTGGACTTTCAGAATGTTACTGAGACATGAAATTTTCCAAAGAGTGTCTTAGAGATAAAAGCAAACCCATCACTAAAAAGAAGAATTTGATATTTTTCTGACAATGGTATTTAAAGTTCTTATATTTTCTTTTAATCTAATCATGAATAAGTAGAAGTTGAATGGCTAATCAACACATGATAACCATTCCCTATGCTTACACAAGCTGTTAAAACAGAGGCTAAAGTCTTCATACAGCAGTGCTACCCAGTGCAAACCGGAATAATCAATGGATTCTAGGTGCAATCCTCTCAAATCCAAGGCTCTTCACTTATGAAAATCACAAGCTAGAAACTAGTCTGGGATATTGAATGTGTAGGCACTAGATAGAGATTTTATCCATAAAGCTTCTTGCATCCATTGATTACTCTGGATTGCACTGTGTGGCACTACTGTATGGAGATTTTTACCTCTGTTCAAATGGTGATATAAATATGAATGTTCAAAAATGGGTTTGGTGGATTAAAACTGCAAAGGGGATAAACATATTTAATAATTGTTATCACTTTTGATCTTTTTTTTGTGATGTCCTGAAAACAAGCTATGGATTTGGTGAACATCACAGTATATTGCTGACCATAATAATCTTTTCAACATATATATGATCAGGTGGGTCAGCAATATAAGATGGCATTGAGAGTAGTGGGTCATGTGAAAGTCTGAGTTCGAATCCTGCATGGAGATGATAACATTTTTCTTGATAAGTAACATTAGCTTGATAAAAAAAAAGTTAACTAATGTTGCCTTCATACCACTACCTCCCTCCCCCCATCATATTATTTCTTGTTTTCTAGGGATCCTTGTGCAGAATTTGAATTTGTATAAGTTTACAACTAAGTGAGATTCTTTTATTCAGCTTTAAAAAAATTATTTCTTTAATATTATGAACGGAAAAAAATATATGAAATTTAATTTAAAATTATAAAAGTTTAACAATATGGAATTTATAAATTTCCATGCTTTATCTCTAAGAAATGTAATAAACAAATGCTTAATTAATGTTATTAAAGCTTTGTTCTATACGCTCTGCTTATTTGCTTATTAACAATATGGAATAAATAAATAAAAATTCTGATAAATAATTTTAACAATAAACCATTAAAACACAATAAATAATAGAAATATTATTCAGTACGTAAATAAACTAATATAATGATGACTAATAAAAATTGGTAATATACTTCTATCAAGTGGTTCGTGTCAAAATTGTGGCGACCGTAAGTTTGACACTTTACAATTAAATTGTAGTATTTCTCTAACTATATATATAAATACTAAACAATGATAAAGATATTTGCAAAAGAATGTGATCTGGGTTATCTGATGAGTGCTGGTTTAGCACCAAATGTGCATTTCGGGATCATATTTTTTTCATACCTTTGGCCATATGTTTGTGATTACACTCTTCCACAAGGTGTTAAAAGCGAATAGCAATCCCTATCTTGTATGAGAATGGGGTAGTGAAAATTAAACTACAGAAATATTCATTAAGCAGATAATTTCTAGTCTAATAAATGCCTAATAAAAATTAATATACTAAAATTCACGGTTTTTTCCTACTTTTTGTTTTCTAGGGACTCATGCCATATTCTTAATTGCAAAAGGCTTATAAATAGATAAGTTCTATTTATTCAACTTTAAAAAATTGAATTATTTTATATTTATGTATATTAAAAGTATTTTCGTAAACTTAAATTGAATATTCGCCTGGCATGTACAGTAGGCAAATAATATTAGCACCTATATTCCAGCTTTATTATTATTTAAATAAAGTTTTGAATTACTGTGCATTCTGCTCCAAAATTATCTTCATAGTCTATATCTTGTGAATTAAGAAGTAATAATGATACGTAAAAGTTAAACTATATTATTTCTTGGATCCCTTTGGTTTCAAGTATCTTCATATTTATTTAAAATGGTGACAAACTCTCCATAAAGTAGTGCCACCTAGTGCAAGCCATAGTAATCAACAGATGCAAGAAGATTTGTGCATAAAATCTCTATCTAGTGCTTACTCATCAAATATTCACAGACTAGTTTCCAGTGTATGGCTTTCATTGGTGAGGAGCTTTGGATCTGAGAGCATTGCATCTGAGGATCTCATGATGTTTAATGGTTTCATATTTATTTTAGAGATCATACCTAGAGTTGATTTTAAAAGTGCATATCTAGAGATAAAGGTCAATCAAACATTACTAAAATACAATGTAGATACCAATCACTAAATGATCTGTTGGCTTAGCTATGGGAGAGCTATATGAAGGAAAAATCATAAGCCACTTGTGATTTATATTTTAAAGGTTTACTGACCACATTCATATTTTCAACCATGATGAGAATTGCAAATGAATTAATTACTATTCACAAGTCTCTAATCAGTATTTAAAGTTACACTATAAACTTTATGTCATTAAGTGGAAATTCACAGAGGCAAAATTTTCCATACAGTAGCGCCACTCAGTGCAAGCTAGAATAATCAATGGATGCAGGGAGTTTTGTGCATAAAATCCCCATCTAGTGTCTACTCATCCAGAATTCCCAGATTAGTTTCTAGCTTGTGGCTTTCCTTCCTGCGTCCATTGATTTACTGTGGCTTGCACTGAGTGGCGCTACTATATGGAGTTTGGTCTCTGTGAAAACAGCTTGTGTAAGCATAAAGAATGGTGATTGTGTGAAGTTTGATGGTTTAAGTGACAATTCCTTAGATAATTTAAATCCATCTTTAGAAAATAATCACAGAAGTGCACTACATTTATTAATAACTATAATATGAATAATTTTTAATCGATTTTAACAAAGTCTTTGACTTTTTAAAAAATACAAATAATTATATTTTTTCCTATTAATATTGCATAGTCTGAAAGGAGAAAGTGTTTTGTTCTGCATAAATTATACAAGGAATAAAAATTTATTAACATCTGCAGCAATATTAAAATCAGATTTATCTTCATAAAAACCTGTAAATATTTTTAATATTTGTAGGTTTTGTGAATATGAAACTAGTTGACTCCACCCAAGAAGCCAAGCTTAAATTTATGACAATGTCTTTGTTATTAAACAAAACAGCAACATGAAACAAACAAAAAACTCATGCAAAGTAATTATTAGCATAAATAGAAGATAACTGCACCAGAAAAAGTACATTAAACATTTAAATTTTAAGTATAATGTTTATATAATTTTCTACTAATTATATATTTTTACATATATACCATTTTTAACTTTCTTATATACTTTAACAATACTAAAAACAGATTTTAAAGAGTCTGATGATGACTGCAGGATTGTTGAAACTGTAAGAATAAAGTTTGGATATAGTAGACTTTAAAGAGATGTGATGATGACTACAGGATAGTTGAAACTGTAAGAATAAAGTTTGGATATATAAAATAGTTTTTATAACCAAACTTTATTCTTACAGTTTTGACTGCCCCACAGTCATCATCAAAACTCTTTAAAATATACTTTTTATATATTCTATTTCTAAAAAAGTACATTTTAAAGAGGTCCAATGATGAATGCAGGACAGTCGAAACTGTAAAATAAATTTTCGATATAAAATGGCAAAGTTGTTTCAGTTAATCATACTAAAAGTATTTCAAAATATTTTTAAAAAAAGTAATACCCTTCCTGTCAATATTCAAATAATCTTTGCCTTTATATTTAAAGTTATTGTTTGTTTCAAATTATTTAACATAACAAACTATTCTCTCTAAGATGGTTCATAGAATGTAAGCATCACTATGTCTGCAACCACACAATACATTATATCACTATGATCTTATTAAACGTTAATTGACATAATTTTATTTCATAGATAATTTCAATTTTTATAGTAATCTTTGGAATTATGTAACTAAATATGACGCATGGTCTTAATTTCAGAGAGGTTGATTTTAAAGAATATGGACATATTTTGTATTTTGAAGATTTTGATTAGGTAGAAGATTTTGAAGATTTTGATTAGGTAGAAGGGTATGAGAGATGATTCCAAATATGTAATTTGTGGAAACAAATTAATAGTTCACTACTGCCTGTTGGTACAATAATGGTCCATTCTTTCTTATTCATTGGTAATTATATTTTACCATTCTTGAAATCCATGTAATCATGGTTAAAAATCACCTATCAATTTGAAAATTGAAAAAATCTTATTGCCAAAAATATTCCACATATATATCCAGCACAGTTTGGCACAGTGGGTAGAGAATCCAATTTGGGATCAGGAGATCTCAGGACTGTTTTCATAGTTCCGGCTCTCAAGCTTCTTATAAATTCCTGAGCAATAAAACCATATACCTTTTTTTTTCTGAACATCTGAAAAGAGAAAATCTTGAAACCTCATAACTGCTATTAAAGGGCTCATTCCTAAGGGATACTAATGTAATTAATTTTAGGATGAACAAAATCCCTGAAAACACCAAATTTCTCAAAATTCCAATATCCATTACTAATCATTTATTAGGCTAGAGATTATATCTTTTAATTCCCAAAGAAAACTTAAAATTATTAAATACACATTGTTGCCAGTTTAACTTCATTCATTTTATTGTGTGTTTAAAGTAAAAAAAAATTTAAATTAATATAAGTAAAACAAATGTGAACAGAAAATCCACAACAAATATGAAACATTGAACGATCCAAAGATTCATCCCATACAGATTTGTTGGAGTACAAATGTGCCTCAAAGATATCAACCATTATCACTATCAATGAAATTGCTAATGTAAAGACTTAGGCTGCTAATTCCAAGATTATGCTAATCAATAAATGAGATAAATGTAATAAACATTTGTAACTTTTTACTTGTCCGTTGATTTTTTAAGACAAGGAATCATTGAGAGACCGATAACATTTTTACAAAGTTTAGAAAAAATCTCAATTTCAAGCCACAATATTAAAAGCAAAATTATTCATAATTTACGTGAAAACAAAACTATAAAAATTTTAAAAACACAATATTACTAATTATTACTCTTTTTTGCTCAAAAAAATTTCAAATATAATAAATTATTAGTAATTTGATTGCAAAACATTTTTCTTGTCTGAGACACGAAATATTTTTTTTTGCAACTTAGACGTGAATGAGAATACTTTTGGTGATGTCCATCAGAATCTGCAGCAATGAATCTGATGGACATCACCAAAAGTGTCAGCCATGTCCAAGTTGGAAAAAAAACATTTCATATCACATGTGAAAAATGAATTCTGGTGGACATTACCAAAAGTGCGCTCAACTGTGCCTAAGCTGCAAAAAGAAAAAAACATTTCATATCACGGTCATGAAAAATGGATTCTGGTGGACATTACCAAAAGTGTCCTCTGGTGGCCATTACCAAGGGTGTGCTCAACTGTGCCTAAGCTGCAAAAAGAAAAAAACATTTCGTATCACAGACAGGAAAAATGGATTCAAGTGCCCTCAATTGTGTCTATGTTGCAACAAGAAAAAAACCCATTTCATAACACAAACGTAAAAAAATGGATTCTGGTGGCCATTATCAAAAGTGCACTCAACTGTGCCTAAGCTCCAAAAAGAAAAAACCATATCATATCACAGACATAAAAAATGGATTCTGGTGGACATTACCAAAAGTGTCCTCAATTGTGTCTATGTTGCAACAAGAAAAAACCCATTTCATAACACAAACATGAAAAATGGATTCTAGTGGACATTACCAAAAGTGGTTCAATTGTGCCTAAGTTGCAAAAAGAAACAACCATATCATACATATGAAAAATGGATTCTATGGACATTACTGAAAGTGCACTCAAATATGTGTAAGTTGCAAAAAGTAAAAAGCCATTTCATATCACTGATGTAAAAAATGTTTTGCAATAAAATTATGAATACAAACAAATTGAAAACTTAATATTACAATAAATTATTTGGCAGTGCCTAAATATCATAGCTGAGGGTTACCTTTCAAGCAAACTAAGTTAAAATTATGTTATATATCTGAAAATAAATGTCACCTGTAATTATTTATTTAAAAAGGTCTTCTAACTTAAAGTCGAATGCCATTTTATTAATCTTATTCCAGATTATTTGTTTATAAAATAAAACTTCTTCAACAAGTTTTTAAAATTCCTAAAATGTAGAAGTCATTGATTTTATACCAAATTCTCTGCATTACAAAAGCTTATTTGATATCAAACGTCATCACACCAGTCAGATTTTATAGATTCTGTTTTCTAATCTGTCTTATTTTGCATTTCTTCAGTGATTGCCATGACCTCATAAAAATGTTCCTTCCCTTACATTAAAAATGTTTCAACAAATCATTAAAAAAAATTTCCAAGTTAAATGTGTTGTCTATTCATATAATAAACATATATTTTGAAAAACAATATCTACAATAAAAATTGCAAGATTACAATACATCATATTCCTGGACCATATCTTGTTTTCTTCTTCTAGCAGTGATTAGTTCTAACCATATTTCTACCAACAACTTTTGTGTTTGCCACTGCTGAAGAATGTCATGCTATAATATTAATCTTTTCATCATATTCTAATGTTCTAGTTTTTAGTTGATCAATTAAACATTATCAACCAGAATATTACTAGGGGCTGTAGAAACAATTTATTTTTTCACGTATTCCTTCATTGGTTATTTGACAGGAATTGATATAAGTTGTTAAATAACTTAGCTTCACTCTATATCATAACATGTTTTAAGCCAAAAATTTTCTGGAAACATAATTAAAACGTATTCAAAAACCTTCGTTATTAATAATCTAGACTAGGGATTATCAATGGAGGTGAAATTGCCCCTTTGAGGGTGAAAATTAAATTTTGGAGCATGAAAAAAATCTTAGGATTACAATCAGGTTATTCAAAATTGAGGCTTAGGCACAAGGGTCCCATCGAATAAATAGAGTAAATATAAAGTTGTTTTTTTTTTTTAAAAAAAAAAAAAATTATGAGGGTAATTACGAAATATTTTGTCTAAAAAGAGTTAAGAGTAGATAATAGTTAAAAAAGGTTGAAAAATTCTGATCTAGACATAATCTTCCTAATTATTATTAGAGTCTTATGAATAATATTGGGATTAATACTAGATCACCAGGCTTATCACAAATGAATTTTTATAATCATATGCTCCTAATATATAGGGTCATCATTATCAACCATTATCAATCCACTGCAGGATGAAGGTCTCTCCAAGTTTAATCCATCTTCTCCTATCTTTAGCTTCTCTTCTCCACATCACCCCTGCACACTTTCTTATTTCATCCATCCATCTCACATGTGGTCTCTTTCTGGGTCTTTTAGAATCTCTTGGAATCCAGTTTAAAATTTCAATTGTCCATCTATTATTATCTCTTCTAGCAATATGTCCAGCCCAACTCCACTTCAATTTTTTAATTTTTTCAATGAGGTCAGTAACACCTGTTTGTTCTCTTACCCATACATTGCGTTTTCGATCTCTTCTTGTTACTCCCAACATACATCTCTCCATACTTCTTTGAGTGGTCTGAAGTCTCTGTATTGCTCTTCTATTGAGTGTCCAAGTCTCAGATCCATAAATAAGAACTGGCAAAACACATTTGTTAAAAACCTTCCTTTTCAAACATATAGGCATATTTCCTTTTAGTATCAAGTTATTTCTACCAAAAGCACTCCAACCAAGTTTAATTCTATGATTAATTTCCTCCATTATGTTTCCATCTGTATTAATAATCTGACCAAGGTATTTGTAACTGTTAACTTTTTCTAATTCATCATAATCAATCTTTATTTCCATATTTTGAGCAAATCGATTAAACATTACTTTAGTCTTTTTAACATTTATCTTTAGTCCTATCCTACTTTCATCTGATAACTCCTGCAACATTTCCTGCAGCTCTGAAGCATTATTTGCAAAAATAACTACATCATCGGCGAAATCTAAATGATTTAAATAATCTCCATTTACTTTCACTCCTTTAGTTTCCCATTTTAATCCACAAAATACCTCTTGCAGCACTGCTGTAAAAAGTTTTGGAGATATAGAGTCACCTTGTCTTACACCTTTCTCAATGTTAACTTTCCCAGTATCATTATGTAATCTAATTGTTGCTGTTGCATTTTTATAAATATTCTTTAAAATATGACAATATCCTGGATCTATACCTTGATGATCCAATGCTTTAATCACTGAAGAAATGTTTATAGAATCAAATGTCTTTTCATAATCTACAAATCCAAAACATAATGACAACTCATATTCATTTGTTTTTTCTATAACTTCTCTCAGTACCTGAATATGATCTACTGTACTAAAACCACTTTTAAATCCAGCTTGTTCTTTTGGTTGGTGGAAATCTAATGTTCTCTATAGACGAGTTGTAATTATCTTGGTAAAATTTTTATATAAAACTGATAAAAGGCTGATAGGTCTGTAATTTCTAATATCTTCTTTATCACCTTTTTTAAATATTAATATTATTACTGCATTCTTCCAATCATCTGGGACATCTTTATCATTTAGACATTTGGTATATAACTTTGCTAAAATTTTTTCTGTTTCTTCACCTGCTTCTTTTAATATATCAATTATAATTCCATCATTACCTGGAGCCTTTCCTTTCTTCATACATTTAATTGCATTTCTCACTTCTTCATTTAAAATTCTGGGCAATTCGGAAGATGTAATAGATATAGGAGGTAGTTGTTCTTTATTACTATATAATTCTTGATAAAAATTTTCTATCTTTTTCATGATGTCATCTCTCTTTTTAGTAATAATTCCATCTTTTTTTCTTATTGCAGATATAAATTTCCTACTAATACCAAAATGTTGTTTTACATTCGTAAGACTTTTATTTTCTTCTACAGCTTTTCTTGCTAGTTCACAGTTATACTTTCTTATATCATTTTCAACTCTTTTCCGCACCATTTTACAAAATTCGAGATATTCAATTCTTTTTAGTACATCATTTTTGTATATCTTCATATTTCTTCTTTTCTTCATAAATTCTCTAGTCTCATTAGAAATTTTATTGGTCAATTGCTGCTTTTTTCTACCAGCTATCTTTGTTGCAGTATTTAAAAGTGTATCAGTTATTTTCATATTAATTTCATTCAAATCTGAATCATGTTCAAAATCTCCTAACACTTGAAACCTATTTGTAAGTTCTAATTTAAATTCATTAGAATGTTTCTGAAGATTAGGAATATCAACTGTAAATATTGTTTTTCTTAACAATTTTTGTCTTTCTAGTTTTACATTAACACATATCTTGCACCTTACTAATCGATGATCACTTCCTGTGTTAGATCTATTAAGAACATTACAATCTTGAAATATGTATTTCCTGTTAGTCAAAATATAATCCAATTCTGCTGTACCTTCATTTGGATGCTTCCATGTCCATTTCCTTTTAACATTTTTCTCAAAAAATGAGTTCATAATATAAAGTTTTTCTTTTTCTGCAAACTCCACAAGTCTATGTCCTCTCTCATTTCTATTACCATAACCAAAATTACCTACAGCAATTTCATCTTTCATTTGTCTACCAATTCTAGCATTAAAGTCTCCCATAACAATTTTAAAATGTTGTTTACTCTGATCAAAAGCCTTTTGTACATCCATATAAAAATCTTCTACTACTTCATCACTATGAGAACTTGTTGGGGCATAAACCTGAATTATCTGCATTTGGTATCTGCTATTAAATTGTATAACTAATCTTGCCACTCTGTCCGATACACCATCAATCTCCACAATATTGTTCTTCCACTTTTTATTTATAATGAATCCTACTCCACTTGTATTTCCAATATTTGTGCCTTTATAATAGAGTATATGTCCACTTTTTAAAACAATTGTCTCTTCACCTTTTCTTCTAACTTCACAAAGTCCAATAATGTCCCATTTAATATAAGACAGTTGTTCCTCTAATTCTTGCAATCTTCCTTCACTTGAAAGTGATCTGCAGTTGTAAGTACCTAAATAAAAAGTTGTCATCTAATGGCAGCCTGGGTCTACAATCAGGGGATTCTTAGCATCCTCCAGCGTCAGCCACCACCACTAGCTTGGTTGGTGACTTTACAGCCTTCTAGGAATAAGGGCCATGCTTTATTTTTGTCTGTCATAATTGTATATATGTCTTGGAAAAATATTTATCATTTACACAAACATTTACACAAACATTCATTCATTTAGCCTTATCAGGCACTGAGAAGAAAGACCATGGTGTTTCTTGATCTTAAACTCAGAGGTAAAAAGCCAATAAACTCACCATGCTGGCTAATGCGTGTTAGTGAGCAACCCATCCATGTTCGGATACTATATGAATAAACACATAGTAATAACAGCTGCAATGACAAGAACGTATGGAGTGGACATTAGGAATTTGCCCTGCTCGGTTCCTTTAAGGCCTCCAAGAGGAATCAAAGGCTCTCCTTTCAGTTAATAGCAAACTCCTTTCTGCAGCCAATATATAGGGTATATGAATATATACTACATATATAAACACAGGTATATAATAAGCTGTGTGTTTCAGTTAATAATATGTTCCTGTAAATTAGATCAAGAGCATAAATTGTGTACCATACAGTTAATTATTTCATAATTTATGAATAATTTCAATATCAGACATCTGTCAAGATATGTGAATCACATACCAATCATATACTCTATACACCATATGGCCTTTTGCTGCTCTTTTCAAATACTCATTGCTATTTCCTTTTTTCAAATGAAAAATCAATTTCAACTTTTTCTGTATATTTATGGTCTCATCTATATATATTTTTATTTTATCTTGAACACATCCAGAAGTAAATATCTTTTTTTACTTATTCATTGTACCATTTCTACATTTCTGATCTTATATTTCTATCCTATCTTTCCACCCCCCTTAGCAATAACATCATCTCTGATCTTATATTTCATCTTATCTTTTCCATCCCCCTTAGCAACAACATCATTTCTGATCTTATATTTCCATCTTATCTTTTCCATTCCCCTTAGCAACATCATCACTACAGTTTTAACTTCTTTCACCACATTTCCCCCAATTGATCATGTTTCTGTTTCATATAAAATTATATTCCAAAGCACTTAGAACTTTCTTTTTTAGAACTAATTTCGAAAAAACCATAGAATGATCTTTTGACCATATTAAAAGCTTATTCAAGTATTGCAATTTTCACTGTCAATTTTTTCATTATTACTTCCAGCATCTGTTAAACAACCTCTCAAATATTCAAAAGCATGAATCTACTCAATAATTAGATGTATGATTTCATCATTTTTCTTTCTACTTATTTTTACTACTTTATATTTATTACCATTTATTATATCCCAAAGTTTTGTCAATAACATAGCTTCATTCTTACTATGGATAAGCATTGCCATATCAAGTATGGTGTAAACATTTCTGTTATCACCAGAGCTAATTTCACTGATTTAAAAACAGTAATTTATGTGATGTGATGCACTATGACCTCCTTTATCAGAGTCAGGAATCTCTCACCCACTATGCCTAGAGAAACTTGTTAGCCAATTTCCTTTCCCTTTCCATTTCTCAACCTAAGTTTTCCCCATATTCTTCTCTATCCTAATCCATCCCATTTCTACAATATTATCTTTGTCAACTCTATGGTCTTTATATCTAAATCCCCCTTATCTTTTTCCAAACCCAGCATGAAAACCAAGAATTCACTTTCTGTATAATCACATTGTTTATATTTATGGTCCCACAATTTCACTATTTGTACCCTTATTGCTTGGAGGCATTTACATTCAAATAACAGATATCTAATATTTTCTATGCCTTCTTTACACAACTTGCAAACTAAATCACCCTTATGTTTCCATTTATGTGTATATTCTCTTGTCGCTAGCGATCCTGTTTGAACCTTAAACAGTTTACAGTAAACTACTTTCCTTGCTATTATCACACCCCATATTCTGTTTACTTTTACATATTTAAACTCTTTTTACTTTCCATACTAGTTCTCCATCTCTCCAACTCCCTTTTTTTATTAATGCATCTATTCTTCTGTCCCATGCATTGCCACTATAACATAATAAATCTCCTAACACAATTATTCCAACTTTTGTATAAGGATGCTGATATCAAGTCTTTATCCAAATCTTCTGCATACCATACTACATTTCTCATCCATCTTGTTGCCTGTCTTTTACTCATAACCCAATTCAATACCATTTTGACTATTCTCTTATTATCCATAAATTGCAATCTACTGAACATTACTATTTTGCTTTTTGCATCTCTCATATAAAAACTTGACCACTCCATTTCTCTTTGAATTACCTCCTTTGCCATTCACACATCTGCATCTAATGTGTGTATTTTTACTTCTCTTTGTACTTTTTCTAAGTAATCTAACACCCTTTTACTAACACATAATGCATCATTACCATAAGTTAACCACACTACTGCCATTCCCATACAATTCTAGTTACATCATATTTATTATTTGAACATACTGTTAATTTCTTAATCAGTCCCTTTCTTTTCTTTGCTCTGTTTATCATTTTTTCTCCCATTCATCCAAGCAATTTCTCTGATTATTTAGGAAATTCTCCATAGAGTAGTGCCACCTAGTGCAAGTCTTAGTAATAAATGGTGTAGCATATAAAAATAAAGTGGGTGTGGAAATAATTCCTATTTCACATCTCATTACATGCTTCTATAAGGAAACTATTTAATTAAAACCTATTCATGAATCAAATAGCTCTGAAATTGGTATTATGATCATTCAAAAGTCAGGTGATAAATAAACTTTCAAATTATAACCAATAAATATATATCTTGGACTTATGAAGAACATTTCTCAATAAATATTTTATATCCATCTCTTAATATATCAATCAAAATAAATCAGTTCACTTAATTAAATTTTAAACATCTCTTTGTATATACCTCAGCACTTCTGACCCTACAATGTTACCACTTTTCTTTCTGCTCCTTCTAAATCTGACCATTCTTCAGATAGCGAATAATATTTCTGTAGTGTAATTTTCATTATACCACTCTCATACAAGGAGTGAAAATTACACTACAGAGATCTCTAATCAAATAAAAGACTAAAAAAAATTATTAATTTAGTTCTTCAGATAGTCTGGAAAATGATGTGAAAATGTTTAAAATGAATAGAATTGGTTGAAAAAATAATGAGGAAATTGAATAGAGAAGTCATTCGTGGAGTCAGTAAATACAAACAATACTATAGTTAATTAGAAGAGATTTGAAGTCAGACTTTCAAGATCTCTACAACTATCCACTCCACATTACGCAACCGATATCCATGACCACATTCATGTGGTAAAGATAAATGATCTCCAATATATGTATTTCATGCTGAACCAGCACTCATCAGTTGGTCCAAATCATCATCTCCTACACATATATAATCAGTGCTCAGTTTATATTAAGATTACAAATGTTCAAACTTTGATCGATAGGCTTTAATTTTCACCTTCCTCTTCCTCTTAATATAAATTGAGCACTGATTATATATGTGTGTGTGAGATGATGATCTAGACCAACTGATAAGTGCTGATCCAGTACGAAATACATATATTGGAGATCATTTGTCTTTTTCACATGTATGTGGGCATGATATTAGCTGTATAAGATGGAGTGGATAGTTGTAGAAAGCTTGAAGGTATGAATTCAAATCTCTTCCAATTACATTAAGTTTAGTATAGATAATATACTTGTATTTAAATATTACATAATCTATCTGTATTCTGCCCATCCTCTTCTGTGTATATAAATGGACATATTAAAGTCATATATATATATATATATATATATATATATATATATATATATGACATTATATATATATATATATATATATATATATAATGCCAAAGTATTAACTGGGAAGCAAACCTGGGCCAGCTGCTTAGAAGGTAGCTATGCTAATCGCTAGGCCACCAACGCTTGACAAAGTCCTATACTTGAAGGATCAGAGCAACTTAAATTCAACATGGATTTGACAATAATATTGACATCAATAAGGGCTTCGAACATTCCATCATCAGATTTTCAAAGATATGGATGGCTGAAGAGTTGGAGGGTGGAGAAGATTGGAGCCTGTCCATCAAAGTTTGAAGATTTGCTATCTTAATATAAAATGAGCACTGATTATATATGGGTGTGGAAGATGATGCTCTGGACCAACTGATGACTCCTGGTTCATTATGAAATGTGTATATTGGAGATTATTTGTGTTAATTATATAGGATGCAGTAGATAGCTGTCGGGAGCTTGAAAATCTGAGTTCAAGTTTAGAATAGACAACATACTTTTATTTAAATAATAGTATAGTTAACTTCATTCTAAAATTGAGAAGTGAATGAAAAAATTGAAAATTTCAATTAATAATGGAGATAACAGGAAAAGCTCTCAAAAGTGTTAACATTTGGTTATGGTATATAGGCAAAAGCTACAGTCAAAATAGTAATAAGCCAACTAAAGTTTAAATCTTAGGGAATATGTCTTTATTTAAGGACATGTCAATGTCAAAAGTGCTTGGATATTAATTATATAGTGGGCTCACCACTTGAAACCTTAGCCATAAAATCTACACCTTATCCACCTAAAGTTTGGATTCACTAGGTGGATGTACATTTATTGTATGGCCACACTTTCTCAAAACACATTAATAACATATTCCCTTTAATTAAATTGACAATAGAATCAGAACAAGAACAAAAATTGGCATTCTGAGACATTCTTGTGACAAGTCTTCCTCATGGCAAAATCAAAACTACAGTTTACTAAAAACCTATACAGGAAAATACCTAGCCTATACATCCAATCACAACAGTAATACAAAACATGGAGTTATATTATCACGATGGAACAGAGCAAAAGAAGTTTGTACCAGTGATTTGGAAAAAAAGATCTATAGAGAACACACTCATGAAAAATGATAATCCATCAGCTGTTATTAAGAAAATGTTAAATAGACAACAAAAAGAACCATCAAGAGAAAAGACAATTATTGGTATGGTAGTGTACACAGATGTACAATTATTGGTATGGTAATGTACACATACATTCCAAAAATAGCAGACAAATTAAAAAAAAATGCAATCACTATAACATCAGAACAGCTTGCCATACCATCCCATGAGGAATTCTATCATCTACAGAGTCTAAACTTGAAATGATGAAAATAAAAAACTGCATCTATGAAATACCATATGAATGTGGAAGAACATATATTGGTGAAACCAATTGTCCCATTGAAAAGTGCTTGCAAGAACACAAACTGATGATTAGAAGAGAGAAAACAGATGTGTCTAAGGTAGCAGAACACATATGTGCCAATGAACATATGTTCAATTGGGAAATTACAAAAATATTGAATAAAGAAGAAAAGATACAAAAAAGAAAATTTAAAAAAGCTGACCACCTGGGAATGGCAAAAAATCCATAAGACAACCTAGTGTGACTATACATAAAGTATGGAAACCACTAATCAACTTTGCTCTTAGCAAAAAGTGGAAAAATCAGGAGGAACCTCATAGATAAGTATATAAAATTATTACAGACTGTTGCCTTTGGCAGGATGGCTCAGTTGGTTAGAGCATTACCTTAAAATACAATATTCAACAATTTAAGGACCCAGGTTTGAATCCCATGCTAGTACTGTCACTAGTCAGGCCAGCAATACCTAAAGAAATTGGGAGAATATTATCTCTTGAAACATCGTGCATATACTAACTTGTTTACTGTGCTATTACTAACAGTTGAATATTTTGGGAATATTTAAATAAAGTTAAATTTTTCTAAAGACATTCAGTACATGTATTAGATGATGGACATAGTCCAATATAAATATACAACTTGAACACCATCATCACAAACCTTCAGGAAAACATGCAGATTGTCTATTTCTTGATTTTTATTTGCATTCAAATAATCACATAGTCATTTTACTTTAAATGTCCATTTACGTCAGCTCGACTAATTTTATTCACTTGTGGTGAATCTATTTAAACTTTTTTTGTTTAATTATTGGCTGTAGTTTTTAAATATTTCCAACATGATTAGACTAATAATTGGGACCATTCAAGTAAGTCTCCATATTCTCTGATAATTGAATATTCTGTTTCTGACATTGGTATTGTACCGCTTGTGTTCTTTTGAACAAAATAAAAAGGGGACAGAAATTGAGTTTTTTACATTGGCCCTCGATTCCCATTGTTTAGTAAGTGACTGGCTTAACATTAGGCCATTATGATGTCTACCAAGTCTAAGTCTTGTCTAATGAAGTAAGATATTGACATTTAGTTCATTGTTTGTGTAAATATATATGTGACTGATCTCTTGATTTAAGATTTTTATCTTTCTTTCAGCTAAGAGAATTTAACTTATTGAGACATTTGATAAAATAAATGTTGATTGTGCATCTATATGTATATGTGTGTTTACTATCTAAATGATAATACACGTTCAACTATCCATTAACTAAATTTATTTTTTATATAAATTTAATTTAGTGAATAATGCACTATGGACCAAGGCTGATTTCAATATGATTGTAAGCTACCCTTACAGTATATAATGTGTTATATAATTATATTTAATTATGTATATATAAATATGTACTATTAGTATGATCACATATATTTGCTCTGATGAAGATTTCTGGTCAGTCGAAACTGTAAATAAATAAAAGAAATAAATTTTATTTAATTATTTTGTAAAAAGTGATTAATGAAGGTGAAAATGCCATTATATAGCTTAGGGGTAGCCAAATTTTTAGACATCGGGGGTGACTTTTGGTGAAGGTGTATATGCCATTATATAGCTTAGGGGTAGCCAAATTTTTAGACATTGGGGGTGACTTTTTTGGTGAAAGTGTACCTGAGGACAACTATGTTTTATCATGGCTTTAAACCACAAACCAGAAAAAAAAACCAGTATTTTTTTTCAGAATGAAAACCAGAATGGGGAAAAATAATGGTTCAAAGTCCTGGTTTTTTTATAATGTACTTACAAATTGGTATTTTTTTTTATAAGAGCTTTTTAGGTATTGATAAATATTTGGGATATTTTTAGAAGATAGTTATGAACTCATGATTTTTTCTATAAGATACAAACCGTCGAAGACATTTTACTATGACTACTATTAAATTACCGCAGCTCCCTCTATTATTACAATTTGTCCACATCACTTTATAAAATATTTATTGGATAACAATTTTAAATTACCTATAAATAATTATTTTCTAGAGCTGGTCCTGAATTTTAAAAAAAAAATTCAAGAAAATATGAGAGACAAAAATAAATTTATTGTTTTAGAATTGTATTTAATTCTTTTCAGTTTCTTCCACCCTGGATTTATAACAACAGGTATTATTTTAAATTTAACTATTTTTAAAGGAAAATAATTTTGAATTTTTATTATTTTAATTTTTTTATTATTATTTTTATATTCAAATCATTCTGAATTTATCACTATAATTTTTCAATGTTCATGTCAGCTTCGCGATCGACGTCTTTGCCGTCCCTGATAGAGATATATCAAAATTAGTGTATAAAAGAATAAGAAGTGGAAACAAATTATAAATCTTATTCTTACCATATTGATATACAATAATTTTAATAAAAATATTTTTAATAATATCTGAATAATAAATAACAAATTTATTGAAGTACAGTTGTTACAAATAGCTTTAAGCTGTTATTATTTTACAACCAGCATAAATTTATTCTGTATTATTGTTTCCATAGTAATAAGAATATCTAAGCTATTACCAATACCTTTGATCTACCATCATTCCATGGTTGCAAATAATGACATAAGTTCATAAAACTACATGGATTTTATTTAAAAGTTTCTTACATTCATGTTTACATAAGTTAAATGTATGGTAATGCCAGAAAATGTCATTGGAATAGTTTCCAAAAATAGCAGTTATGCAACATTCAGCGTTCAACTTGAATAAATAAAATGCTTGGGTTTTATCTTTTTAAAGGTGGGGGGGGGGGGAGATATAATTATTAAATGCAAACAATGCTTCTCTTGCGTACATGGATCATATGCCATTATCTTTAACTTTTTTTTTTCATATGTCATAGCATCGTCCGGGAGGCGAACCCACAACCGTCTGCAAACAACTACTTGCTTGCAAGGTTGCTGCGATGACCTCTTGGCTAACAACGCTTGACATTTTTAACTTTTTTCTTCTTTGATTCTCCTTTTCTCGTGTTAGAATGTATACACTTATTTAAAAATGGCTGATGATAATATGCCATGAACAAATGCTCAAATAAAAATGAAAATATTAGTATTGTCTATTAGCTTTATATATTGATTGCAATTACATTTTCAGATACATTTAGCTTTAAATTAACTTTACTATATACATTGTAAGATTTGAAATACAGACATTCTAATACCTGGAACTTAATTGTAAATATAGGGAATTTGAACTCAGACTTTTAAGCAACCTTCAACTCTATCTCATATTACTGATACACATGACAAGTCTTATTGAAACAAAAGAGATTTTAAATAGAAAAGCAATAAACTAGATGTTCATATAATTGAGCAATAATCAATATATTTCTGACGCATATTAATTAGTATATTCAATATCCAAGCCATTGGGTTATTAATAAGATCATGTAGCTGCAAACATATCAGCTGGAACATGGGTTTGATCTCTGCGGTTAATGTTATTTAATTTTTTAGAAAGAGGGATTGTCTCATTAGATGTGGGATTAAAGTTTAGATAGATATATTTAACTTATTATCACCACTGTTAAACGAATTTTTTTAACAACTGCAATAAATCTCCTTTTTATCTTTAAAATATATATGTCTTATAAAATATAATGTCCTTTTCATTTAATCCAATTAAATTATACCCTCTTATTTTTAAAAACTTTATTTCTTCATCAACATATATACATATTCACATCTTTAATATTCAATATTTCCACCATTTTTTTCTTGTAGTCATTTTCAATGATCTTTCTTCACTCTCCAAACTTTATATATATATAAAGGAATGTGCATGTAAAAGGAAAAAGTTTGGAGAATGAAGAAAGATGCTTGAAAATGACTAGAAGAAAAAAGTGGTCGAAGCTGTTGTATTAAAAGATGTGAATATGTATATGTGTTGGTTGAAGAAGCTTTTAAAAAGAAAAAAAAAGAGGATATAATTTCATTGGGTTGAATGAAAAGAACATCATATAGATATATTTATATTAGGATAATTTACATATAAAAAGTATGACGTGTAATAATTACTGTAATATTTTTATTTTAATAATTTCCATACTTCCGCTTTCTTTTTTTATTATACTTTATATAAATAAAGATACAATAAAAGACAAGTGGCTCTCAAGGTGCATTTCATGCTGAACCTGCACTCATCAGTTGGCCCAGGTCACCAGCTCTCATATATATTTTTATTACATGAAGAATATTTATCTATGGCGAATTGTCACGTCTTTATTTACGTCTTTATTTACAACCGCCAAACTTGCTCCACTCACAACCTCGGTTTCGGACATTTTTGATAAACCTAACTACGTTTATCATTAATCATTTAAGTATAGGGGATTTGAACTCAGATTTTCAAGCACTCTCCATCTATCCACATTATCTCATACAACTGATACACATGACCACACACATATAGAAATGATAAATAATCACCAATATTGGTATTTCGTGCTAAACCAGCACTCATCAGTTGGTCCAGATTATCATCTCCCGTACATATTTATTAAACTAGAGTTTTTATATGAAAATGTAACAATTTATTCTAAATAAATACTTTTCATATAATAAAGATATATATGAGAGATAGTGACCTGGGCCAACTGATGAGTGCTGGTTCAGGACGAAATGCATCTCGGGTATCATTTGTCTTTTATTATATTTAAGTGAATTTAAAAAGAATGAGAAAGTATGGAAGTGTTTATTATATTTATAAGATATTACACACGGGAAAGAGAAATGTTAATAACTCCGTGCGTGTAAAAGAAATAAATAAAAAGTCAGATATATTAATATTTAACTGAAGTTTAATGCTTATATTTGTGCTAGAGATAATCTCTAGTATTCGATTATGATTAGTAATAATTATTATTGTATTTATCTGAAATGGATAGCGTCAAAGTTGTGAATGGAGGAAGTTTGATAATGGTAAATGAAAAGGTAACAGTTGTTATACGAGATGATTTATTCAGTTTAAAAGAAAGTACAGCACGATATCTGGATATATATTTTTGCTAAGGTATTAGGTTATACCACATGTTTTGTAAATTTGAAATCAACTTTTTTAAATAAATGTAACTGCTTGTAATATTAGCCATGTAATGTTTCGGTTCTAAGAATCAAAATCTCAGAGTTAAACTTCTTAATAATATAGAGCTTACTAACTAATGATTTGATTTTTTGAATCACTGATATGAACGGCTTAATTACTTTTTCTTATTATTGTCATTTGCAGAACAGTGTTTCAACGAAACATTTGTAATTTCTTAAGTGTCTTTTTTTCTATAATTATTAGCGTTTACTCGTTCGTGTAACACATTCTGGGACTGCGTGAAATAATAAGTCGGAGAAGTAAAATGAAGCTTACATCTTTAAAAATGAAATCACGACTAAATTTTGTCTTTTTTCACATTTGCTAAGTAACAAATTTAAAATAAATATCTTCAAATACAACATGGAAATTAAATTTGCCATAAACTGCAGGTAGATTATAAAAAGATAAAGGGCAAAATAATTATAAAAGAAGATATAATTAGAGGGGGTTTGAACTCAGACTTTCAAACTCCCTTTAGTCGTCCATTCTATTTTATACAACCGATACACAAAACCACATACATGTGAAAAAGATAAATGATCTTCAGCAAACATATTTCATGCTGAACAGTTGGTCTGGATCGTCATCTTCTACACACACGCGCGCGCGCACACACACACATATATATATATGATCAGGGCTTGACTTATATTAAGAGAGCAAATATTCAAAATTTAATGCATAGGCTTCAATTTTCTCCACTCTCTAGTCATTTAAATCCGATGTTGGCATGTTCAAAGCCTGAGTTCAAATCCTCTCTAATTTCATCTAACTTAAGTATATATACTATACTTCTATTTTTTTAAAAAGCAGGCATATAAATAAGTATGACAGTAAAAGATGATGACAATCCTTGGAAATCTAGAATCTTTAAAATAGATCGTCTAAGTCTTTAATCTGCAAAAATGTAAAATAGTTGTTATCAGTGATTGCTTTAGTTCAGGTTTTTAAAATAATATACTAAGAAACATGATTCAAATCAGCATTATCCCTATTCAAAATAAATGTGGACCAATTTGGTGAATCTTTGGAACATGATGCAAAATCAAGAATAATTAATCTGGTGAATTTTTGACTACTATAACCAATGTGACTAAATCCAATAAATCTTTGTATTACAGAAATCACCTAATGATAATAATAAAAGATTATCCATTCAAAACAAAAACAATTGAGACAATGTTGTCCGTGACCATATTCATTAAGAGGAAATCTGGTAAATGCAAAAATTTCTTCAGAATAATGAATGAACAAGCAAAAAAATCAGAATGGAATGTGGTAGGTTAGGATCCCCCAAACTTTTTTGCCAACCAACCCTTTCAAGAATTTCTCAATTTTTTATTGACCCCTTCCACTTTATCATTATATAATTATGATGTTGAAAAAAAATCTGCTGATGTAATTTTTAGGTTTCAAAAAGGAACTTTATTACAGACCAAAGTTTACACTTGTTTTGATTCGTATATATGTACGTACATTGGGGAACACTGGATTTACATGTGCAAGTTCATTGTATTTAAATATATAGGTCAGGGGAGGGGGGTTACAATTATATATGTGGTAACAAATTATGTTGCTTAGAAGCTGTAAATAACATATAGGTGAATCACAGATTCAGCCATGACTCATATAAACTTTAGGGTAATGTTTTTATAGAATAGTACTTGGGTATGCATATGTATACAATACAGTGCTAATGTGATTTTTAGATTGTTTATTTTACAGTGTTTAAATATTTGAAAACCAGGCATTCTTCACAAACCTGGGAGCTTAATTGTAAGTATAGGGGATTTGAACTCAGATTTTCAAGCACCCTTCAACTATCCACACTATCTCATACAACTGAAACACATGACCACACACATGCAGAAAAGATATATATATATATATATTTCATGCTAAACCAGCACTCATCAGTTGGTCCAGGTTATCATCTCCCACCCATATATATAATCAGTGCTCAGTTTATAATAAGATAGCAAATTTTCATACTTTAATGGACAGGCTTCAATGTACTCCAACCTCCAACTTTTCAGCCATCCATATCATTGAAAATCTGATGATGAAAACTCAAATCCCATGCTGATGCCAATATTATTGCCATGCCCATGTTGACCTCAAGTCACTCTGATCCCTCATATATAGGCCTATCCATTAAAGTATGAAGATTTGCTATCTTAACATAAACTGAGCACTGATTATATATATGTATGGGAGATGATAATCTGGACCAACTGATGAGTGCTGGTTTAGCATGAAATACATATATTGGTGATTATTTATCTTTTTTACATAATGTGTGGTTACGTGTATCAGTTGTATGAGACAGTGTGGATAGTTAAAGAGTGCTTGAAATTCTGAGTTCAAATCCCCTATACTTACAATTAAGCTCCCAGGTTTGTGAAGAGTGCCTGGTTTTCAAATATTTTCACATCAAGCTTGTATCCTGTCCATCCCTCTTACATGTATTTAAATTGATAAGGTCCTATACATGAGGGGTCAGAGTGTCTTGAGGTCAACATGGGCATGGCAATAATATTGGCATCATCATAAGATTTGAGTTTTCATCATCAGATTTTCAATGATATGGATGGCTGAAAAGCTGGAGGTTGGAGTATATTAAAGCCTTTTCATTAAAGTATGAAGATTTTCTATCTTAATATAAACTCAGTACTGATTATATATATGTGTGTGGGAGATGATAAATCTGGACCAACTGATGAGTGCTGGTTCAGCACAAAATACATATATTGGGGATTATTTTATCTTTTCTATATGTGTGTGGTCATGTGTATCAATTGTATGCGATAGTGTGAATAGCTGAAGGGTGCTTGAAAATCTGAGTTCAAATCCCCTATATTTGCAGTGTTTATTAATTTTTAGCTTACATATATCTAATATATTGATATCTAATGAAATGCATTATAATAAAAAATTATGAAGTTAGTAAAATTGATTGATATTTTCAAAATACAATTAATGATTTTTTTCTTATATATAATACATAATTATACATAAATATTTGAAATACCCTCCCAAATTTTTTTTTTTTTTTTTGCAATGTCCTCTGTGAATAAATATAAAGACTGAGGAAAACATGATTTTAATATTTATTCACAGAAGGGGTCGCTGGTGTATCACAATATTTAGGAAGATGATTTTAATATTTTATATTTAATTTGCAGCTAGCAATATGCACTGGAATACACTTGCATAAACAATAGCATAAAATTAATTTTAAAACTAAATTGTTCCAATTTAATTATTTATTATATTAGTGATTTATAATTTACTTTTTCTATCGACCCCTGAGTCCAAATCGATCCCTGTAAATGTGATACTAACCCTTGGGGATCTATACCGACCACTTTAGAGACGTTTGCTGTAGGTAGAGCAGTAAAATAAAATGTCAAACTTTAAAGACGAATAATCATCATTTATTATATTAGTGATTTATAATTTACTTTTTCCATCGACCCCTCAGTCCGAATCGATCCCCCTTACTGTCATATTGACCTCTGGGGATCTACATCGACCGCATTGGAGACTTTGCTCTCCGTAAAGCAGTAAAATATAATATCAAAGTGTAGAACAAATAATCATTATTTATTATATTAATAATATAATTTATTTTTTCATCAATCCCTGAGTCCAAATCAATCCCTTTCAATAGCATAATGACTCCTAGGGGTCTATATCGACCACTAGGTAAAGAAGTAAAATATAATGTCAAACTTTAGGACAAATAATCATTATTTATTATATTAGTAATTTATAATTTACTTTTTCCATTGACCCTGAGTTCGAATCGACTCCTCTCAATATCATATTGACCCCCTGAGGTCTATATCAACTACTTTGGAGACCATTGCTCTAGGTAAAGCAGTAAAATATGTTAAACTTTAGGACAAATAATATGTAGAAAAAATACTATAAAAATCTAAATGGAACTTGGAAAGGATTTTTTTAGCAATAATGAAACTGAATTGCGTTAGATGAAGTTAATCTTTTATTTGATAAAATAATTGAAAATTTTTTGAAAAATAGTTCAATATATAATTTTTTTTACAGTACAGACTTTTTCATACCTGCACTGCAATATATAATATATAGGGGGTTTGAACTCAGACTTTCACACAACCCTCAACTATCCATGCTCTCGCATACTCCTGACACACTTGATCACACACATATCGAAAAGATAAATAATCACCATTACACGTATTTCGTACTAAACCAGCACTCGTCAGTTGGTCCAGATTATCATTTCCACACATATATACAATCAATGTTCAACTTATATTACGATAGCCAATCTTCATACTTTAATGGACAGACTTCAATCTACCCCCCACAACTAATCTGGACGAACTGATGAGCGCTGGTTTAGCACGATATACATATTAATGATTATTTATCTTTTCGACGTGTGTGATCAAGTGTGTCAGCAGTATGAGATAGCATAGATAGATGAGGGTTGTGTGAAAAATATTTCTGTAAAAATGGACAAAAATAGTGAATTAAATGGTAGTCATCGAAGAGCCATCATATCCCACTGGATGGTGCCGTTTTCGCGCTAAAACACATAAAAATGCTGTTTCTGCGGCCGACACATTTGAACCTGCATTTTCTATAATACAACTTTTTTGTTGTGCTACAGATTGCAGGCCACTATGTTGCGTTGCAGTACAGCATGTATGTCGCATCGCAGCAAATACATTTTCCGAATTCGCACAGTTTATAAAATTGTTACGGCTTGGTGAGAGGGTGTGTTTTTTTGAATTGGATGGAAATGTTGTTTTCATTGGATTTGTTTTTATTTTAAAGTATTGAAATGTTCAGATTTTGTAAAGTAATAATTAACAGACTTTTTACACCGTAGTGTATTGAAGTTTTAAGTGGTAAATGTTGACAAGATATATGTATAAAGTGAGTTGGAATTAGGTAAAGTATCAAGTAACGTACTGTTCATAACATTCCACGAGATAAAGATTGTACCGTGTGTGTATTTTTGAAATAAAAAAGAGCATTAACACAAAAATATCCAGTAAGAAAAGTACAATTGTACACTGTTTTTTAAATGTCATAAAAAGCATATATTATAAACATGTTTAATAAGTAAAGAACACATTTTATATATATATTTGTTGTTGTTTAAAAAAGTTTTAGTTTTTTTCTTTTCTCCGACTATTGTTATACTTTGTTGAATATAGTTTACATTTATTGTTATCATTTATTTTATAGATGTTAGTAAAAAAATATTTACAAAAATATGATTTTGATATTTTTTATTTTAGCATTACAAACAACAGAACACTAACCCTAAACCTAACCCTAAAACTAACCCTAAACCTAACCCTAAAACTAACCCTAAACCTAACCCTAAACCTAACCCTAAACTTTAGTTGTCATTCTATTTGAAATAAAAAATAGCGGTAATATCTGTTTGTCCGTAAAAAAAAAAAAAAAAAATTAAAACAAAGACTAAAAAAGTAAAAAATAGCGATAACACAATAATATCTGTTTCTCTGTAGAAATAAAATGTAAAAGGAAGAGCAAGAAATTTTATTTTTATTCCGATTATGAGTTTTTAAACAACAACAAAAAAAAAGCTGTAACCCCAGTAAAAAAATCTCTGATAGAAAATTGATTTTTCTAATAAAAAGCAAACTAAAACAGACAAATCAAATTGTAATTTGTTTCCTAAAACTAACGCTAAACCTACCGTAACAACTTTTACTTTTAGTTGTCATTCAATTTGAAATAAAAAATAGCGGTAAACAACAACAAAAAAAAAAGCCGTAACCCCAGTAAAAAAATCTCCTATAGAAAATTGATTTTTCTAATAAAAAGCAAACTAAAAAAGACGAATCAAATTGTAATTTGTTGCCTAAAACTAACCCTAAACCTAACAGTAACAACTTTTACTTTTAGTTGTGATTCTATTTGAAATAAAAAAATAGCGGTAAACAACAACAAAAAAAAAAGCTGTAACCCCAGTAAAAAAATCTCCGATAGAAAATTGATTTTTCTAATAAAAAGCAAAGTAAAAAAGACGAATCAAATTGTAATTTGTTTATTTTATTTTACATTTATTATTATCATTTAATTTGTATACATTAATAAAAAATAATATTTAAAATTAAATAATATTTAAAAAAGACGATTTTCTTTTGTTTTTATTTTCGCATTACAAAAAACACATCGAAATGATTATTATTAATGGCCTGGGAATGATCATATTTTATAGTTTAAGCGTGAAAACTGCGCCATCGAGTGGGATATAGTGGCTATTTGACAACAACCAATTAAACTTCTAAAGAAATGAATGAAAATGAATTAGAAATAAATATCTCTTTGATAAAATAAACAAACTATTCAAAGCTGAATTGGAATATCTTTTTACAATAATTGCAGATAAAAAGATGAATGAGACACAGGATGTACACAAAAGCTAAACAAAAATATGTTCTAATGATAAAAGATGGAAAAAGACCTGCATATAAGTTCAAAAGAGAAGGAATGCCTTATTAAAACAATAAAGAGAAAAGTATAAGTTCGCCAATATTAATTAAAATCAAAAAATAAATTATCGATTATTTTAATAATCTCCATACTTCCTCTTTCTTTTTTTTATATGTCATAGCATCGGCCGGGAGGCGAACCCGCAACAACCGACTGCAACCAATCAACTGCTTATTTGCAAGGCAGCTGCACTGACCTCTTGGCTACCAATGCTTGACTTTCTCTTTCTTTTTTATTCTTCATATAAATAAAGATACAATAAAAGACAAATGACCCCCCCCCAAGATGCATTTCATGCTGAACCAGCACTCATCAGTTGGCCCAGGTCACTAGCTCTCATATATATCTTTATTACATGAAGAGTATTTATCTATGGCGAATTGTCACATCTTTAATTACAACCGCCAAACTTGCTCCACTCACAACCTCGACTTCATACATTTTTGATAAACCTAACTACGTTTATCATTAATCATTACACATACAGAATTATTTTTTAAAAAACCCAGCAGATTGTATGTAATAAAAGAAATAATAAATAATACAACGCAATTATATTAAAGTAATTAATTTAGTAGCTTACCTAGTGAAATTTTACCGGAACTAAAATTTAATAAATTAAATAACTTGCAAAGAATACATATAAAAATATAAAATGCATATTTAATAAACACATTAACATACTTGAATTAACTGTAAAAAATTTAAGTTATGAATTTCAGTCATTGTGCACAATACATTTTTACTGGATAATCATATTATCGATAAATTATTTTGCGGTACTGTATATATATTGTTAAAACAGGCAAAACTCACTATATGTATTACCACACACAGCAAGCTAGAATAATCAATGGGTGCCAGAAGGCTTGTGCATAAAATCCCCATTTAGTGCTTACTCATTCAATATCCCCAGATTAGTTTCTGGCTTGTGGCTTTTGTCAGCGAGGAGCCTTGGATCTGAGAGCACTGCATAAGAAATGGTGATCATGTGATGTTTACTGTATATATATATACACATTTCAAAAGTAATTTCTTCCTTCATTTGCCTTGGAGTATCAACAACAGTCTACACAAATGCTATTCATATTAATACTAATTTAGTGATAAATTATGCAAATCAAGATAAAGTCAGAGATTCAAATTACCTAAAATCTTAATTAAAGAAATTCAATATCAAAATATGTAATAAATAGGTTAATACCTTTTGAATTACATATAATTAAATTTGAAGAGATATTGATTCCAGCCAATATACTACATTTATTACAATGGCTTCCATACTAATGAAAATATTTTATTTTTCGGAGTACCATTAATAATTCATGCAAATATAATAACAATTTGATTTATTAAACAGGAAAAACTTTACATACAATAGTGCCACCCCTGTGCCAACCAGAGTAATCAATGGATGCCAGAAGGCTTGTGCACAAAATCCACATCTAGTACCTACTCATCCAATATCCCCAAATTAGTTTCTGGTTTGGTACCTTCATTAGTGAGGAGCCTTGGATCTGAGAGCACTGCACCTAGATCTTAGGATCTAATGCAACCCTCCAGCAACAACCTTTTATTTCTACTTAACTACAAAATTTATGAGAATGAAATTGAAAAACACAATAATATTTTCAATCTAAGCTCAATAGCTTATATAGTCATATGGATCTGAACTCAGTTCAGCACCCATACATTTTAGTGTCTTTGGCTCTTTAACAATTATAGCCACCACTATCCTATTAGGCAGGATTGGTGTTAAACCACTAAACATCACATGATCACCATCTCTTATCCTAGCACATAACTGAGTTCAGACCTATAAGATATTGAGCTTAGATTGAAAATATTGTGTTTTCAATTTCATTTTCATAGCTTTGTAGTTAAGTGAAGATAAAAGATGGATCCTGGCGAGTTGCATTAGATCCTAAGATCTAGATGCAGTGCTCTCAGGTCCAAGGCTCCTCATTGATGAAGGCCACAAGCTAGAAACTAGTCTGGGGATATTGGATGAATAGGCACTAGATGGGGATTTTATGCACAAGCCTTCTGGCATCCATTGATTATTCTGGTTGGCACAGAGTGGCACTACTGTACGGAGAGTTTTGCCTGTTTAATAACAGTTATGTGCTAGCAAAAGAGATGGTGATCAAGTGACATTTAGTAATTTGATTTATATTAATACTATAATGGTGATCAAGTTGATATCAAAGCATGAATATTTTAGTAGTACAATTGCTTATTATAAATTAGCATATTTCAACAAGATTTCATGCTAAACAAGATAGACTATTAAATATTTTATTTTGATTCTGGTTTTCTTAACTATGATTTTTAATAATATAAATCTCTGATTCTGTCTAAATTAGTATATAACTTTCTTAGAGTAAGTTAATTTGTAGTAAATGATCTTAGTCAAGCATTGTTAGCTGTGAGGTTAGCGCAGTGCCTTGCAAGAAAGCAGTTGGTTGCAGACGGTTATTGCGGGTTTGCCTCCCGGCCTATGCTATGACGTATGGAAAAAAAAAAAGATCCTAAAAATAAATATTCAGCATGTCTTCACACTAAACAAAATAGAATATTAAATATTTTATTTTGATTCTGGTTTTCTTAATTATGATTGTTAATAATATATATCTCTAATTCTGTCTGAATTAGCATATAATTCTCTTATAGTAAGTTAATTTGTAGTAAATAATCATAGCATTAAATGTTCATGCTTTGACACCAAATCTATCATTATTATAGTATTAATATAAACTGGTGTATTTCAAAGAAGTATGAAGAGATCCATGTTGGGAATAACAAAAAGAGATTGAAAATGCAATGTATGAGTAAGAGAAGAAACAGATGTTACTGACCTCATTGAAAAAATTAAAAGACTGAAGTGGAGTTGGGCTGGACATATTGCTAGAAGAGATGATAATAGATGGACAATTGGAATTTTAAACTGGATTTCAAGAGATTGTAAAAGACCCAGAAAAAGGCCACATGTGAGATGGATGGATGAAATAAGAACGTGTGCAGAGGTGATGTGGAGAAGAGAAACTAAAGATAAGAAAAGTTGGATTGAACTTGGAGAGACTTTCATCCTGCAGTGGATTGATAATGGTTGATGATGCTGATGATTTGCATGGATTATTGGCAATACTCCGAGCTAGTGAAAAAAGAAGGTTATCTCTGAAATAGAGTGATCTGTTAATTTTTTCATGTAATACGGCAGCCATAGTAAGAAATATATTACACATAATGATTGAAGCCAGCATATCTTCAAACTTATTTACATTTAATTCAAAAGCATTAATATTCACTTTATAATAAAATATTTCTTAATTTAACGTTTTTAATAATTCTCTAATTCTACCTTGATGCACATATAAATATGTTGAAATAGAGAAATTTATAGAAGTGATCATAGAATTATATATTTGCACTTTAATATCATGTTGATCATCATCACAATATTAATATAAATCAAGCAGTTGTTGATGAAATTGGTTAATTGACAGGAAGTGATTATAGTACTAAATATTTGTATTTTGGTGCCACTTCATTTGCCATTACGATAGTAATATAAATTAAGTAGCTGTTATATTTGCATGAATTACCGGCAATTTTTTAAGACAGTTGAAGAAAGTTATTCCGGAAATGTATGTGTCTTCAGAATTTGTCATTTTTTCCCCTATAGTATGGCACCATAGTAAAAAAAAAAAAAAGCATTACACACTATTAAAGTTGATATTAAATATTTTGGTGCTCTTTTAGTACGTGATTTCCGCCATTTTGAATTTCAAAAATGCGGAGATTGTGGATTAAAAGAGCACCAATATTTCTTCAAAACTATAGTAGCTATTAAAAAATTAGAAAAAACAAAAGATATTCTGCTACAATTAAAAACAGGTTAAGATATAAAAATGTGTAAATCTTTACTGAAAAGTGCAAGATATTCCTAAAATGATTTTAATATATATATATATTTTGTCTCTGAAGTGATTTGCTAAAATATTGTTTTTCAGGCAGCCAATGATTCTTAATGTTGAAGTCTTTTTAAATTAGCAAAAAATCTTAATTCATTAAATATATATTTTGATGTGGTATGCAGACTGAAACATAATAAATCTCCTAAAAATAGTAAATATTTATTAACATTTCCAAATCTCAATAATAATCTACGATTTAACTCCAAAAAAAACAAAAAACAAATACTAACTTTAAGTGACATGTTTTTTTTTTTTAATGTAAGGGCAGAATGTGTAATATCACTCTCTTTGTAATTTATATATTATTATTTATTAAAATGTATTTTATGATCATCATCATCATTTTTAACCAATATACATTCACTGCAGATTAAAGATTTCTCCAAATTCAATCCATCTTCTCCAATCTCTAGCCTTCTTTCCCAACATCACTCCAGCACACTTTCTTATTTCATCCATCCATCTTGCATGCGGTCTCTTTCTAGGTCTTTTACAATATCTTGGAATCCAGTTTAAGATTTTAACTGTTTATCTATTATCATCTCTTTTAGCAATATGTCCAGTCTAACACCTCTTTGTTCTCTCACCCATGTATTTCGTTTTCAATCTCTTCTTGTTACTTCTAAAATGCATGACATATCTTTGATTATGTATTATGATGTAGTAAAGGGAAAATATATATTCAAGGACTTAGTGTATAAAAATATTTCAGGATGTAGGATTACTAATACAGATCATAATTAAGTACCTTTTTGTGAATCATTACTCCCAGATGTGAACTGTCCTGTAGTTTTCATTAAAGGTAAAAACAAACACAGGTTTTAAAATATAGTACATATCAAAATGATGAACGGAAACTAACATGGAAGATACATTAATTAATTTAAATGATTTACAAATGTGTGTGATCAAGTGTATCAATGGTATGAGATAGCATGGATGGTTGAGGGTCATGTGAAAGTCTGAGTTCAAACCTCTATATATTACATATAGAAATGCAGATATGAAAAAACCTGTATTGTAAAAAAAAATTATATTTCAAAATATATTATTAAATAATAATAATAATAATAAAATAAAATAAAAAATAATAATAACAATAACAATAACAACAACAACAACAACAACAACAACAACAATAATAATAATAATAATAATAATAATAATAAAAAGAAGAAGAAAAAGAAGGATAAGAATAAGGAGAATAAGAATAAGAAGGAGAATAATAAGAATAAAAAGAATAAGAATAAGAAGAATAAGAAAAAGAATAATAAGAATAATAAAAAGAATAATAATAATAAGAAGAATAATAAGAATAGTAATAAGAAGAAGAAGAAAGAAGAAAAAGAAAAAGAAGATTAATAAAAGTAATATAAAGTTATTATATTACTGCTTTAATTATAAATATAGGATAACTGAATTGAGAAAAGCTTTCTTACAGTTTGTTTTATTTTACATGCTTAACCGACTTTCGACTCCTATGAGTCATAGACATAGCATAAATTGTAAATTAGGAGCGGGTGTATATATGTTGTTATGGATCATTTACATAAAATTTAAATATGAGCTTTAATTAGGGGAAATAGGCCGTCTTTTTGAGAAGGCACCCACTATTCTTTTTTATTGATGGAATTTTTTGTCACTTGATATGTGGAATGCCTCTTTAATTTTTCACTTAAAGTTATTGTGTTCCATCAATAAAAAAAGGAATCGTATGTGCCCCTATCAAAAAAGTGGTCTGTTCCCCCTAATTAAAACTCACTTTTAAATTTTATGTAAATGAGCAATAGCAACATATTGAACACTCACTTGTAATTTACAATTTATGCTATGTCTATGACTCTTAGGAGTTTTAATGATTTATGAATAAAATTTTAATCAAAATGTTTAATAACATAGACCAGAAATCAAATGTGTACGAAGAAATTTGAGATATTTAAAATACTAGTTTATACATGTAAGTATGTAAGAAACTATTCCCGTGCATATTGCTAGCTGAAAATTTAAATAGAAAATTGTTCAAATCACTCTCCCAAACAGTGTGTGTCAGCAGCGCCCTCTGTGAATAAATATAAAGACTAAACTTCAAACAGTAAGGCTCAAAAGAATATCATTGAAATATCACAAACATTCGGGGAGTGACTTGAACAATTTTATATACGTATGTGTATGTTCTTAGTAGAATGGAATTATTATAAATTCAGTTATATGAATTAGTCACTATATGTAATATTATGATGAAGTTATTTTATCAAAATTACAATGTTCGAAATAATATAACAAGTGAAATTAAAGTTATTATATTATGATATATCTACCTATTTAAGATATCATTAATACATTCTAATTGTTTAATAAATTATTAAGGAAAATATGCGAAGACTTTAGCCTATATGAAATACAAATAAATGATCAATGTATTATGTTGAGTATGGTTTGTTTATTAGGCCATTTAATACTTAAGAAATATGGTTGTACATTTTAATGTAGTACAAATTATTCAAAGAGTTAAGATGAAGATATATAAATATTTTAATTATTTATTACTTTTCACAACCCACTATTGACAGTTTCAATTACCCTAGCAATCTTCTTCAGAACTATAACAAACACAATATACATGAATACAAATACAGTGTACATGAATTTGTAATTTCATGTATTTGTTATAGTTCTGAACAAGATTGCTGGGGCAATCGAAACTATCAATATGTAAAAAGCATTGTAAAAGTAATAAGGAATGTAAATGATATCTATATGGATTTGGCAATGCAATGAGAAAGATAAAGTTATAATGCTTCATACTAATATAATCTACAATACACAAGATGTTAGAAGTGCATCAAACTTTAATCTATAGTTTGTGAGAGACTGAGGTAATTGAATAATATTGAAATGATAACACAGGATGCCTCTATCTTATTTGATGATTATAGGTAATATATGAAATTCAGATGTAGCAAAAGAGAGGGAGTAGTCTGAATAAGCATGAGTTGGAAACATTAGGGTCTTTTTAACTTGGCTCCTAGCTTTATAGTTAACCAAATAGGTAAGGTCTAGATGCAGTGTTCTTAAATCCAAGGCTCCTCACTGATGAAAGCCACAAGCTAGAAACTAGTCTAGAAATGTTGAATGAGTAAATACTAGATAGGGATTTTATGCACAAATCTTCCTGAATCCATTAATTATGAAGGCTTGCACTTGGTGGCGCTACTGTATATACAATTTGGTACTCTCAATAGAATTTGAGATAAAAATAAGGTTGATATAATAAAATTTGAGATGAAAATTTATATGGATATGTTTACATTTAATACTTTATAATTTTAAATAAATCTACATAATACAATTTACTATATATATAAAATAGAAAATTATATAATGTTACAATACTAGCCAAACAACAAAATTTTACTAAATTTTTTCCATAGCCATGATTTCATCTATTAATAAATAGACCTTTCCAAGTGAAAGTCAACAAAATATTATACAACACAAAATAGATTTCCCATCATTCTCTTCAAAAGCCAACTTTCTTAAACATCAAAGGATGTCTTCATGAGATTTCTGGTCTCAGATTATATAAAAAAAATATAATCAGTTTCTTTTACTTTTCTTTTTCTTGAATCTGAGACCATCAACTCATGAAGACATCCTTTGATGTTAAAGGAAGTTGTTTTTTTGAAAAGAATGATGGGAAGGCTATTTTGTTTTGAATATATATGTTGTATGTATTTTGTTGAATTTCACTTGAAAATATTTATTTGTTAATTGATAAAACCATAGTTGTGGAAGAATTTTACTTTAAAACCCAACTTCCTTTAATACCAACCTCATGAGGACATCCTTTAATGCTAAAGGAAGTTGATTTTTGAAGTGAATGATGGAAGACTATTTTGTTTTGAATATATATGATGTATGTATTTTGTTGAATTTCACTTGAAAATATTTATTTGTTAATTGATCAAACAATAGTTGTGGAAGAATTTTACTTCAAAACCCAACTTCCTTTAATACCAATCTCATGAGGACATCTTTTGATGTTTAAGGAAGTTGTTTTTTTAAAAGAATGATGGGAAGGCTATTTTTTTTCATGTGTCAAAGCATCGGCTGGGAAATGAACCCGCCACAACCGCTAATAAGGCAGCTGTGCTGAGCACTCGGCCACCAATGCTTGTCCGGGAAGGCTATTTTTGTTTTGAAATATATATGTTGTATGTATTTTGTTGAATTTCACTTGAAAATATTTATTTGTTAATTGATAAAACCATAGTTGTGGAAGAATTTTACTTCAAAACCCAACTTCCTTTAATACCAATCCCATGAAGACATCCTTTGATGTTAAAAAAAGTTGATTTTTAAAGTGAATGATGGGAAGACATGTTTTGAATATATCTGTTGTATGTATTTTGTTAAATTTCACTTGAAATGGTCTATTTGTTAATTGATCAAACCATAATTGTGGAAGAATTTCAAAAACCAACTTCCTTTAATATCAATCTCAAGAGGACATCTTTTAATGTTAAAGAAAATTGATTTTTGAAATGAATGATGGGAAGACTATTTTGTTTGATATATATATGTTGTATATATCTTGTTGAATTTCACTTAAAAAGGTCCATTTGTTAGCAAATCAAATTGTGGTTGTGGAAATTTTTTATTAAAATTTTGTTGCTTTGACTAACATTGCAGAAGGCAGTATTTAATATATATGCCAAAAAATGATCCAGATACCCAATAAACACCCAGTCCTTTTAATGAAATATATCTCTAATATATAAAATGTTAAAAAATACTAAAAATCAAAATAAAATTGGCATTAAGGAATGATATATAAGCATATGCAGATCTATAACAATAAAAACAAAGTATAATTATTACCTTATATAATAATTTATATTAAGTTACTTATATTTTTAGAATCCAATTTATAACACAAATTGTAGACAAAACAATTCAATGATGTCAAAAATTCCAAGAACAAATAAAAAAAATTATTTAATAGCAGATATGGACAGTCATATCAGTATACATAATATTATTAATTATAGGATATTATCTTTGAACAGTGTGAACATGATTTTATTGATGTTGCCAAAATTTGTCTATGCATAATAAAGATAGATCTTTTATGGTAAACTCACATATAACTTACAATATATCATTTATCAAGAATATACATATTTTATATGAATTCCAGAAAACTAAAAAAAATGTACAATTTTTAACCATAGTGAAAAGTGATGAAATAAAATATGCTAAATGAAATGCTCTCTGGAAGAGACTATCTACTTCAAAATGTGATCACTGTAAGCCATAATATGAAGAAAATATTTATTTTAATTATTTTGCTTTATAAATAATTAATATAAATATAGGGGATTTGAACCCAGACTTTCAAGCACCCTTCAACTATACACACTATCTCATACAACTGATACACATGACCACATACATATAGAAAAGATAAATAATCACCAATATTACATATTTTGTGCTAAACCAGCACTCATCAGATGGTCCAGGTTATCACCTCCCACACACACATATATATAATCAGTGCTCAGTTTATATTAAGATAGCAAATCCTCATACTTTATTGGACAGGCTTCAATCCACTCCGACCTCCAACTCTTTAGCTATCCATATTATTGAAAATCTGAGATCGAAAGCTCAAATTCCATGTTAAATACAAATGTCATGTGACAATCTATAATGTAATATTATAATACTTAACATAATTTGTCTTGATAGATGTTTTATAACAAAAGTTATGTAGAATATTTCTAATTCAAATATATATCTATGTTTTGTTAATTATTTTAATCAAAAAATAATTGGATCTGTTTCCATTTGAAATACTTCTTTGAGTTATGTAAGTCCAAATATTATTTCTTTTTTCTTTCTGAACGTATTCCAGTTGCTATAGCGATTAGTTTACATATAAAAACAATCATTCATTTGATTATTTCCTAAGCTTGTTTTATGGTTATTTAAAATGAATAAAATACGTGGAAATAATATGTAACATATTTTATTAATATTGATAAGTTTATTTATAGGATTTAATGTAATAAAAAAACAAATATAGAAAAAAAATTAAAAGTGTTATATATATACTAATAGCATTCTTTGAGTTATAAACATAAATTTAATCTTTATTTGTCAAAGGTTTTTATTTCTAGTTAAATAAATATTATTTAATATAACGACACATTTTAATCATAAATTACTTTCTCTTTATAAATAACACAAATTACAATTTTCCCACCCCCAAAAATACACAAAATATAAAAAAACAAACTACAAAATAACATATTTATACTAAACATTACCCACAATTCCACTTATCTCCTATATACCCTTAATATTAAAATAAATTTTAAATAAATAATGTTTAGTATAAATAATGTTTAGTAATGTTGTTATTTTGTAGTTTTTTTACACTTGAGAAGTTTGTTGTAGCAATGAAACCATTGGTAGTATTTTAGAGTTTATTTTTTTGCCTAGTCTGATTGATTGAGATTTTTGGATAATTTTGATTATTTATTGAAGTTTAGCTTTACGCTTTCAATGTTTAAATGTTCAATATGTATATACTTTAAATGCAATGTATGTATTAATACAGATGTTATATAATTATAAGTGTATTTGTAAAAAAAAACAAATATGTGTGTTCACATAACTATTATATATTTATCATCTTGTTTTTTCCTTTATTTAAAAAAAATCTTATTCATTTATTTTGTCTGTAAGTATTAATATAGGGTTCAGTCTACCCACTTGCTGGTGCCAAGTACAAAAAAATGTAAACCATAAAAAATGTCTGGATTAATATGGTTACAATTATATATGAAATAATATAAAGAAAGTATATATTGCAATAAAATGTGTATTAAATAAAAAAAAAGCAAAAGGCATCAAGCGTTGTTAGATGAGAGGTCAGTGCAGTCGCCTTGCAAGCAAGCAGTTGGTTGCAGACGGTTGTTGTGGGTTTGCCTCCTGGCTGATGCTATGATATATGGAAAAGAAAAGAAAGCAAAAGGTAGAACACACACAATATGTGTATTAAATAAAAATAAGCAAAAGGTAGTTCATGCACAAAATGTATATTAATTTAAAAAAATCAAAATGCAATTCATGGTGATAGATATTTTAAATGAAAGCAAGGCATAAACAAATCAAACACAGGTGTAAGGCAAGTAGCAACTTCATGAGAAATTAACTTCCCAAAATAAAATCTTTCTCAGCAGCTAGTCCATTAAACAAAAACATGAAATTAAATTACCTGTCAGTATGCAAGAACTGAGATTGTAACTTGGTGCAGTAAAATAACAGTCATTCTTTTTTCATGCATGGCAAATTTACTTCACATATTTTGCCATCAGTATACTTTTTTATTAAATAACTATATAATTTTGATAAATAAATAATCATTTGTGTTGCAAAATATATTATTTTCTTTATTATATACTTGTAGCTGCTATATTCAAAAACAAATGCAGTCATTTGGTTTTTTATCGATTAGTTTCTTCTTTACCTATTGCTAAATATAATGTAGCTCCATTATATGCAGGCAGATAATATACTATATTAGCATTGTTATTAAAACATCCTAAACAATATTGAATTCTTTTTTGCTTCATCTAATATAGTGATGTTTTATTTTACGAACACGTCCTTTTAAAATGTAAAAGAAATTGCTTATTGCATGGAAATTTAAGTTTAGATTTAAAAAGAAATATTTACATACATTTTTTCCTGATACATAATCCTTTAATTATCTCTGTGTTGATTTTATGACCTAAGAACCTCAGATACATTAGGGGATAATCAAGCGATATATGTTAAACCTATGTTATTACTACGTTTTTATTTGTAGATGGATACACTTTTTTTTTCATATGTCATAGCATCGGCCGGGACGCGAACCCACAACCGTCTGCAACCAACTACTTGCTTGCAAGGCGGCTGCAACGACCTCTCGGCTAACAACGCTTGACCACAATTTTATAAATAAAATATTTTTTTTTTAGCAATTTATATCCTCATAAGTAAATTTCACACCTACTGAACATGCACCGAACAATTTAAATTTTTAAACCCTCCCCCCTCTCTCTCTGTGTATATATATATATATATTGATGCAAGACACGATTAAAATCAGGAAAAATATTAAAAAAAAATCAATTTTAGTACTTTAAATATTTAAAATAATTATATAACTATTTAATTTACACACACATAATAAATAAATATTTTTTCATTTGTTCTAGCACACATTTTAAACATTAACAAATAAACCACTAAACATCACGTGATCACCATTTCTTATGCTTGCTCATAACTGTTATGGTGATCATGTGATGTTTAGTGGTTTAAGACCAATCCTGCCTAATAGGATAGTGGTGGCTATGGTTATTAAAGAACCAATGACACCAAAATGCATGGATAGTGAACTGAATTCAGACCTGTATGACTATATAAGCTAATGAGCTTGGATTAAAAATATTTTTGTGTTTTCAATTTTATTCTTAAAGTTTAGTAGTTAAGTACATTAGATCCTGGTGCAGAGCTCTCAGATACAAAGCTCCCCAAGGATAAAAGCTACAAGCTAGAAACTAGTCTGGTAATATTGGATGAGTAGGCACAAGCCTTCTGATCCATTGTTTATTCTGGCTTGCATTGAGTGGCACAACTGTATGGAGAGTTTTATCTGTTTTAATTAGAAAATAGTAAACAAATAGTTATATAATCACTTAAATCCTGAATTAGTTTATATCCTAACCATACCACTTTAATAAACTATATAATATAAACTGGGAAGATAAGTGAACAATCAAAATATAAAATACCATAAACACTTCATAATGCAATGTATAAAGTAAAATTTATTCCTTCTTGTTTATATTTTCAACTATCAAGCAATCATCATATATAATATTTTATATAATGGATTTAAAAATAATAATATAACTTTTCAATGATCTCAATAATTATATAATCTTACTAAAAACTTTAAAAGTATAATAATGTAGAAATATATATATTAAAAAAGAAATCAACTAAAAATAAGAATGAGATAAAAGACTAATATTTATAAATTTATTTAAATTGTGTTATTTTTGAATGTTCCATCATCAGATTTTCAATGAAATCGATGGCTGAAGAGTTGTAAGTTGGAGTAGGTTGAAGCCTGTTCATTAAAGTATGAAGATTGGCTATCTTAATATAAAGCTGAGCACTGATTGTATATATGTGTGAGGATAGTAATCTAGACCAATTGATGCTTGCTGGTTTAGCATGAAATGCGCATATTGGTGATTATTTATCATTTCAACAAGTATATGATCAGGTGGGCTAGCAATATGAGATGTCATGGAGAGTTGAGGGTCATGTAAAAGTCTGAGTTTGAAACCCTTATATATTACATTATATATGTGCAGGTGTGTGTACACCTGTACAGTGTATTAATTTACATATTAAAAACAGTGCATTAAAGGTCTGTCCATCCATCACACATATGTATGTGAATGGATTGTTCTCCCGTACATGAGGGATCAGAATGACTTAATGGTCAACATGAGGAGGATGACAATCTTGGCACTAACATGTGCTTTGAACATTCCACCATCAGATTTTCAATGAAACGGATGGCTGAAGAATTGTGGGTTGGAGTAGTTTGAAGCCTGTCCATTAAAGTATGAAGATTGGCTATCTTAATATGAAGCTGAGCACTGATTGTATATATGTGTGGAGATAGTAATCTGGACCAACTGATGGCTGCTGGTTTAGCATGAAATAGGTATATTGGTGATTATTTTTCTTTTCAACATGTTTATGATCAGGTGGGTCAGCAATATGAGATGGCAAGGAGAGTTGAGGGTCATGTGAAAGTCTGAGTTTGAATCCCTTATATATTACATTATATATGTGCAAGCCTGTACAGTGTATTAATTTAAATATAGAATATTGTATACAATGTTTTTCATATATACGTATGCATGCATAGACAAGCATTAATTATGTAGTTATATATATTTGAATATTGTAGGTCTGATATGACTGCTGGGCAGTTGAAACTGTAAGCAAAAAGGAATACATTTTATTTTATGCATTACATTATTAAGTGTTCATTTAAGGTGTATATGGTATTTTATATATTTATTTAAATTTAATATTTTTAACTGTTAATGTAGATGTAAATTAATTAGTAAATAGGATCACCATTATATATACAAAGTTAAATTTGCAGCCAAGATGTATTGATATGCAGCAACCAATCAGATGTGATTCTACAGGCTCAATGAAAGCTATTGCACATCAATACCCTTTGGCCATTGATCTTGAAAAGGGTTGCTACTGTTTTCATTCAGGCTGCAGAAGTGCATCTGATTGTTTGCGGCTCATTAATATAGCTTGTCTGTGGATTTAACTTTGTATATATAATAGTCATCCCATTTATTAATTAATTTACATATATATATATGCCTTGATAACAGTTTGAAATTATTGTTTGTTATTTATATTGGGATTGTCTAAGTGTTGACTGGCTTTTAATGATTACTTATAAACCCATTTAGCCTTGGGATTCCACCTTTATTTTAAAAGGAGGTTGCCTTAACAACAGTTTGAAATTGTTGATTGTTATTGAGATTGTGTAAGTGTGGACTGGTTTTTAATAATTAAAGGAGGTTGCCTTGACAACAGTTTGAAATTGTTGATTGTTATTGATATTGGGATTGTCTAAGTGTTGACTGGTTTTTAATGATGTATATAAATCAATGCATAATAGACAAGGAAGTGAAAAAATATATAATCAAAATAGTCAATTATAACTACAGGAATGTACAGTCTTTCATTATCATTATTGAAATACGCTGTTTTTCTATTTAGATTTTTACTGGTCTGTTGAGATTTTTTTATTATTTTCATGACTATTTTTAATTGATAAATAGATTATGGATATATGTACATTAATAATGGATTACTGATGTATACAAGCAATATATTAGTAGGATTTAAGTATTAATATATACAAAAAGACAATAAGTTATGAATCTACGGTAAGAATCAGTATCTACAAAAAAAACATTTTTGCTTATGATTTTTTTACATAAACTAAAATCCATATCTACTACAATATGGATAACTAAAAAATTATTCTGAAAAATGTAATCTGTTCACACGACTACAAAAACCTATGGAATCAATATTATGGTATATAAAAACAAGATAGGCAATCTATTATTTAAATTTGTACATGTTTGTTCTTTTTAATTAGAGTATAAAATCTGCAGTAATCATTTCCAATTACTGATAGGACAATATTATATGAATGAAAATCACTCTTTAAATTATTAAATATTAAAATTTCTGATAATATAAAATATGCAAATTTAAAAAGAAGAGGATAATAAATTTATTTTTTAAAGCTTATAGATAATACGGACTTTTTCCTTTGTTTGTATTTACAATTCAAATTTGCAAATGTTTGTTCGTCTGTGTAATAAAGTGTTTTTTTTTTTTCATTTTTATAATTTAATGCTAAGTGCACTTTTGGTGAAGTTCACCCTAATCAGAGGTATGATGATGGCAAACTTTGCTGAAAGTGCATTTAGCATTAGATCATAAAGAAGAAAGAAACCACTTCATTATAATGACAAAGAAATATTTGCGAATTTGAATTTTATAAATAGCAAACTATTGATGTAATAGTTATATCTCTATATATATCCAGTATCCAAAAACTGGCTAGAAGATCTCTAGTCAGTTGTTGTATATATACAAACTGGATTAGATATTGCAAATTAACTGATTTCCACATAGCCTATTGGACATATCACCATATTGCCCTTAAATAAAAGTTGTATTTTAATGAGTAAATAGATTACCATATCTCTAACATTGATTAAGTTATTATTGAAAACCAGATAAAGTGCAGTTAAGGATTATTCAAAAACCTGATGTAAGACTAATCCATTCTTTAAAATGTGCTAAAACGTCAATAATCTACCTATTTTTATATTTTCAATTATGATCAACTATAAATGCCCTATTGTCTACTATCACAAATCTTAGTAACATTCTTACTGGAAATAATATATTAAGAATATTTAAAATGCAATTACAGTTAGCCAAAATTGAAGTCACTTAGTCTAAAAAATCAATAATACCCCATTTACTAATGAAGAGTGAGTCAAGAAAATGACATGTCATTCTTAGAAGTGTTAAGTAATTGGATAACGTTTGTCAAAACCTATCTATCTACTCTGAACAAACAACAGGGTAGATAGAAAACATATTTTGCTTTCTGTGACCAGAAGACAAACTCTGAGCTTACAATAGCAAAGAAACTGAGAATCCTGAAGTAGATTAGTTATCCTAACAACAGAATAAATTTTTCCACTTGTTTAAAGATTACTAATTCTTCTGAGAATTATTGACAGGCCAAATGATTTTAAAGTGAAATTGAGTTACCATTATCATTAAATAAATTGTTAAATGAGTTAGTAAAAGGAAAATTAATAAAAGAAGTCTACTTAGAAAGCAGCAACTAGACTTCAGAACTAGCTATTTATTTAAATTCAGAATAACTATGACATCATGAACTAAGAATATAACACCCCTTATGTGAAATAACTAACTAAGAGGATCTTTACAAAAAATTTAAAAAAATCAAATAATAACAACTTCCAATTATTACAAGTGATCATAAAGGATAATGTACTATTTATATTAAGCTTAAGAACTGTAAACAACTATTTGATTTGACATTGTTAAAGCATCAAATTAATGTATATTAAACATCGATAAATTATAAAGGTGCTTTTGGGTAACTACACAACCATCAAACCTAATGCGGTAGAATATCTTCAGTTCGTAAGTATTTTTTATTTATGAGACTATTTGACATAGAAACTCTATACAGTAGCGCCACACAGTGCAAGCCATAGTAATCAATGGATGCTTAGAAAGTTTTTTCTCAAAATCTTTATCTAATGCCTACTCATCCAATATCCCCAGATTGGTTTCTAGCTTTTGGTCTTCATCTGTGAGGAGCCTTGTATCTGAGAATAGGCACTAGGTAGGAATTTTGTTGCATAAACTTTCTAGCATCCATTAATTATTAGGGCTTGCACTGGGTGGCACTACTTGCTACTGTTTTAACAGCTTGTATAATTATGAAATAATGATAATGTGATGTTTTAGTAATTTAAGACTATTTGAATGGAATAATTGGTATCAGGTGAAGTATATGATCTCCTATAAATTTTACAATCTACTGCCGGATAGAGCTACAGTGACTGAAGTTAGGATTTAGTGAAGTATAGCAATAAAAAAATTAATCCATAAAAAATGAAATATATATATTTAAAAAATAATCCATAATGATTTAAATAATGGTAATAAGAGTGGAAAATGTGATTTCAAATTAGTAACAATTTTATTCAAATAAAGTATTTTAATATCAATCAAGAAATGCAATGACCTTGTTTCATATTTTGCCATGTAATTTTCCAACAGTGTAGTAAAAAAGGTTTTTGGCACGTATCTTCATTACTTCACAATATTTCTTGGTCAACATTTTAACATAATTACACTGAATAGTAAGTCAATGATTATAAGAAGTAATAAATAATGTTGAATAATTTAAATTTGGATCAAAAGCACTGAGAAATGTTGAAAGAAAGATTCATGCATAATGTAACTAGAAATGAACTCACTGAAACTTTGAAAGTGATTTTAGATAGATATTCTAATAATTTATGAAATAAATGTTCATAGTCAAAATTATTGTATCATATAAAAGATAATAAAAATATTAAAATAAGTGATAATAAATCTACATAATTGATTATTGTCATGACTTCTAATCTGTAGTGTCCTCAGCTGTAGCTGAACGATCGCAAATATTAATGCTTAATTATAAATAAGAATCACCGACTAATTTACACTAAATCTTTATTGGTACATAATAATTCACACTAACAACAGTTATGATAATTGGTTAACATATTGTAACGATCCGGAGAATTTGCGACTTACCGTAAACTGCACTACGGGGCGCCATCTAGGCATTTGAACCTAGAAAAATTTATAAAGTAGGCAGATACGTAAGTCAAAAAAAAATTTTTATTTTTTTTTAATTTTGATTCCGGTCGTTAGCCCATGTCACTAGCTCAGTGGAATAGCAGAGATTTAATAAGATAATCTAAGAGTATATATATAAAAAAAGAATAAAATAAGCCACTGCCAGTAATTAACACACAAACATTTATTTATTTCACATATATATAAGATTTAAAATTATTTTAGTATTAGTTTTACAGTTCAAAATTTAACCTACATCTTTAACTTTGATTTTTGACTTTAATTTACATTTAATTACTATTATGTTCCAATTTGACATTTTTAATTAAGTTCGCACAGATAAATTTATGAAAGCTTGTTTATAATGTTGAATATAGATCGGTTACATAGATTCCACGGTCAAAAACATTTCAAAATAAACATAAACGATCAAAATACAAAATCATTGATTACTGACAATTGCGGAGGGAAATTTATACGTAACCCATTAGTATTCACCATAAGATACTTGCATTGTCACCAATAATTTAAAAGACATCCGAATAAATACATTTTAGATACTCACCGTAAGGTATCATTATTTATCGAATGTCTATATATTTTGATCAAATATGGAAACGCAAAACATAGTTAACCAATAAACAATCCATGCAAGCGTCTATAAACAACTTAAATTTAATGCATTTTTATTTAGGGTCGAGTATGAATAGACCAGATAAATTTGCTTTTGAAAATAAACATTCTATCCCTATTTAACCTTAGACTAAAATTCGTAGTCAAACTGGCATCAATTCATCTGATATATCGATGTATTCAATGTAATAAAATACGACAGCACAAAAGGTTAAGGGAAGAAATTGCCTCTTATGAGATAGGAATATTACATCTATCTGCAAAGAAGAGCAATAAAACAAAAAACTCCATAGAAAGGAACTGCGGTATCCGACTTACAATTCCTTCCATAGGCAAACGGAAGTGTGCGGCGTATGAAGCGATTCTGCCCGTAGCGAATCAATATTACATCTACTAATCACACCAATATATCCAATCCATTGACCCAATTTAACCACGAAACAAATAACCTAAGATTAGCCTCCCCTAATATAACTTTACAAATCTATACAGCCATTCACGCCCGACTTAAGTTTAACATTTATATAATTTAACTTAACGGAAAACAGAAATCATAATAAAACTTAAAGAACAAAAAAGTAAATAAATAAATGGAAATGATTTTAAATATATATAAAAAAAAGAAATACATCAAATAACATTATTAATAAATTAAATTGGTCAGATAGGATAAGATTGCAATCATTTAACTCTGGAAAGTTTAATTTAATGTTCATTTTTTATAAAATTCTTACGGTTTAAAATGTTCATCTTTTACAGTTGCTTGCCATGAACGTGAATTCCCATGCCGTCCTAAGATTGGTATCCATTTAGCCGTTGTTTTATTTATTCATCCGGAGGTTTTTGCTTTAACTGGTCCTCCATGTAGAAAAACGATAGTTCATTTCTCTTTCTTTACTTAGCAAAGCTGAAGGGATTGAACCGTGTGTCTGTTTCAATCCCTTCTACACTTCCGCACTACCACATATCTCTCACATCGTAATTAATCATTCACTAACCAATAATTTCCAAACTTGTCCTTTTTATATTAATGTGAAGGATTGAATTTACATTACGTCACTGATGCGATGGTCCTTTCGCTGCGGTCCGATTCCATAGGGATTTCTTCTTATTTGCTAACAGTTTCTATTGTTTTCCTATCTGACTGATGTTTTTACATTTACATGCCCAAGGCTGGTTTACATTTAACTAATTAACAATCATTTCCATTTCTGATTAATTAACTTGTTTTCCAAATCAAATATATATTTTTATCTCTAAATCTTTTTAAGTTTTTGTTTTTAAAATACCCTTTCTATTTTTAATACAGTTTTATTTTAATAATTTTTTTTTTTATCTGTGCGATTTAATATATATGAGTTTAAGATGATATTTAATTTCAATTTTTAATTCTTAAAGAAAATTTTTAAATGCGAACTTTTTAATTTACTTTCATGTTTAATAAATATAAAAAAAAAACAATGTAACGAACGTCTATGCTCGTTACAATATATATATACATAATCTGACTGCATTAAAGTTCAAATCCCCTTCTCTGCCTACAGTAATATAAAATGCACAGTACCTTGCCAAGGTTATGAAAATAACCCTCGTAAGAGCCGCTTAGGGTGTTTAAAATAATATTAAGACCGGTGTGGTCTGCTTTTACTCTAATCGACCAGATTCACCAACAGGCGCCAAGAACCTGGGATCACAGTCCGTAAAGCAGCAGCACTTGTCAAGAACAGAAGCACAAGGTGCGATATATCTTTTTTCCCCCGCTCTTTTTTATATTGCCACAATTTGAAATCCCACTCTCGTCACTTCTTTTCTGGAGTATTAATACATTTTCTCACGTGTGTGTAAACGGCTTCATTTGGTTAGTAATTCCCTTGATAATCCAAACTATTAAACAACGCATCTATAATTACTTTATTTTTCACTTAATTAATTGTGTGCCTTTACTGGCTCTATTTACATATGTATACAACACCTCCCCTTACTCCAGAAAAGATGGTTGCATAATGGCACTATATATAGTCTTTCAGATTGACCGGTCTCCGTATATTCCGCTTCGGTCTAGCTGTATTGCTTTGAGTTTCATCTGGCTTTGAGTTCGATGCTGTATCATTCTCACTATTCGTTGGTGCTGTCTGTATCTCCATTGTTCGCTGTCGTTTCATTTCTGTGGTTTGCTGCTCATTCCACAATAAATCGCATGTAATGTCAGGTAACGTTTGTATTTCCTCTACAACTCACTGACGGACGTGGTTTATGTGTCTTCTATAGCTAGTACCATCCTGTAGCTGCACGAATACTATTTGTTGAGACAGCAGTTTCATAATTATTCCCTCTACCCATTTCTTTTGCAACACATCCTGGACCCAAACTTTATTCCCGATTATGAACTTGTTTACATTTTTGTCGCTGTTGTCATTTTCGGCAGGATCTGGTAGTAATAAGTCTAATTTAATACGCAGTTTCCTGCCCATTAACAGTTCTGCGGGTGATTTCCTGGTGGCCATTGATGGTGTTGTGTGTTGCCACAGCATCGCGTTATCAATTGCTTGTTATAAATCCTGATTACTTGATTTCTTTAATGCCTTTTTGATTATTTGGACAGCCTTCTCTGCCAGACCATTCGACTCCGGGTAATATGGTGGTGTGCATATGTGATGCCATTATCATGAAAATAGCTTTCTATTTCCCTAGCTATGAACGCAGTTCCATTATCAGACACGATGGTTTCTGGTAAACCGTGACACGCAAACACAGCATTTAATGTCTTAACAGTTTCAGTAGCAGTTAAATCTTTTATAATTCAGCACTCTGTCCACTTTGAGAAAGCATCTATAACTACGAGCAAGAGTTTTCCATTCACCGGTCCTGCATGGCCTATGTGGACCCTTTGCCATGCTTTTGTGGTGGGTGGCCATGAATTGTATATCTTAGCTCTCATGTTCATTTCTGTTTGACATGACGAACATTTTTTAATATTTCATTCTATGTCAACTGTAATTCTTGGCCACGAGACGTAGCTGCAAGCCAGTGCTTTAGCTCGCACAACTCCAGGGTGACCCTCGTGCAGTAAGTTCAATTCTTGCTGTCGGCCTTTTATTGGTATCATGACTTGATCGCCCATTAATATGCATCCTTTGCATATAGATAGTTTATTATGATTTGTCCAGAACCCTGGGTCAACATACTGAGGCTTTGAAGATGGCCATCTGTTTTTGATCCATCCCATAAGTATCTGATAGCCCTGATCAGAGCTCATCCAATTGGCTATGCATTTGCTATTCAGTATTTCTAAGTTTAGAGTGTCAATATAATTTATTTCTGCCTCCATCATTGATTGTTCTTGCTTGTCCAGCATTCTTGATAATGCATCGGTGTGTGCAAGCTCTTTTCCTTTTTTGTATTCTAATATGTAGTCATATGCTGACATTATGTTTATCCAGCACATCATATGTGGGCTTAAATGTTCAGGAGCTAAATGATCATGGCCCAGAATACCCAATAGTGGCTTGTGGTTCGTAATTATGTGGAAATTCCTACCAAACAGGAATTGATGGAATTTTTTCAAGCCGAACATTATAGCCAAAGCCTCCTTGTCAATTTGGCTATAGTTTTTCTCTGATTTTGAGAGAGTTCTTGATGCATAAGCAATAGTGCATTCCCCATTATGACATGGGTGAGATAGCACCACCCCCACTCCCCACTCTGATGCATCAGTTGTTAAGCGTACTTCTAAACTATTATTGTAATGCACCAATAGTTTCTCGGACAATAATAAATTTTTTGTCTGACAGAATGCTTCTTCGTGAATTCTAGACCAATGCCACTTCTGATCTTTTTTTAATAGTTCATATAATAGCTTAGCTATGTGAGCTTTACCTTCCAAAAAGGGCTCAAAAAATTTATGAGACCTAAGAAAGCCTGTAACTGTTTAATGTTAGTAGGTGGTGATGCATTTTTCACTGCATTTACTTTCTCTGGGGATGATCTCTTCCCTTTATCAGAAATCAAATGGCCTAGAAACGTCAATTCTTTTGACATTCATATGCTCTTGCTGGCTTTTAATTTAACCCCAGATTTATTAAGTTTTTCACATACGATAAATAGTCTGTTGTGTAACATTTCTTGTGACATAGCCGTGATAAGTATGTCATCATAATAGGGAATGACCCCTTCCAGACCCTGTAGTAAAACATTGATCCTTGACTGAAATATATTTGGGGCTGTGGATATGCCAAAGGGTAAACGATTGCACCTAAATAGACCCATATGGGTCGTTAAAGCCAATATTTCCGCTGATTTTTCGGTAACCTGAATCTGGTGGAAAGCGGAATTAAGGTCTAGCTTCACAAAATAGGAAGCGTTTTGCAGACCGGCCAAAACTTCTTTTACATTTGGGACAGGATAAGCTCCCCTGTTTAAAAATTTATTTACTGTTATTCGATAATCTCCGCATAATCTAATAACCCTGTTAAGCTTAGTTATTACTACTAAAGGTGTGGCCTAATCAGATGTTTCGATGGGTGTTAACACTCCTTTATCCACCAATGACTTTAATTTGTCTTCGACTTTACTTTTTTGCGCAAACGGAATCTTACGCGGTTTACAAACAAGCGGTCGCACATTTTCCGATAATTCTATTTCTACTGGTTTTGATGCGATCAATCCCAGTTTTTCAATGAACAGATCTGGATATTTATTTATTCACTAGTTCATCTTCCAAAGAGATTTTCTTTATATTAATTTGTATCCCGATCTCGCGAAACCATTTCCTTCCTACAATGAGGCTAATTTTACCATTAACAATATATAGGGGTAGATTCGCTTTTTTGCCATTGTATTTAATTGGTGCTTTAACCTGACCAATTATTTTGAGGGCATTACCATTTACATCTCTCACCTTAATATTTGTTTTTTCTAAAACAATATTTGCCTTATCATATAATTTTTTCCAATCTGATTGTGAAATTATGGAAATTGCCGATCCGTTATCAATTTCCATTTCTATTTCTTTACCATAAATTTTAAGTTTAATCATAAACTGATAAATACTTTTAACGTCTAGATTTTTAATCATATGGGTGGTTGCAAATTTCCCTCCCCTATCATGAGGAATGTGGGAGTGTTCATTTATTTTTTCTTTGTCATCTTGTCTACAGATACATGACAAATGACCTTTTTTGCCGCATTTAAAACCCGCTTCTTTCTGCCATTTGCATTCTCTTGAAATATGGCCCATTTTGCCACAACAGAAACATATTATTTTAGCATTACTAGTATTTGACTTCATTGGGCTTTGATTTCCTCTGTACATTTTGAATACCCCCATTTTTGTGGTTTCATCCGATTTACATCTAAAAGCTTGTGCCTGCTCCAATATTAGCTCATACGCTATACCCTTTTTGATGGCCATTTCGTAGGTTAACTCTGTCTCTACTAGCAATTGTTGTTTGAGCCTATCATCGGCCATGCCCCAAAGTAGCTGATCCATTAAAATTTTGTCAACGAAATCACCATAGTTACAATCTTTAGCCAATTCTCTTAAAGCTAGATTATAATCATTAATTTTCTCGCCGCTAAATTGTTTTCTATTTCGGAGAGTTAATCTAGCTATGTAGTGAGAGGGACGGGGGCTAAACTGATCATCTAACTTCTTGATCACTTCCTCGTACTTGACCTTCTCAGGCAAAGGCACTTCAAAATTTTTATGAATAACCTCAATTACTCTTTTCCCGCCATAACACATTAGGGCCGCTATTTTTCTCTTGTTATCCTCAATCACATTCAAAGTAAAGAAATTTCAATCTGTGTTCTATATAATGGCCATTCGGACATGTTACTGGCGTCGAATTCGCCTATACTATTCTGCCCTAACAACATAATTTAAGGTTGTTTGAGACTGCACCAGAAATTTGCAGTGTCCTCAGCTGTAGCTGAACGATTGCAAATATTAATGCTTATTTATAAATAAGAATCACCGACTAATTTACACTAAATCTTTATTGGTACATAATAATTCACACTAACAACAGTTATGATAATTGGTTAACATATATATATACATAATCTGACTGCATTAAAGTTCAAATCCCCTTCTCTGCCTACAGTAATATGAAACGCACAGTACCTTGCCTAGGTGATGAAAATAACCCTCGTAAGAGCCACTTAGGGTGTTTAAAATAATATTAAGACCGGTGTGGTCTGCTTTTACTCTAATCGACCAGATTCATCAATAGGCACCGAGCACCTGATATCGCTGTCCGTAAAGCAGCAGCACTCGTCAAGAACAAAAGCACAAGGCGCAATATATCTTTTTTCCCCGCTCTTTTTTATATTGCCACAATTTAAAATCCCACTCTCGTCACTTCTTTTCTGGAGTATTAATACATTTTCTCACGTGTGTGTAAACGGCTTCATTTGGTTATTAATTCCCTTGATAATCCAATCTATTAAACAACACCTCTATAATTACTTTATTTTTCACTTAATTAATTGTGTGCCTTTACTGGCTCTATTTACATATGTATACAACAAATCTATAACATTATTCACTGATATAGATTGAAACTTTTGTAGATCATATTCCAAAGTATAAAATTTACAACATATCACATACTATACCAGTACCAAATTTTATATATACATATTTATAAAATTCCAAATTATCCTCACAGATGTTATGTTTTTCCAGTCACACCCTCTGTGAATAAATATAAAGTGTAAACTTCCAACAATATGAGTCAAAACAATATCCTTTAAAATCATGCTGCTTGAAAATCAGCCTTTATATATTTATTCATAGAAGGTGTGACTGGAAAAACATAACGTTAGAGGGCGTTGCTGGAAAAACAACGTTAGAGAGAGAGAATGATTTGAACGTTTAATATTTGAATTTTCAACTAGCGATATGCCTAAAATATTTTATATATATTTATGGTATCATAATATTTTTACTTTGTGATAAATTAAATTGTTATAAATTTATTACTACATGTAGTTTTTTATATTGCTTGTTTGCTAGTCAAAGATTAGAGCTGCCTATATTTAAGCAGATTTAGTAATGTATTTATAAACTGCTATATTTCTATTATATGTATAATTCTGTGTTAATTATAGGCCCATTGTAAAATTGAATATTAATATTTGTATGTATACGTATATTTAACTTACTAATATAATGTCAATTCTGTTTTATGTTTGTATTATTTCATTTCAAAAACTTTGATGAAGCCTAATAATTCAGCTATCTAAAACTTAATTGATTTTTTTCATTTATTATTTTTATATTAGAGAGAAGTTAATATTTGTTTGTATATTTAATATAATAAAAATAATTCTCTTGATGAAGTTTAATAAAATAAAGATTTTTTTTTTTATTGGAAGAGATATAATTTTATATGTAAATTGTAAAATTGTATATAAAACAGGAAATAATTTTTATTTTAAATAATCATATAAGATATATATATAAACAGAGTTATAAAACTGGTTTGTGTTACTATTTATTTAGATTCTAAATGAATACTATTTTTATAAGGAAGAAATAAACACTAAATAAATAATTTAAATATTTCTTTTTTCATTTTAATTGTTCCTAATAGGCAATAAATATTACTCCTATATTTACGGAAGTCAAAATTCCTAGTGGGTGATTGAAAGAATTGCTTTTTAAAGTAGTCTAAATAATTTATTTATATCAAGCATTATCTATATAAAGGAATATTTGAAAAAGTATAATAAGGAAGAAAAGAGAGAAAAGATATTAAAAGGATTTAATAAGTATTGAAGGAATTAAAAATCACTGTATATAGCAGATAAAATAAATTTAATAAAAGTATTAAACAGAATAATTGATGAAATTTGTAGAAAGTTTAAAATGAAAGCAGAGAGGTAACTAAAAGAAAGTGTTATAATATTTGAATTGATGTATATATAAGTTTTGGTTGTATTTTTATAATATTTGAATTTTTGTAGATCTGAAGAAGACTGCAGGAACAGTCAAAACAGTTATTATATTAATAAAAATTGTTTGCTTAAAGGTATAAGAAGATTGTTATTATTTAGTAAGATATATTGTTGTAAAAGAAAGTCTGTGAAAATAGAAAAATGGGTAAAAGATTAAAAGATAATAGTTGGGGAAAAAGTTATAAAAATAAAATGGCAAAAACTAAAGAAACTTTTAAGATGATAAAAAGATTATTCTATGGTATACTGAAGTCAAACATAGGAAAAAAGCATGTTAAAGATTTTACATGTAGCATATGGATTAGGAACTTGTGTAATTAAGAAAACAGACAATTAAAATAGAGACTGAATAAAATAAGTTGGAAGGATAACAATATGATGAGTAATATAAAAATATTAAAAAGAAAATAAAGAAGTTTATTAGTGTAAAAAATACTAAAACTGTGTTTAAATATAAAATTTAGTAAGATTTATTGTACCAAATATACTTTCAACACTTGCTTGTTATATTCATGGTTAATCTGCTGAGAACATTTTAACAGACTAAGCACGAATATGACGTGAAAGCATTGAACGTATATTTGGTACAATAAATCACTAAATTTTATATTTAAACTTAGTTTTAGTATTTTTTACAATATGGGGACATAGAATTCCTGGAAGTGCTTAGCTTATCAATTGTTATGTATAGCTTCATTAATTGCGTATAAAACACAAGCTTAGTATAATAAAGAAGTTTATTTATTGAGAAAACAAAAAAATTAATGAAAAATTGAATTGGATATATTTGTGGAGATTCTGTATTTAGTAAAGAGATTCAGACTCGTAATAAAATATATATCAGACATCTATCAGTAGGAATACATGAAAAGCATGAAAATACCTTACAATATATTTTTGGATAACATTATCATTAATAAAATGTCCAAAAATTCACTTCAACATAAATCTGGTTCTGATTTTGGAGGTTATCTGGGTACTATTTATAATGACCACAAACATTCAATAATTTTGAACATTAATTTGTACTCTCAGCAAAGCAATAGAAATGGCTTCTTTGTTCCCATCACACTATTTCTTAAAAAAGTGATAGAACTAATAAATATTACATTTTAGGAAACATTCTGAAATAACAATTCTATAGTAAATGAAGGGGAGTGATAATACAGAGTGATGATCCAAGTTTTCTCACCAGAAGAGGAGTAATACATCTAACTATGGTCAGATGTTGGGTCTTTGGGTAGGATGCCATGAATGATGCAATGAAGTACCTAACCAATGATCATGTCTATCTTCAATGGGCTAGCTCTAGGTTTACATATTAAATTCAGACATAATTTAGGCTAGTTCATCCATGCCTCACTCCTCTTTTGGATTCCACATGCCTCAGAATTCAAACCCAAGGAGAATGTTGCACTTGACTCTCTTCAGGGGTAAATTTATCTTAGACAACAATTACAATACCTCTCTATATAAGTTCCAATTAAATGGAAGACTCATCTAACCATGTTATTATATTATTATGATGTAACAGAAAGTATGTGTGTGTATGCGTGTATATCTCATTATGAATTGATGAACAATAGGATAAATAACTTTGATAAACTAGAGACCATTTAATGAAAATCCAAGTTAACAATATTTATTGACTAACAAAATAAAAAACTCCTTTAACATAAAAAAAAAGTATATACATGTGTGTGTGTGTCAAGTATGTATTCCTATCATATTAATGATTAAATATGTTTATTACTCCAACTCTTCCCATAGTAGGTATACATAAAGACACTATATATTTATAAAATAGATAAGAGTATCGAAAAGAAAAGCTATTAATTCATTGTTACAATGATCGTGAAGCTAACTAACTTTTAACAAGATTATATGAAGGTGTGTACAAAGCTTTGTAGTATGATTCCAACTGTAGAGGTTCCATATTCTTTGAGAACCCCCCTGGCTATGTACAAATTACTTATGGTTGATAGAAAAGAACACTCATGTGAGAATATTAGTCATATGTACTGAATAAACAAATATAAGCAATCATTAATTAACAAAAAAAATAAACAACACAAACTCTGTCCTATAGCAAGTGCTTGTTTTTAATATGGAATAATATCAAATAAAATCTTACCCTATTCCATATTGCTTACAGCAAGGATGGTGATAATAGATCCAATATAATGTCATTACAGAGGGAGATATACCTAAACCTCATTCAGTAAAAAAAATGTCTAACTTAACAACTTTCCTCCCTGCATTTTCTTGATTTCAACTGCAATGGACTCTTCCAAGTTATAGAGATTTAGGTTACCAAATGCGAAAGTGAAAAAAAAAATACACAATTCTACAAACATATGTAAATTAAAAAAAATTTACACAAAAATTAAGACTTTCTTCAAGTTATTTTGCATAATGTTCATGAGTTAGGCAACTAATGTCTCTGATAGATACAGTTCATCACTGTTCCAGTCATCCCTTTTCGGCAAGTCATGCATTACCTGCAGGGACTCCTTGGCGATGTATTTGGAATGATGTTATCTCCATATTCTGTCGTTGTTTTCATTTTGTATCCATCTGGACATTTACAACAGGGCATTTGATGTTTCAGCAGGCTTTACACAATTGAATATTAAACCATTGTGCTTCCTATGGTCAGGGCTGACACTATTAAATTACATTGTTTTGCAGTTCGTAAATGATTAAAATTTTCTTAATTCACTGTTTGGTATTTAATAATTTTTATAAGAATAGAATTATTTCATCATTTATACATATAACTATGCTGATGACATTCTATTTTGTTATTTTATCTGTCTTTGAGGAATAGTGGTCTTTTTTATTTTAAATGTTTATTTAAATCACTTCACTTATTTTATCCAACTGCATGAATCTATTAGAATTCTTTCTATTTAAATATTACCTGCAGTTTCTTGTAATTTGCATTATATAATGATCAAATGAATAATTTAAAGTGTTTGAATAATCCGTCCATACTGTCTTAGATTCGAACATTCGATTTTCAGATATTGTTATACAGCTTTTGTATCCTTTAGAATAGTAAAAGATGATGGAAATGAACTGGGTTTGTTTTTATACTGGACCTGACTTCTGTTGTTTAGTATACTTGCATTTTATTTCTTTTTCCATCGCGGTGTGAATCCTATTGTTACATGTATTATATTGATTGCAAGTAAAATAAGATTACATAGTAGAATTATGCTTTCATCTTTCGCATTTGGTTACCTAGTAACTGGTTTGACCTTAGGTCATTACTATGTTTACTTAGTCTAAGTCTTGTATAATAACAATTACAATACATTGACATGGGACTCATTATTTGTATACATATATATTAGCATGATTTCTTTTTTTTCATATGTCAAATGCATTGATGGGGAAGCGAACCCAGTCCAGCTGCTTGGAAGGCAGCTATGCTAACCACTAAGTCACCAATGCAAGGTTTCTATCTTTCTAATAGATAAGTGAAACTAATCTATCCTGATATTTATTTAATATAGCAAAAAATAAATGTTTGTTTTATCTACTAAATATATATATGGAGAAAAGAAGCTAAAGATAGGAAAAGATGGATTGAACTTGGTGAGATCTTCATCCTGCAGTGGATTGATAATGTGGTTGATGATGATGATGATATATATATATGTGTGTGTAGGTTTATTTACTCTATAAATGAAAATACATGCTGAACCACCTATTAACTAAATTTACATTATAAATGAGTTTGATTTGGTAGCGAGAGTGAACAAAGGTTGGATTGTAAGCTACCCTTACAATAGAACATCAAATATATGTTGAATATGATTAAGGTAGAACACAAACTTTATTTTAAAAAATATTTAACTATAAACAGATTGTCTAACTACTATTTTTATTGAAAAGAATAAAAAAACTGGCAGTTTTGTTTGTATCATAATCATATCAGAAAATTAAATGTTCTTTAGGTAATGCATTTATGGCAGACATCTTAAAAAACTATATTAAAGTTAAAACTAAGCAGAAAATTACTTGATTTCATCAAAAAACCTTTTAAATATTGAAATAGTGATCAATCTTCATGATATGGTAACTTTGATTCTCTTCTTCATTAACTAATTTTATTTTCATAAATGCTACAAATCTTAGTTTTTAATTATTGTCAGCCATTTTTTAATTTTTCTGAATTGTATTCATGGTCAAAGTATATCATCCTACATTTAATAAGACCTATATATTCAACATCCTAAACTAATAATTGACTAATTTCTAAAAACATTTTTGCAAAAGATAAAAGAAAAGGAGATAATGTCATCATCAAAAACTAAGTCTCCATTTTGAAATATCATCATCAAAAACCAAGTCACCATTTTGAAATATCATCATCAAAAAACTAAGTCTCCATTTTGAAATATCATCATCAAAAACTAAGTCTCCATTTTGAAATTTCATCATCAAAAACTAAGACTCCATTTTGAATTGTCATCATCAAAAGCTAAGTCTCCATTTTGAAATGTCATCATCAAAAACTAAGTCTCCATTTTCAAATGTCATCATCAAAAACTAAGTCTCCATTTTGAAATCTCACCATCAAAAACTAAGTCTCCATTTTGAAATATCAAAAACAGTCTCCATTTTGAAATATCAAAAACTAAGCTTCCATTTTGAAATGTCATCATCAAAAACTAAGTCTCCATTTTGAAATTTTATCATCAAAAACTGTCTCCATTTTGAAATTCCATTAAAAAGATAAAAAAATCTTTAAAAGAATCAGAGTTCTGCATATCATTTTCAGATTATGTTAAATATAACATCATTTTTAATATCATAAAAAATACAATGACAAAAATTTAATTCAAAATGTCAGCGTTAATGTAAATTCTTTATACTTATCAATATTGATAGCATCTTCCTAGACAATACAGATGGGTTTAAAAGTAATTACAGTAAAATCACTATTATTCTATCATCTACAGAATCAAGCTTCAATACTGTGGATCATATAAATAAAGAGAATTTGAAAAAAAAAGAAGAGATTATTGAGCTCAAAACAAAATTGACTGGACTGATGAAGTCTATCAGGCTAATAAAAAAAATCAATTGAAAATCATCAAGAAATAATTATAACTGGGAACTAATCCAAATATATAATAAACCAATGATGACAATAAATTGTTGACTTTGAAATGAAGTTAGATCATTTAAATTTTACAAATTGAAAGGTATTGGTGTTAAACCACTAAACATCACATGATCACTATCTCATACTAGCACATAATTGTTATTAAACAATTCAAAACAAAGCAAAACTCTCCATACAGTAGTGCCATCTTGTGCTAACAAGAGCAATCAATGGAGGCCCAAGGCCTCCATTGATTGCTCTTGTTAGCACAAGATGGCACTACTATATGGAGAGTTTTGCTTTGTTTTGAATAGTTATATCTTCCAGGACACATCCAAATGTCATTCTTATTAATAATTTAATCTTTATCTTTCTTATTGCAATGCCAAATCCAAATAATATTAGATATTATTTATGTACTTTATTATTTTTTACAATGCTTTTTGCAACCCATTATTGTCATTTTGATTGTACAGCAATCTTAATGCAGAACTTCTACTTACATTTTCAAATCTTAATAGTGAGTTGTAAAAATCATTGTAAAAAGTAATAAAGAACATAAATGATATTGATATTATAATAATTTAATTACTAGATGTTTCTATAGAAAAATTTCCGTTTCTATGTCGTCATATATGAACTATTTTACATATGCAGGAGATTGGTTATTTAAAGGGAACATCACATTTCTATTTAGTTTTTAAATTCCTTTTTTATTCTTAGCCAACAAATATATATATATATATTTTATATGGGAAACAGGAACATTTCAAATTCAGCTGACCAGTTTGTAACCATTTGTAAGAGTTTTTGGTAAAAACAAGAAAAGAATTAGAATTTATTGCTACATTTTTATTTATACATACATCATGTACGTGTGCATATATATTATTTACTATTTATTTCAATTTGCATTAACATATGGGCATTGTAAAAATATGCGATATTTCTAATGGTCGTGGGGTATTGTTGAATTATTTATAAGAAGCAAAATATTTATCTGAGAAAACTCAGATATCAAAGCAGTTGGATTAATAAAAAATCTTTAGATAGCATAACTTTCATTTATCACCTTATCCATATAACATTTTACTGCCAACGGAATAATAGATCACGAAGTGTAAGTTAGATTGCATTTCAGTTAAATAAATGTACGCGTTTCATAATTTTTAATTTATACGACTGTTTATAGTCGTTAATACTGCAATAATGAAATAGTTTTATTTCACAATCAATTTTTTCTTTTCAGAATTTTTTTTTTAAAGCTGTGAGCTGAGTAAAGAAACAAACAAACAGGTGTTATTGACCTCATTGAAAAAATTAAAAGACTGAAGTGGAGTTGGGCTGGACATATTGCTAGAAGAGATGATAACAGATGGGCAATTGAAATCTTAAACCGGATTCCAAGAGATTGTAAAAGACCCAGAAAGAGACCACATGTGAGATGTATGGATGAAATAGGAAAGTATGCAGGAATGATGTGGAGAAGAGAAGCTAAAGATCGGAGAAGATGGTTTGAATTTGGAGAGACCTTCATCCTGTTGTGGATTCATAATGCTTGATGATGATGATGATGAGCGCATGTTATTTGCAAATGTGACCTTATTTATATAATAAAAATTAGATGTTTTTGAATTGTCATTAAAAAACTTGTTATATCATTAAGTATCCTTGGTAATGTTAAGGTATATTGTAATAATGGTTGCAAAAAGATAAGATGTTCACTAACGTACATTAGCCCATGTAATGAGTTTATTGACTTTTTACCTTGAATACAAGATCACGAAACATCATATTTCTTTTCGATTTCCTACAGTTATTATATCTTCTAATTGACAATTTTTTCATTGGTCTTGTTAATACATGTATTCTTGCATAAACACACAATCATATAAACACTGCCTTGCATGATTTAGGGCAATAGAGCCATAGTAGTATTGAGTATTGAATGTCTTGAGAAAAAATTAACTTTATTAAATTTTCATAGTGAAGGATTCATGAGGAACCTTATCGATAAGTACTGTATGTGAAATTTCTACTGACTGTTGTCTTTGGCAGGATAGCTGTTGGTTAAAGCATTATCTTAAAATTCAATATTCAAGAATCTAAGAGTTCAGGTTTGATCTCCATGCTAGTATAGTCACTGGTCAGGCCAGGAACACCTGAAGAAGAGAGGAGAATAATACTTTTCAAAATGTTGTGTATATACTAGCCTTCTCTTTCACTTTCTTTGCATATCTTCATATAATCATATATATATATTGCTTATAACACTTCTTTCATATACACTTCAATGCACCAAATTTTCTTAAAAATTTCTTTATTTTCCTTACAGTTTCAACTGTCCAGCAGTCTTCATCAGAGCTCTATCAAAGTTTTTAAGAAAATTTGTTGCATTGAAGTGTATATGAAAGAAGTGTTATAAGCAATATATATATGTATACTAACCTGTGTGCTATTACTAACAGTTAAATGAACTCGGTCAATACTCAATACTATACGATGGAAATATCCAATATATAATCAATATTTATTTTACGAGAAAGAAAGAATCATAAATATATGTAAAAAAGGACTGAAGAGTTCTCATTTTCAGAAACAGACATTTTTATTAAGAATGATTGGTGCATATATTCAGATTTTTTATTATTTTATTTATGAATAAATTTAAAACAACTTTTAAAATGTTTACATTCTTTATTTTAATTTAATGCTAATTATTATATTTCCTTAGCTTTATTGTTTTTTGTAGTATGTTAGTTTTATGGATCATTTAATTTTTTTTTTTTCATGATGCAGTATTATTTTATTGTGAAAATTATATCTTCAGCAAAATGCTTAAACAAAATGAATATGGTGTTTTCAATAGCAAACCAGATAATCTTAATCTATACCTTTATCTTTCTTATTGCATTGCCAAATCAATATAATATTAATATCATTTATGTTCTTTATTACTTTTTACAAAGTTTTTTTACAACCTACTATTGACAGTTTCGACTGCCCTAGCAATCTTCTTCAGAATTATAATAAACACAATACAAATGCATGAATACAAATATACATGAACATATAATTTTATATTATATATATATTGTACTCATGTATTTGTATTGTTTGCTATAGTTCTGTAGAAGATTGCTGGGGCAATCGAAACCATCAATAGTGGGTTGTAAAAAGCATTGTAAAAAATAATAGAGAACATAAATGATATTAATATTATAATCTTAATCTAGTCATTGTGATAATAAATGAAGTCACAATTTTGTTAGAGATATCTTAAAGTAACATTGAATAAGGATTTCAATTTATATCACTACAATCATTAAACAAAAGGGAAACTAAAATAAATAAATATATAAATATGCTTTTCTAAAAATAAATACACTTGGGAGAGGAACACAGCATTAAATAATTTGTTTGCTTATTTAGTATTAGGAGGATCTTGATTCATAAAAAAAAATGAGATGTAACTTTCAAAATTGTTCAGATCTATAAATTGAAATAATTTTGTAAGCATTTGCCAATTATAATGCAGTATAAGTTTTCTAAACTTTACGTTGGGCATTTCTGAGAGCTACTTAGCTAGATATTCTACCCTTATTACTATTATCAGGGCATCAGTTTTCATGAGTGGACACAACTTGGTTTGTCAAGGAAAGTGTGCTTAGTCAGAAAATGTAATTGGAAAACAATATCTAAGTGATTAGAAAAATTGAAAAGAAGACTATTAAATTAAAAATATAACAATATATTACTTGGAATTTGTGTTAATGTTAAGCCTATGACAAAGGTGATTTTTAAACAGTGTAATGGACATATTTGTACATTCATGTAACAAAATCCAGAGTCCAGGCAAAATATACCAAAGATGATTTAGATGAGATGGTGAGACCTTGAATCTGACCAAACTTCAACTCATTTACCAGCACTCCATGATTTAACACCCTATGAATGACACTTAAGAGGCTACACATGGTCTCAATTCTTCAGTGAGCTGACTGAGCAAAGGGAAAAACATGAGATTCTGGGAAAATTAATAATTTATATTGAATTAAAAGCTAAATAAACTAGTTAACATGCTAAGACTTAAACTAAAAGAAGGCATATTATACATATTAATAATAAGAATTTGGATAACTTAGAGTTGGATTGAAGCAATGACATGAAACAAGTTATAATTTTTAATAGTTTATTAAAATAAATGATTAAATAATAATTCAATAAACAAAGAACATTAATTATTTAATGTAAGATGTGTATGATTACACATGTAGGCATTACAATAATAACGAGATAAATCTAATACAGCGATCTCATCTTGCGAATTTTATCTTAATGTGTAAAAATGTTTACAGTTAATAAATCACGCCTATTACATTTTGATATGCCAAGCTATTCTTTGGTTTGCCAATAGTATGAGATAAAACATTAGCCAGGTCGATTATTATATATAGCATTGAGCTGATCATTTAAATATTACAAAGGAGTAACTTATATTACGGGTTCAGACTATTGCTGAAGATTATTAATAATGAAGAGAACTGGTTACATTTAGGGGCACATTTATAGTTTATGGCACTAACAAAATATTAAAATAAGATAACTGTAATTGTTCATAGCCTTCAGTATCAAATAGCAGTGCCCTAAGACAGAATGTCTTGCTATAATAATAAAGAACATTTGTTCAGGAACTTGGATCGTCCATTCAAGGGTCCTGGCCTTAAACTCAGTAACATGCTTGGTGCTCTAACCTGAACAGAGGTGGACAGGATCAGCCTTCAATGCTAGCCTGTCAAGACATAGCAATACATTAATACACCAATGGGTGCTTAGTAAGAACACCCTCACAATGCATAGTAATGCACATATGTATATATAGAATCAATTAACTAATGCACCTAAACAGGTAGTTTCTATCTGCTACAACTAATTTAATCCAGTTCTTAAATTAGCATATAGTAATCATGCTAAATAAAAGGGTTAAGTAAATCATTAATCTAGTTCAGGGGTCCCCAACCCTATGCTCGTGGGCACCATGGCACCCGCAGACCATTTTATGTGTGCCAACCGCTATCCGAACATGATAAAAAATTATTTATCTGATACAAATAAATTTAATTTTTAAATATCTTTTTGTACATTATATGTATTATTAACAATATCCAACTATAAATTTACATTGAAAAAATAAATGGTGCCCGCCACCTGGCGGATATTATAGAATGTGCTCTTAAGTGCAAAAGGGTTGGGGAACCCTGATCTAGTTAATACACTAAATCTGTATTCATATATATATATGCGATTAAATTAGGGAGGAGAAAGTATATTTAACAGCCTTAACAACATTTAAAAATATACTTTTAATATCATCCCTAGCTAGCATCTTAATTCTAGCTAATAAAGTAAATCATAAGTTTAATAACTTGTTACACAAACCTTAATACAATAGAATATCAATAACATAATGATAACAATAAGCATGTCACAATCGATTATTACCTATTAGAATAGGATTTCAACACAGTGCTTTATTTATGCTAAGAAGCATTGTTGAATTACACTGGAGACTCAAAATATATACATATCATAACACATATAGTAAAATAAGGAAAATGGAATAATTAAAACAGTAATTATAGACATGATTAGAGAATTTAAAATAAGAACATTACAGTTATTTCAAATTAAAATAATGAAGTTACATTATTTGAGATTCATGCAAGTTTACAGTTTCGTTATAGAAATGATTTAATTTAAAAGAAATTAATAATTAAGAATGAACGTTAATAGATTTACAGTAGGTAACTTCATATTTAATTTACAGTTTAAAGACTAATTTATAGAGCTCTGTGGTGTTGAAGAATATTACCATTTTTTTCAGCAGCTTAGACATCAGGCAAATGGATGTAAGCATTATGACACTCTTCTCTGGATAGGTTGCTTGGTGCAGTCTTTTCTCAACAGCAGGTTGTGTCTGCAACTCTCCATCTCAGTGATAATGATCACATGCCATGGTAGCATGTAGGATGAGGTTGGAGATGACCATTCTCCCATTGGAAGAAATGGCAAATCAATGGCCATCCTACTCGCTCATTATAGAATCCAACAGGCATGGATTTTGGTAGCAACGAATAGATAAATTTACAGAGTATATTTTAAAGTGCCAAAATATAGGCTATTTATACCAATTTCAAATCCTATGTTATTGTTCCTACAATCTGGATTCACAGTGGGGTGAATACATTCATACCTGTTTACAAGGTCAACTTTAAATTTAAAAATTGACTTTACTATTGTTTAATTTTTTTAAGTCAATAAATTTAGTTTGGCTTGGGACCTTCAGTCCCGAAGGAATCTAAAATAGTGCTGTTTCATTGCATTTTGTCATTGACTAAGTTTTGGTTTTGAAAATATTATTGCAAAAATATATATTTAGAAAGTTAGTCTATGCATTATTTTATAACCAAGTGCATGGCATCATTTTTATTGACAGCATTGGTGGTTGAGAGGTCAGCGACAGCTGCTTTACAAGCAGTTGTCCCAGGTTAGCAGGTTCACTTCCTGGTTGATGCTATGACACATGAAAAAAAATTAATATAACTTTAGAAAATTTAGCAAATCTTTGAAACAATATTTTGTTATATATATATGCTAGTCCTAGGTGAATTTTATACATATATATGATTCTCACTGAAAATTAAAGAATTGACTTCTTTTTAATAAATAAATTTATAATTTTAAAAAGATCTAATTTTTAAATATAGACACACTGTAATATCTATAAACCTATAATATATCATAGTCTGTTCTCACACATTTATGTGTGCTGATACATATATAATGATATTTATATTGATATATGTGGCCTCAAGGGGGTTTAAAGTTAGCACAGATAGAGTTATGGGATAAAACAGGTGAAATGTATAGCCTGTATGAATATACCATTTTATCAGGAAGCAATAAGTAATTAAGGTTTGAAAAAAAATGAGGATGTTTCTTGGTGTGCAGATTAGCTTCTGAGTTTTGGGAAACATGTTTTTGATAAACAGTAGAGATGGAGTTTTAATAACTATATAAAGCAGTATAAAAATTTCAATTGAACATCAAAATAGTTCTTCAAATTAGACATAGATGTCAGCAGCCAATCATCATGCTATAATAATTTTCACAGTTAAGTTAGGTATGTAAAGAATTTCAACAGAGTTAATTGGTAGTTTTTTTTTTTTCAAAAAATAAAACTTTATTAGCTAAAAAGATACATGAATAAAAGCGTCTATATAAACTTGAGTTTTGACTTAAATACTGATGCTAGACATTATCTCTTTATACAAGTAAAGCTGAGGAGTATTTAATTTTCTTAGGACAGGTTGACACCAGCCCAGGATTCAGTGTTTAATCTATTGGGTGCCAGAAGTCGATCTCTCATGAAAATTTGTCAAAATTTTGATAAAGGTGTCTCTGACATTATTATCTGAGCACCCAAAGATGTGCTTGCACCTGGTGAGCCAGAGCACAAACGTGAGGAATGTGGAGGTTCTGATGGTGGAAAAAAACTCCTGCCTTGATAGCATTTTGGATACAGAGGGAGTATCTGTGGTCAAAGGACACCTGTTGGCAGGTGTAGGATCTAAGTGAGTTGAAATGACAGGAATACAAAAGTTGAGTAAGTTACATCTGTAGTTGAGCACAACTGACAGCATATTGAGCTTGGAAAATCCTCTTGTAATCAAGAAACCCCAATTACTAGATAAACAAATAAAGCTAGCTAATATTGTGAAAAGTCCTTGTTAGTACATTCTTAGTACAATTATGGAAACCAAATTTATACTTATAACTTTTTTAAATAACTGCCTAGAACCATTAAATATGCATTAACCATCAACCCACTGTCTAGAGGAAAAAAGATCTGTTCAAATCTAGCATAGACTTATATGCATATTGCCATGCCAAGAGAATGTTTTGTCAGATACTGAGATAATTTTATTTCCTGAGTATTAACTGCTTATAAAAGATGATTAACATCTACTCAGTGAATCTACAAATGAAAGTGCAAGTCAACCACATAGAAAGATAATTATATTGTGGAAAATATCTGAAAGTGGACATCCTTAATTAACCTTAAGCATGTAAAGAACCAGACTGGCTAAGCACCTGAAAAATTAAATCCTTCTTAAATTATATATAAAGTATCTGGCTATTATATATATTTAATATTTTTAATAGTTAATATATATGGAAATTAATTAGTAAATGGGATCAGTGTTATATATATGAAGTTGTGCAGCAGCCAATCAGACTGATTCTGCAGGCTGAATGAAAACAATAGTGAACCTGTCCAAGCTACTATCAAAATGAGGTCTTCGTATATATATATATATGAAATATCATTAATAATATTTATTAGACATTCATCTACTTCATGAATAATAGTTCTGTAGGGTAATTTTGACTACTTAACTCTTAAGTAAGGCATGAACTGGTTTCTATCCACTTTAAAGATCTATTGGAGGGATGTAATCATAAACACATGACCAAAAATATGTGAAACAAATGTAAGATTCCCAAAATGCATCTGTGGTGAACCAACAGTTATCACTTGGCCTAAATCACAATCTCTTACAGGTATCTTTATTATTCAGTATATATATAGATAGCAAATTACTATAGTTTAGTTATTTTTTAAACTTGTTAAAAGATTTATTTTAAAAATGATTCAATTCACATGTACTTCTCTCTTTTTCATATAGCATATGATTAAAATGATTGCAAAGAAATATGTATTTGATAAATCATGGAATTACTTTATTTACAAACAAACTAATATCTATTGAATTAGAATGTGTGTGGATGTTACTTTTAGTTACTGACCTTTTCCCCGTTTAAATGTAATATTTGACAAACTTTACAATCATTGCATGTTCATTTTCTACAATATATATATATAATTATTTTTTATAATAATAATATTTAATTATTGAAATCAACATTGCTGATTCTTGCTTAAAAATCCATGCATGACTGGATACTGCTTTCTCTGTTTGTAATATAGTAGTTATTTGTATGTTTCATTTGTCATTAAATACCTATAATTGATTTGCATGCATCCACTAATTATTATAATTGATTTCAGGTAACATGAAATTCTCACACCCATGTGCATAAAATGATTTCAAATATGTATTTTGCCTTTATACAAAGTATCTACTACATATTGAATATGTAAGTAGAGGTATATGAACTCCAGATTTTTCAATATATTCATTCTCCACTTCATCTCAAACAACCAATGCACATGACCACACACATGATAAAAAATACATGTTTCCCAATATATCAGTTGGGTTACATGGCACCCAGCTACATATATATAAAGAAAAAGTAGAAATAAACGTAGACATACATACATTTTTGTAGATATTTTTCTACATTTACACTGGGAATAATAACTGTAAAGGATTAAATAATTCTGAATTTAAAATAGAATTTTATTATAAATTAAACAATTTAAAAGGATCTAATAAATATTTGTAATTCTGATTTTGAATTTAAAAACAAACATGATTTATTTTTGAAATCTTTTAATTAATGCTTGTATATATATCACTATCTAAGTAAAACATGTAGATCACACCTTTGATAAAATTTTAAAGTTGCTCTCAAAAGTAGTTTTTAATTAAAAGGGATTTGAAAGGATTAAAGATACAAAAATAATTTAATTAAAACAATGTTTTTATCACATCACCCAACCACTCTTATAAAGTGTTGATAAAGAGATTAGATTAGTTAACTTGTAGATTTTTTAAGAGCTGGCCAGAAGTTTTGGTTTTAATAGTTTTGAAAAGCAGTAGGCCAAATTGGCCAGCTGCAGTCTGTTTTTTAGTTGGTTTTAATATTTTGAGATGCAGAATAGCTAGCTAGCTGGTTATATAAAAATAGCTTCCATGGAAATCTAAGGGAGGACAAGTACAGCAGCTGCTTATAGTTTACTATGGAGTCATTTAAAGTCTGGGTTTACTTCTAATGGATCAATTAGCCTTAAATGTGGGCAAGACAGTTTGCTGTCCTGAATCTCATCAAGCCCTAGACAGAAGAAAGCTTATGGAATACCAACATACCTGATTATACTTTCCTGATGTTGACAATTGCCTGACCTAATGGTGATACTTTCCCATAAGCTTGTCAAAGAATTGGTAGATGTATGCTTCTGTGTATACATGAAAGGAACCAGACAAATGCATCATGTTGCATATATATAACATGCATTGTTTTAAATATTTTTTTTGATATGTCATTCTCCAAGTGAGATATATAATGATTTTGTTTAAAATCATTTATTGAGAAAACAAAGACATTTTGAAATTTATATTTTAAATTCTAAAAGTGTTATAATTAATTAACCCAATCTGTAAAAAAGGCTGATTTAAATTTTTTAAAGAAAAGGAACAAGAGAAATTTACTGGAATATATATATATTTAAGTCATTTACAATTGACTGAAAATAACCTGATAAAATGGGACTTTTCTAAGCTATCAAAAATTGACTATACTTATTTTTGAAAAGAAAAAGCGGTGGTTGTTTGACAAAATGATTTTTTTGGTATACATATATATAGGTAAATTTTAGGTAGATTCAAAATGGAATTAATAATTATAAAAATGAATGTCATTTATTATTTTGACAAAATTAAATTTGTTAATAATTTGTACAATTCTATATACATGTTTAAGTAAATCTGGCATAGGTATTAGTATTATTAAAAATAAGAGTTGAAAAGTTTAATTATGCATTGTTGTAGGACAATTTAAATATGTTCAGAAATTACATGCATACATATGTGTGCATATATATGTGTCAAATAGGACATATGTAAAATTTAATCATTTTTTATAATTTTATTAAATGTTAATGGAAATATATTTATGCAATAGTAAAAATCACATCTGTGATTATACATATTGTATGTAAACCTATTGGAACCTATATGTAAATCACAATGTAATAAATCAAATTTTGATTTTGTTAATCAACACATTCATGTAAAGTTTAATCATTTTTTAATTATTAAATGTTGATTCAGATATGTTCGTTTTATATCAAGCCACACGCCTGTGTGCTGAATGAGTTTTAGTAAACCTAGTGGAACATATATGTAAATCATAACTTGAGTTTGTAAATCACAATGTGATAATTTTTTATCATGTGTTAATCAAAATCAGGCCTTAATGTATATAACCATATTCTCAAGACCTTAATACCATTTTTTTCATTGTTGTTAATAAGTTTGTATTTCATTGTTAAATTATTCCAATGATTTACTTTTAAATGGTTTTTAGATCATATGTATTGCATCATCATCTTGATCAATGTAACACTAGTAGAGCTTGTTCTTTGAGCTAGATTCATGCATAATGGTCTGTTTATATGAAAGATGTATTTGTAGGCATCTAGTGATGATGGTGATCATCACAATCATCCTGGTTGGTGCTAAAAGTACATTATTTAATGCCCATGAACTATATTTCATTTTAGTTTACTCTCTATTAAAATTTAAATTTATAGTTGACTAGTATACTAATGGTAGTAAGTGGCCAGAACATTGATGATGATCAGCATGTTTTAATATCCTAGCATTATAGTTTTTGATTATGTATTCTGATGGATGAGCATTTAGTTTGCGCATCCAAATTGTTTAAATAAATGCCCCAAGCTGGAAAAGGTGCAATAGTTAGCTTGGTCTATATACCCATTTCAAATCCAGTCACAATATTGACTGTTGATTTATTTTTGATTGCTAATCAGTCATGATAATGAATGGTTATTTACTTAAGTATCACTTATTTTTATTGATAATGCTGTTTGATATATGATTAACTATACTTTTAGTTGCTCTAAGAAGTTAACTGGGCTGATCTCATGCTCTAATATATAAAATTGCTTATATATTTTTGTGATATTAAATCTTATAACTTAAATATACTTGTTTGAAAATTTTATATTTTGAACTGGGTTTGATGATTTTCCATCACTCCAGGTACGACCAGCTCACTCCCCATTCTGTTACAATACAGCACCAGAATCCATCAATTGGAACAGATCAAAATCTCCAACATGTACATACAATAAGTGCTCAGCTTATATTAAGATAGCAGTTTCTCAAAATTTAATGGGCAGGCTTCAATCTTCTCACCCTTCCAACTATTCTACCTTCCACCACATTGAAAAACTGACAATGAAATGCTCAAAACCCTTATTGGATTTCATATTGCAATCATACCCATGAAGACATTACATCAATTTAACCCCTCATATTATAGGACCATTATGTATCCATATATATTAATAGAAGAATGAACTGAACTTATACTAAGATGTAATCTATTTCCCAAGCAATTCTTACATGACATGATTACCATCTCTTATACTAGCACATAATTATTAAACAAGGCAAAACTCTCCATACAGTAGTGCCATCCTGGCATCCACTGATTACTCTGGTTGGCACTACTGTATGGAGAGTTTTGCCTTGTTCAATTCTTACATGTTTGAATCATTCAATATAAGCACATTACAAGCTGCCTTAAAATTATATATTGCTTGGGAGGTAGATTTCATCTTAGTATAAGTTCAGTCCATTCCTCTCCTTTAATATATATGGATGCTTAATGGTCTGATAATTGACATAATGTCTAAATGGGTATGACTGCAATATCACATCCAATAAGGACTTTGAGCATTCCATCATCAGTTTTTCAATGAAGTGGACAGTTGAATAGTTAGAGAGTAAAAAGATTGAAACCTGTCCATTACAGTTTGTGGAATTGCTATTTTAATACAAACCAAGCATTGATTATATATGGGGGGGGGGGATGATTTGGCCCAACTGATGACTTCTGGTTCCACACAATATATATATATTGGGGTCCGTGTATCTTTTTTGCATGTGATGTAGTCATGTGTATTGATTGCTTGAGAAGGAATTGGCTGAAAAATCCCGAGTTTAAACCCCTCTACTTACATATATGAAACATTCAGTATAAGTTATATACGGCCTTAGAATTATATATGGAATAATAAATTAATGTTAAACATTTACAGAATAGTAAGTAAAAACACAATTTATAAAAGCTCAAATAACAAACATCCATTTTGTTTTGGTTCAAGTTCGATGCTACTTTTCTATAAATAACATCATTCATTTTTTTATTCAATCCCTTCATATCTCTTATCGTCAAAAGGTGGCTGTTGCATTTAAAATAAAACCCTAATAACCAAAACTATGTGCATATCAGTTTAACTTAATAAATTAGCTTACTAATTAGCCTTTCAAAACATTAATTAATTGCTGCTTAATTTTTTTTAATGACTTAGAAAAAGAACGTCATGATTTATTGCTTAATTCGATCATTAGCCAAAAAAAAAAAAAAATTGTATATATATATAGACATACAATCTGACCCTGCAGTTTTCCTCAGAGCTATTCGTCTTTCAATTTTTAAGAAATTGAAATAGCTCTAAGGAAGACTGCAGGGCATGAAACATCAGACTGTGTTAAGAAATTGAAATAGCTCTAAGGAAGACTGCAGGGCATGAAACATCAGACTGTGTTAAGAAATTGAAATAGCTCTAAGGAAGACTGCAGGATAGTAAAAATATCAGATTGTGTCTATATATGTAAAATAATTTTTTGGCTAAAAAATGTCTGAAAGTGTAGAAATTGTAATTATTGTATTTATGCATGAAATATATTTATTACGCACTCCAGAAAGCAAACAAAAATATCAATAAACACAATTTAAGCCTGTAAAAAAAATATTTGTCACAAATCGGTTAAGTTCTATAATACGATTGTCGCCAAATACGGCGACAAAAATGGCGCCACCATTATTATTAATAAGAATACCTCCTTACAAGAAGCCTTTATACTTTTAACATATGAAAACTTGAATAAGACGTAATATCTTTTATTTTCAATCTCTAAAATATTCAAAGAATTGTTAGCTTTTAATGGAACAAATTAGTAATTTTCTTATACTCTCGACTTATTTGAAAATTTAACAAAACATTGTTACAATTTCCTCATTATCCCATATTTTATTAATTGCCAATCGAAATATATTTCAGATATTCGAACATGTGTCTAACCCCTCTCCCCCTACACTGTCACCATATATTGAAGATACTACTCATCTATTGTTAAATTACTTAATGGATTCTTATCAGTAAGCATAATTTTTGCATTTCTTGGTATCATTTCATCATATATTCTTCACAAAGATTACATAATTTCTGTTAGAAATTGTTTAAAAACATCGAGAAGTTTTTTAACCATTAGCAACTTAATCTTATCCCAAAAAAAATATTTTTATCCTTTGTTTCTGTTCACAAATATAGGCATTAAAATGCCAATATTTTTACTGCCAATTAAAGAAAAAATTAAGTTACAAATAAATTTAAATCTTACATTTGGCTCCAATACGTCGATGATATTATCTTAAATTTAGGTCCACCCATTAGAAATCTTATTTGAATTTAATCCTATAACTTCTTTCCATAGTCAAAATGTATACTTTTTGGTATCAGTTAGTTTTAAGATTGGACATTGAAACACATATATTTCAACAGATATCCTTTTAAACGCGAGCAATTTTTCCAACCAAGAATATATTATAATGATGATTATATCAAATATACAAACTTTTTCAATACTTTTAAATCGCATAACTGTTTTATTTTCAAATAAGAATACAAACTCTACACGACTGTGGAAAAAGCCTCTTGAAAATGACATCCATTCTTTTAATGTTCAATCTTGCAGAGACAATCCAATATATTTTTAGGATTTTTTTTTCATAGCTCATATTGATGGTATGAACTTTAATCAATTTACAGCAATACCACTTTCATATATATCTTATCTTTCTAAATTTTGATGCAACATAAGTAATATCATGTTCCGAAATGAAAGTGTAAAATGCAATGCAGAATGTAAAAATATAACATCAATCATGCAAGCAACAAGCCAAATAAATTAGATTGATATGAATGACAGAATATAACATTTTACAAAATAAGTCCGATAGATCTTTCTAAACATTTTAATGCTCAACTTTGTCAAATCTGAGCTACATGTACTGTACTATCATCTATTGATTATATCTTTCATCATATATTAATATCTAAAATGAATTAAACTTTCCTCCACTTCATAAGGAGACTTATTTTTCTTTAGTTTTTTTTTTTCAATTTTGATTTATATTACTAAGATTTATATCAAACATCAGCTAAACGGACAATGTAGACAACAAACAAAATATTTCAAACTATGTAAGAAAGTGTCAAAAATTCAATGAAAAAGCAAAATCTCATTCATATGACAGGTTGATTGTGAGTTAACTGCAGTTAATGATAATAAATGACAATTTTCTAAAATAGCAACCTCCAAATTTTTCAAGTGCATTTTGAACCAGTAAGAAAAACACACTCTATTTCATAAATATAATTCAAATTTAATTTTGTGTTTCATCTACATTATATTTATATGTGAAATGGACATTTTTACATACTTATCTGAACAAATAATTATAAATTACTAAATACAACAATTTTTTATCTAGCGCCGTGCTTGCAATTATATTTCATTCCAATATCAGCCTTTCAAGCTAATTGAGCACGCGCCTTTGATAGTGTTAAATAAATGAATACTCTCTTCTTCATTCAAGATATAGCATTTATGCATGAATAAAAAGAATCCCTCTTATTCCTATGACTCAAATTCTTTTATATGAGCAAATCTGATCTTCAGAAGTTCTTCAGATTTGCTCATATAAAAGAATTTGAGTCATAGGAATAAGAGGGATTCTTTTTATTCCTGCATAAATGCTATATCTTGAATAAAGAAGAGAGTATTCATTTATTTAACACTATCAAAGGCGCGTGCTCAATTAGCTTGAAAGGCTGATATTGGAATGAAATAAATACAACAATGTAAAACAAAAAGTAATTTCAGTATATTTCAAGTAAGAACAATAAAGAAATTCAGCTTACCTATAACAATTAGAACATATTTTTAATAGCTAACATTGGTGAAAAAAATTATTGCACAAAAATATTTTTGAATGGTCAGAATTCATCTGCCACATTTGTATAAGAACATACGTTGAAATTCAAGTCACAAGATCAATTAAATGTACATTTTGATTAAAGTAAATTCAGAATTCTCCAATATTCATCAGTAAACTAGTCTTCAAATTAGATAAAAATTCAATTTCCTTTTTTTTTTTAAGGAGTAAAGCATAATAAATTCTCCTGGAAATGGATTTGTATTGTTTTTAGAAACAAAATCACGATTCAAAATTTCCAAACTCTCAATTTTAAAGAATATAATTTTATTAAAAAACATTTATTTTTCATAGCTTAATAACAATTTTCTTTATCTTGAAGAGAGTATTAACTTTTTAAAAATCACTTCCAAAAAAACTAATACCAGCCATATTTTTTACTATAGAAAAAGATTGGAAAAATTGTCACTTTTTTACATGAACTTTATAAAAAATTGATATGTTGATTTATCATTTCATTACCAAATAATGTGAAATTCTCCCATCAGCAAAGTTAATAAATTAATTATAATGAAAACATCCTGCAGAATTCTGTGCAAATCTGAATTATATTTCATTTTACAACTTCACACAATGAATACATTTTGTATCATGCTATTTCAAGAACATTATTATTTTTCCCCTACTAAAACACTCTATTATTAGATATACCAGTTTTGGCAGGAAGTTTTACTGTTACAAAGATTATTTGTTAATCAGAATATATCATCCCAATATATTGTATCTTACCGTTCTTGCATCTCAAAGCCAAACAGGCATATCAGAACAATTTAATCTCATTCAGTCAGAAGATAATATATATGTTCTCTTGCCTGATTCAGCGAGTTTTTATATATTCAGTATAATAGACTTTAGTTTGTCAAAATGTGATTTTCTATACCCTATTTTTTCCATTGTTCTGCGCTATTAAGTATAGCAGTTTTTTTAAAAATGACAAACTTCAGATCTATGAGTATCAGAACTGAGTCTCACCTGAACAATATGGACCAAAGCGAAATTTGTTTATCATTAAGTTTTTCAAAAATTTATAAGGATCTGGGATCATTATAACTCCACTTTAAACAGCGTTGAAGAAAATTCCTCAGGGTTTTCTTTCTATTCTGGATGCTTAATTTTTAATCTGATTAATTATAATACTTTCAAACTATCATGTCAATATTTCATGACATATTTAGACAAACATCATGCAAAATAATGATCAGTGTAATTTCAAAATTTAATGCGGATTTGTTATAATTTCTAAGTTTCTATAATTTAATGCCTTTAAATTTCAATGCAGTTAATTAACGGAGAACTTTTTTTATTAGGAATTATCTTAATTAAACGCTTTATTGTTTGAACAGCATGCTAATATTCTCATCATAACTTATAAAATAAGGTTTCTTTGCAAGAACATTGCTTTTAACCAATTATTTTTTAAAATATATAAAAACACAGCAAAGGTGCATCCACTTTTTGTTTTAAAATATATATGTTCTACAATAATATCAACAAATAAAAAATCCTTCTCTTTTTTTCTTTTCAAAAACTTTATTTTTTATCTCAATACTGAACATATATATACAAAACTCCAACGTTTCAACTGTTTTATCTCATACAGTCATTTTCAAGGATATCTTTCTCCCACTGCTATACAAAAGAGTAATAAAATATAGCAGTGGGAGAATGATATCCTTGAAAATGACTGTATGAGATAAAACAGTTGAAACGTTGGAGTTTTGTATATAAATGTATATATATGTTTAGTATTGAGATAAAAAATAAAGTTTTTGAAAAGAAAAAAGGAGAAGGATTTTTTATTTGTTGATATTATTTTTTAAAACTAAATTTTATAAAAGGAAATAAAATAAAATCTATAAATTTCTGAAATATCTATTGACTTATAAAAAAAATTATTCCACGGAAACAATTTATTCTAAAAAAGATGGCATCCCTCTTTTACGTCCCCTTAATATTAAAAAAATTGAATTAAAAATTAAATTTTTAAATATGAAAAATTAATTAAAATAAATAAAAACATATATATTAGGAAACATTATAAGTAAATATAAAAATGATAATAAAAATAATTAAAGCCATAAATATCTGTAATAACAAAATTAATATGCAAAATAATTAACATGTAACTTGAAAAATTTAATTTTAAAGCATATTTAAATATTGCATTGAATAATTATAATTTATATTTTTATAAAAGTTTGTTAAATATATTTTTAAATGCTTTTATTGAAGTTAAAAATCTGTTTGTTCATTTATTTGTTAAGTTTTGATTTTGTTCAAATTAGAATGAAATTTTAAAATTGAAGTTTAATATATTTAAATTCAATAGAATGCTTGAAATCTGGTATATAAGTAATTAATACCAGCCTAATCTATTCGGAGTACTCAGCTTTTCAATAGGTTACTTAGTTTCCTAGGCATGGAACAGAAAGTAGAAAAATACTAAAAATATTCAAGAATTTTGCATATCAGTTAAAAATTATTCTTATTTGTTTATAACACTATGCAGTAGAACAATTTTTTTTTCTTTTAATTTAATATTTTTTAAACATTTTAAAAAAAAAAATTTTTAAAATAAAAACTGTCAAAATGTAATAAAATTGTTTATAAAAAGAAAAAATGACCATTTTAAGCAGAAAAGTTATTTACAGATTTCTTATACATATATAATTATATACACATATTAAATATATACATAGAGTATACATATTAACTTACAATAGAAATATGTAGTGATTATATATATACACTGTATGTGTGAAATAGATTTAAAGTAAAATTATATATATTAAGAGTTCATTTACAATATAGTTTTGGTAAGCATTTTTTTAAAAAAACAAAATTTCCAATGAAAATAAAAATGTTAAACACTTTTCATGTAAAAGAATATTTTATCTTTTAAACACTTATATAGAAATACTAAATATGATATATACATAAGGATATACATTTTAATTTATAGCAGAAATATCTAGCAATATATGTATATCAACTGTAAGTGTTCAGTCAATTTAAAGTATGATATAGTTTTATATTTTCATTTACTGCGCCTATATTAAAAAATTAAAAGATTTTTAAAAAAATAATTAAATACTCTTATTGGCCATGTACTAAAAATAATTGTTTGTTCAACCAACAATTAGAGTTATTAGATTTTTCTTGAAATAAAAGCATGGGAGGTCCAGAAATTGTCAATTCCTTATTTCTATTATTTAAAAATCAGAAAAATACTTGTCATTGGTTTAATTATTATTTTATATTTGGTTTTAAAAAAAGGTTATTCAAATTTTTATAAAACATTTGAAATCAATTTCTAGTTTTACAAAATTTTGTTTCTTAAAATTTAATAATTAAGATGTATTTGTTTCATAATTATGTAATTTTGTATCTAAAAATTAGGCTACAAAACGACAGTGAATAGTAGATAATGGGATGATAAATGACTGGTATACCTAATATTTAATTGCTTCTATTTGAATAATTCAATATGTTTTCATACTTCACTAACAGATGCGTGTGCTTATTAAATCCTTAGCCAACGCTCTCTTAATTATCTCCAGATTAATTTTTGGCCTACACCTTTAGCAGTGATAAGTTTGGAATCTGTATCTAGTGCACCTGCATCCACAACTCATCAATGACTAAGGCCATAACAAGGATATGGATAAGACCACATTAAATGATTTAATAAGCCCTACCATCTAGCAACTATTAATTACTTAAACTTACAATAGATGGCAGAAATATTTTACAATGAGATCTGCTACAATGAAAACTTACGGGGCCAATAACAAAATGAAAACTTTTTCTTACTACATTAGACTTACGCAGCAAGTGTAAAGGCATACATCAAATTCTAGAATAGCATAAATCTTTGCAACTTAATTTAGTCATTAATTCTAATCGCATATTTCTATCTTTAGTGGTGAAAATATCGTATATTTTTGTTTAAAATAATGGATTTATTGTTCGAAAATTCATAAGACATTTGAGTGCCAGGACTGTGAGCTCCAAAATCAATCCAGGGACTTGAACCCAAGTCAGATACTCTACGAACTGCACCAAACCATGCCGAGGGGCTTAAAATTATTCTCCTAAATGCATATACTGAAAACATTTTCAGCTGAGCCATGAAAGCAAAATTTGAAATCTGATCACTAAATACTGTATGAGGAAATGGCAAAAATTTAATTGATAATTTAGAAATGGCAACTCAAGCCACTAGCCAAAATAATAAACATTACAACAAGCATTACTGGCTAATTAGAAATTAGTGCACAAAATGTTTTCAGAGTACTTCAGCTTTCTTTGTCGCACTATTCAAAGCCGACATGTTTATTATTGTCGATATTTTTGTAGTTTTTATCACTTAAATTCTTTTTATCTGAAATATTAATTTTAATAAGATGCCAAATATAACATTGAAAAATCAATCACTAATGAAATGAAAAGAGATCATTTCTAAGAGAAAGCTGTAAAACAGTTGGTGATTTAAATTCTAAATTGGTATGCATAAGTAAATGTTCACTATTAAAAAAAAATGAATCAAAAGATGCACAAGATAGCATTACAAAAGTAATAAAAACTCATTCGCTCGTAAAGATGAATCAAAAATAAATGGCAACTAATGGAAATTTGTTTTGCTAATGTAGATTAATCAAAACAAATGGCACGTGAAAGCATTAATAGAGCAATCATTTGTGAAGAAATCAAACAGTTGTTTGAAGATTTTTCTAAGTCTCCTATTGTTAATTCTGTTCCTGCAAAGGAGTCTATTGCTAGAAAAATATGGTTCACCAGCTTCATAAAAACAACTATATTCACAGCATTCTAACACATGAGACTATTAGTGCATATGAAACCGATATTGAATGTTATCTACCCATCACCTATTATATATAGATAATATAAATAAAATGGTGTTAATTAAAAAACTAATAGTAATAACAATAAAACTAATAAATATAACTGTAATTAAGCATTATATACAGTCTTTTAATCATCAGAATAACTTTTGGTTAATTCCTTACCCCCCTCGACTGCCCTTAAATTCAAAAAATAAAATGGAAGTAAACGTCATCAATTCAAATCTCATGAATCCTGAATTTTAACGTTAGCAGCTTGCGTATAAGATCAAAAAACAAAATGGAAGCGAACATCAATTCAAATTGCATGAATCCTGAATTTTAATGTTAGCAGTACATAAGTTGCTACCGTTAAAATTCAGCATTCATGGGATTTAAGTTGATGACATTTGCTCCCATTTTGTTTTTGAATTTAACGGCAGTTGTGGATGGTTAAGGAATTAACCGAAAGTACTTCCGTGGATTGAAAGACTGTATATAATAGTTAATTACCATCGTATTTATTAGTTTTATTGTTATATGTTTGTGTTTGTTATTTAATAACTCAACAAATATTGCATTAATCTTGCAGAATTCTCTTTCTTTTTTTTTTGGAAAATTACGTAAGCTATGAATTTTTATTTATTTTTATCTAATGCTTTTAAAAACTTTGGTAATTTGCAATATAAAAATGCAGTGGAATAGTTATTATTTTCTAATGACATCATAAAAAATACAAAAAGAGGGGAATATTGATTGAAAGATTATAGATTGAAAGATACTATTGCTGCATATTGAAGCACAAACTAGAGAAATGGAGATAATTATAGTTTTCGGTAATCCAAGATAAAATTTTATTGCATAAATATATTTTAAATTAATTAAATCTTGTTTGGACCAGGTATTTGATTTTTCTCTTGCAAGTGGAGTGTGGAAAAATCCTCAAAGTTTATCAAACCCAATAGCAGAATCATAGTTTTCGATAAAGAAAGATGAAAGTTGATTTTGTAAATATATTTTAAATTAATTAAATTTCATTTGTACCATGTAAAGTAAAATCCTAAAAGTTGAAAAGTTACATTTTTTGCGATACCGCTGTTGATAACTTATATATTATTAATTGCGATGTAAAAATGCATTTAAATCTTAATCATTTTAATGTAAATATTACACAAATATAAAAGCCACACAAACAGTTACATATTGAATCAATCTTGATGAATTTTGCATACTTTTCTGTTATTTTTTAAGGATATTTAATTTTGATAACTTGCAATACAAAAATGCATTACAATAGTAACTTTTATGCAACCAAGTCGCAGACATGGCAAAAGAATACCAAATAATGAAAATTGTCATTTACGATTAGTTAATACTACTGAAATTTAATCAAATTTTAGGATTTCAGTTTAAATATATTTAACATCCTGGTATGGTACAAATGAAAGTTAATTAATTGATCTATTTCATAAAGAATGCTATTAAACTATTCAAATTAGAACTATTTTATTTGACATCCAACAATGCGTTATAAGTCATTTTAAACTGCTGTGATAGTCATACATTATTACTTCAAGTAAATGTCACTTATTTTAATTAACAAGTACATTATATTCTTTTAAGTTCTGTAATCGACAACTAAGATAAATACTGGAACGCGAAGACAAAGAATTCAAGAATATTAATCATTTATCTATTATATCTAATATATATAAATTTGGAAGTTGGTTTATTTATTCGTTACTTAATAACTCAATAAATATTTCAACATTCTTGATGAATCTTGTACGATTTTCTTTTTTTTTTGAGCTTTGCTTTATGGTACTTAATTGTTTTAAAAAATTTGTTAATTTTACACTAACATGAATGGAGTTGTGGGGTCAGTTAGTCTTGTAAGAATACGCAAATTTAAAATCAATAATTTGTGAATTTTTATTCCAATATATAAGGTGATTTATATTTTAATTTTACGTTTTTAAAAGATGAATTTGTTTTTATTAAAATATATATCTACCACCCTGTTATATCACATACAGTGAACTCCATAATACAATTTCTTAGCATTGCTATATCTGACTAAACCATTTATATTATTGACAGCTAAGTGTCAGAAACGACTATTACTCTTTCTCCAATGGTAGTGTTGACTACATCAGTGATACAATCAATTACCAGTTTGCATAACAATTAATTATACATATTCTTTTACAATTATATTTTTGATTTTTCAGTTTAAATGGTCATTTTGGGCAGTATCTTTGGTCTAGGCCATGAGCTTAAAATGTATTATATCTAAACATACTTAGTTCAGCGTAAAAATAAAGAACACGATTAAGTAATAGCATTCAGGAGCCAAATAAAGGTACATGTGAGTTTTCAAGCAAACCAATATGGCAGCCTATATTTTTGGTAAATGTACAGTTTCGAGGTTCTATAATCTACCAAAGATGTATTAGTTGTTAAATTAAAACAAAATTAATAAATTGATTATTAAATTTTAAAAAATGAAAATTCCAATTAAACTTTTCTTAAGAAGCTTTTCAATTTTTTTACTTATATCATGGGAAGCAATTGTCGTACTTGGTTTCAATCAGCGAGTTTCTTTTTGTTAGCAGTTTTTTTTTTGTAAATTGTCATAATGATAAAAATATGGGACCTTTCTGTCACAGAATATAATGTAAAGGACTATTTCCAAAAGTACGAGATTAATGGTCAGGATATGATTGCATGTTGCTGACTGAAGTATAAATATTGTATTTATATTTTTTTTTTCATTTTTCTATTAATAAATAAATAAACTGTAAATATAAAATAAGTCATTTCCTTGCAGGCATTTTTTTGTAAACACTTTTTGGGGCCCCTGAAACTATAGATTTATCAAAAATCAGGGCTGCCATTTTGGTTTACTTGAAAATCCACAAGTACACAAATAATTGGTTATAGTAGACCTTCACTGTAAATAGAATATATTCTAAATATGCTTAGATATTCAATTAACTATTCTAAGAAAAATAATTTTTATGTTTAAAATCACATTGTACTGTGCAAAAAAAAAATGTTATTAATATAATAAAATATTTGTATCACATTTCTTTTATTAATCTTTCATATACCATCAAACTTATCCTGTATAGTCTTAAAAATGTATTTATTTTATATCGGAGATCGATGCTACAAAAGATCTACAAATTATAAATAATAACTGGAAACTTCAAATGAAAGTTTTTCACATAAAACTTAATATAATAATCAATCTAAATAAAATTGAAACAAACAACCAATTATATTTACAATTATTTAATTATCAACCTGGCTTTCATCTTTTATTGAGACTTTTTCAATAAAAGATGAAAGCCAGGTTGATAATTAAATATAATTGGTTGTTTCAATTTTATTTAGATTGTTTATTATATCAAGTATATATCTATAACAACATTGTGGACAAATAATTTTTTCTGTTGGATATTTGATCATTGTATAATATCATATACAATTCAACAGCTTGCACCTTTGGATTAAACAGAGATCCTGAAAAATTATCCTTTCTCTACAATCCTTTTATCCATTAATCATGTTTGTATAATGTGACAATATATTATTTCATTTAAGCATGTGAATATTTTTTCAGACCTTTATTTGTATATTCTTTTTGCTTTTACTTTTCTATATCTCATTTTATTTAATTTTTTATAAATAATATTAAACATATATAACAAGTTATTTATTTATATAGCACTACATTTTAAGTTTGTAATAATCATTAAAAAATCACTCCTCTACACATGCACTGTATAGATTAAACACTTCAGGAATATTCTCCTTTCCGTACACAAAATAAAGTCTTTTGAAAAAATAAAATGAATCCACCATACCTTTTTAACCTAAATGCATATGTATAGGCAAATCTTAAGCATTTAGAAATGAGTGTGAAGATCTCAATTAATCACTTTTAATTCCATTTATTATGTCTTAATGATTGCTGTTTGTGAAATTTTTGCAATTTACCACTGTCAGTATTAGATGTAATATTAAATATATATAACAAGATATTTATTTATATAGTGCTACATTATTACTAAAAAGAGAGATGACATCATGAAATGTGTAGAAGACTTTTATCAAGAATTATATACCCCCCCCCCCCCCCCCCCCAACCCCCCCCCCACCCCCCCCCCACCCCACCCCCCCCCCCCCAAAAACAACCCCCCCCCACCCCCCACCACCCCCCCCCACCCAAAGAAACCCCCCCTAAAAAAAAAACAAAAAAACAAAACAAATAAAAGAAAAAAAACAAAAAAAAAAAAAAAAAACAAATTAAAAACAAAATAAAAAAAGAACACACCACCCCCCCCCCCCCCCCCCCCCCCTCACACACATACATACACTTTGATGTGATTATTTTTTTTTTAATTTTTGGTTGTGTTTTAGGGTGGGGGGGGGGGGGGGGGGGGAGGTACCTTTTTAAATATAAAAGAGGTAAAAAAAACTGTTATTTCAGCTAAATTATATAGTAATAAAGAACAAGTACCTCCTATATCTATTACATCTTCCGAATTGCCAAGAATTTTAAATGAAGAAGTGAGACATGCAATTAAATGTATGAAGAAAGGAAAGGCTCCAGGTAATGATGGAATTATAATTGCTATATTAAAAGAAGCAGGTGAAGAAATATAATTTTTTTTAGCAAAGTTATATACCAAAGGTCTAAATGATAAAGATGTACCAGATAATTGAAAGAATGCAGTATTAATATTAATATTTAAAAAAAATGATAGATAAGATATTACAAATTACAGACCTATCAGCCTTTTATCAGTTTTATACAAAATTTTTACCAAGATAATTACAACTCGTCTACAGGGAACAACAAGCTGGATTTAAAAGTGGTTTTAGTACAGTAGATCATATTCAGGTACTGAGAGAAGTTATAGAAAAAACAAATGAATATGAGTTGTCATTATGTTTTGAATTTGTAGATTATGAAAAGGCATTTGATTCTCTAAACATTTCTTCAGTGATTAAAGCATTGGATCATCAAGGTATAGATCCAGGATATTGTCATATTTTAAAGAATATTTATAAAAATGCAACAGCAATAATTAGATTACATAATGATACTAGGAAAGTCAACATTGAGAAAGGTGTAATACAGGGTGACTCCATATCTCCAAAACTTTTTATAGTAGTGCTGCAAGAAGTATTTAGTGGATTAAAATGGGAAGCTAAAGGAGTGAAAGTAAATGGAGATTATTTAAGTCATTTAGATTTTGCAGATGATGTAGTTGTTTTTGCTAATAAAGCTTTAGAGTTTCAGAAAATAAAGCAAGAGTTATCAGATAAAAGTAGGAAAGTAGGACTAAAGATAAATGTTAAAAAGACTAAAGTAATGTTTAATGGATTTTCTTAAAATATGAAAATAAAGATTGCTAATGATGAGTTAGAAGTTAACAGTTACAAATACCTTGGTCAGATTATTAATAAAGATGGAAACATAATGGATGAAATTAATCATAGAATTAAACTTGGTTGGAGTGCTTTTGGTAAAAATAACTTGATACTAAAAGGAAATATGCCTATGTATTTAAAAAGGAAGGTTTTTAATAAATGTGTTTTACCAGTTCTTACTTATGGATCTGAGACTTGGACACTTAATAGAAGAGCAATACAGAGACTTCAGACCACTCAAAAAAATATGGAAAGATGCATGTTGGGAGTAACAAAAAGAAATCGAAAATGCAATAAATGGGTAAGAGAACAAACAGGTGTTACTAACCTCATTAAAAAAATTATAAGACTGAAGTGGAGTTGGCTGGACATATTGCTAGAAGAGATGATAATAGATGGACAATTAAAATCTTAAACTGGATTCCAAAAGATTGTAAAAGACCCAGAAAGAGACCACATGTGAGATGGATGGATGAAATAAGAAAGTGAGCAGGGGTGATGTGAAGAAGAGAAGCCAAAGATCAGAGAAGATGGATTGAACTTGGAGAGACCTTCATCCTGCAGTGGATTGATAATGTTTGATGATGATGACATTTTAAATTTGTAACAATCATTAAGAAATCACTCTTCTACTCATGTCCTGTATAGATTCCAACACAAGATAAACTCCATCTTTTCAAAAAACTTTATCTTATATTTGGAATGGAGAATATTCGTGAAGTGTTTAAAATAATATTAATAAATACTCCCACCCCCTTTCATGTAGATCGATTTTTCCATTTATATGCCTCAGATATTGCAAGTATTATTTCTAGAAATATAATTCCAAATATTTGTTCTGAAAACTATAATGATGTTAGATAAATCTTCTCTTTACAGATATATATTTAAAATCTGGATTATATTACTATTATTGGTTTCAAATTATTATTGTTTTTTCCTTTAGTTATAAGACACATATGCTTAATAATGTATGACTTATACACCTTAAAGTCTCATCCATTTACTAGTAAAGAATATTATCTGATTTTACTGTTACGAAATGCAATATGGAACTTGCAGTATGATAAATACCTATTTGTGTTTGATGTTTTTACTAAGAGCAGAGATATGTGCTGGTTGGCCCCAGACTTTACTAAATTCTATCCTTTCTTTGGCAAGAGATTCTTCAAATGTAAGATCTTTTGAATGCGTAATGATATTTTTAATTGCATGAATAATATATGCATCTTGCTTTGTATATATTTTTAACCAATCATGAGCCGTCATAAGGCTATCCGACTGAGGTGAAATAATACCATTAACAAGACCAATATTTAGGGCCTCTTGCGAATGAATAGGCTTTCCACTAGCGAAATAATGTAATGCACGAGTTGGACCAATTAATTTTGATAAAAGGGTTCCGCCTCCCCAGCCTGTTGTGAGACCCATTACCACTTGGGCAAACTGAATTACACTATCTTCAGTCATCAGTCTAAAGTCACAGGAACTGCACACTTCTGCCCCACCCCCTAACGCTTTCCCTTCAACTACAGCCATACTAATAAGTGGCAGCTTCTGAAGCTGGTGTAAGGTTTTGCTCATCCAAAGGTTCATCTGGACGCCATCTTCGGAGTCGATGTTTTTGACAACAGAAAGGTCACCTCCTGAACAAAAGTTGTGATTGGCTCCGTGAACAATTAAGGCTTTCCCAGCATCCCAATCGGCAAGTCGTTCAACGCTGTTGTGTAAATCGATCATCATTTTACCTGAAACATAATATTATAACCCTTTATTAAGAAAATAATTAAAGAGATAAGATGGAATGATATTCAAAATATAATTGTTAGTATTACAAATAAAACATAAAAAAAAATATTTATCATTTTACATTATTTTTCTACAACAGAATGGGTATCATAAAAGGATTATAATGTGTGAGGTAGATTTAGGAACTGTAAAAATCTAATGATTCGTATAAAAATTAAATAATAAAATGAAATTAGAATAAAATCAATGATTTTGAACTCACTCAGTATTCAGATAATTCATAAAATCAGAAAAATTTAATTTTGAAATTAAATTAATTATTGTATGCTATAAAAAGCAACAATAATACACACACACATACATGGCTTTAATGCTCAGGAGATCATAAGAATTTCCAGCACCAGAACTGCGAGTGCCAGAATCGATCCTGAAATCTCCCAATCCCAAGTCAGAAGCATGACCAACCATGCCAAAGCATGTAAGACAATGAATGTTATATCCAAGAAGTAAATATTTCATATGAGGAAAATAATAAAAACTTTTTCAATTGTGGATGTTAAAAATGTTTTGCCAAATACAACGATATTCACAATCAAAAGCCGATAAAAATATGAGCTAATAAAACATGTAAGCTAATATAATATATATAAAAACTGATTGTATTTTCAATAAGGTGGAATACGAAGTTAAAAGGTACTTAATATTTTCGCATTATCGGTATGAATATGAGGCAAACGGTCTCGAAAGCGCTTAGCGTTTAATATTTTTTGCACTCTCTATAGCTTCTCTTTCAAGCGCTTCACATGCTTTTAATTTTATATATTATCACTTGTTTAAAAAATATATACATACAAGCCATTCTAAAAAAATATAATAAATCCATACCTTATTTCTATCAGTCCATTGCACATATATCTCTTCTTTCAAACATTAAAAGCAATTAATCACTAACTTCTATAGATTGAAAAATCAGCGTAACTTTCAAAACAAATACTGTATCAGAGATCTGACCTATATTTTAATTTACGGAAAATATCAACTAACAATTTAAATCTCTAAATATCACATGATCCCCATTTCCTATGCTTACACAAGTTGTTAAAACAATGTGATGTGATGCACTGTGACTTTTCCTTAAACGGAGTCAGGAATCTCTCGGCAACTATGCCCAGAGAAATCTGTTAGCCACTTTAACTTCCCTTTCCATTCCCCACCCTAAATTTTCCCATAATCTGCTCCATTCCATTTCCACAACAGAATCTTTGTCAACTCCGTGGCCTTCATATCTAAATCACCCTTATCTTTTCCAAAAACTCAGCATAAAAACAATGACCCATTTTCTGTATAATCATATTGTTTATATTTATTCTTCCATAACTTCATTATTTGTACCCTTTCTGCTTTCAAGTATTTACACTGAATTAACAGATGCTTAATATTTTCTATGCCTTCCTTACTAACACGCAGACTAAATCGCTCATATTTTTCCATTTACGTGTGATAAACTCTCCATACAGTAGTGCCACCCTGCGCAAGACATAGTAATCAATGAATGCAAGAAGGTTTGTGCATAAAATCTCTATCTATTGCCTACTCATCCAATATCCCCAGACTAGTTTCTAACTTGTGGCTTTCATCAGTGTGTAGCTTATAGGCACTAGATAGAGATTTTGTGCACAAACCTTCTTGCATTATTGATTACTATGGCTTGCATTAAGTGGCACTAATATATGAAGAGTTTGTTACTGTTTTAACTGACAATTTTGCTTTGGATATCTTCAGGTCTTCAATCAGTTAATCATAAAAAAATTCTTAAAACTTTCTTTAGCATTCAAATTTAGAAAAAAGGTGTTAGAGTATCTTTTTTCCTTATTAACTTGCAGCTTTATGCAAACTTATTCCATAAATTCTGCTTTGCCAAATGATTCCGTTTTTTTATCTTTTATATAAATCATCTTTTTTTTTCAATTCTAATATTATTTTATTGACAACTGTATTCTACAAAGTTTGTTTTTAAATGTCAATGTTTTTCTATATAGTTTAACCAAAAAACAAAAAAAGTTTTCATTCATTTCATTAAATTTTGAAATTCAAACACTTTCAATGCTGAAACCTCTAATTTAGTCGAATTCAGTTCTATAAAAAAATAAAGTTTGACTTTTCTCTAGAAATTTATTGTCAGCCACTTGAAAAATCTATCTTTGATACTGACCAAATTATTTGTACTTAATATTATCTTTCCCAGAGAACTCTCTCAGTACAAATAGTGCTCCCGAGAATCTGGATTTTTTATTTAGAGCCAAGAATTTATTTCCCTCTCATAAATTCTTATACAAAGCCCAGATTAGACTTTCCGTTGAATACTGGAGTACTGTTCTCATATGTGATAGATAAAAATTTTCATCCATCAGATTCGATTAATTGCTTATTTCTAACTTCTTTTTTAAGCTGATCTCTAATCACCATTCATCTTGTTGATTTATTCTCAAAAGACATTACAATGATCATTGTTTCTTAAATCCATTCTGCCTTTAAATTAATGATCTACTGTTTTGGTATTCCACATCAACATTAAATTATTCATCTCAACACGTTGTGCATAATACTTTACAATTACATTCAAACTTCTTATTAATCAATCTCTGCTTTATAAAATATTCAATCCTTCAGAAATAAGGTTAACACATTTTTCTACATTGAATGAATTTTAATTCTTTTTACTTATTAGCATCATTATTTTACAAATACTGTAAGTTTTATCCTTTTATGGACTGTCAATAAAAAATATTTATAAATATTAGCAACAAATGACCCTGTGATGTGATGTACTGTGACTGCTCCTTAAACGGAGTCAGGAATCTCTCAGCAACTATGCCCAGAGACACCTGTTAGCCACTTTACCATCTCTTTCCATTCTCCATCCCAAATCCCATAATCTGCTCCATCCCATTTCCACAACATAATCTTTGTCAACTCTATGGCCTTTATATCTAAACCCCCTTTATCTTTTCCCAAATCCAGCAAAAAAAATAATAACCCACTTTCTGTATAATCAATATGTTCATATTTATTCTTCCATAACTTCATTATTTGTATCCCTTTTGCTTTCAAGCATTTACATTCAATTAACAGATGCCTAATATTTTCTGCCTTCCTTACACAATTTGCAGACTAAATCATCCATATTTTTCCATTTATGTATATATTCTCTTGTTGCTAAAGATCCCGTTCAAGCCTTACACAATGAACTACTTTTCTTGCTATTATCATAAATTTAACTCGCATCCAATGTTCCGTTTACTTCTATATATATTTCAACTCTTTTTACTCTCCATACTAGATCTCCATCTCTCCAACTCCCTATTCTTTATTAATGCATCTATTCTTTTATCACATTCCTTATCACTATAACACTCAAAAATCTTCCTAACACAATCATCCCACCTTTTATACAAATTATATTGATATAAATTCTTTATCCAAATCTTTTGCATACCGCATTATCTTTCTTACCCATCTTGTTGCCTGCCCTTTACTCGTAACCCAGTTAAATAATATTTTGGCTATTCTTTTATTATCCATAAACTGCAACTTACCAAACATTTTCATTTTACTTTTTGCATCTCTCATATAAAAACTTGACCATCCCATTTCTCCTTGAATTGCCTCCTTTGCTGTCCACACATCTGCATCTAATGCATGTCTTCTTACTTCCCCCTTTGTACTTTTTTTAAGTAATCCAATACCCCTTCACTAACACATAACACATCATTACTATATGTTAACCCTGCTACTGCAACTACCCCCCATACAATTCTAGCTACATCATATTTATTATATAAAAACACTGTTAATTTCTTTATCAATCCCTTTCTTTTCTTTGCTTCATTTATCATTTTTTTCTCCCATTCATCCAAGCAATTTTTCTGATTACTTAAGACGATTTCCAAATAGCTATATCTATTCACCACACTTAACTTTATATCCCCCAATAAAAATTCTACATCTTCTTTTTCCCCAGTATTAACCATCATTATATTTGATTTTTCTTCACTAAACCAAGTGCTGCTCTCTATTGTCATCTACAGTAAGTTTAAGCAACCCGAAATTATCAGATGTCTAATTGCATTGTAATTAAATTCCCATTGTTAGATTGATTCATGAGCTTTTACTTTCATTAATAATGGTTAGGATTCAAAGTGGGAAAAAATCCAGCTATGCAACTTGTAATAACTCTATTTTATCCTTCAAGTTAACAATCCGAAATTAAAATCAACCCAAGGCTTTGTTTTATTAAGTACTTATTATACAAATTTTTTAAGAAATATATAGCAAAAAGTTTTCTGGTAGCGTTTTATTTTCTGGATGGTCCCATTAATAATTTAAAATGACTGCTCTTTTCTTCTGGACTATATTTACAATACATGCAACAGACAATTAATCCTACACCCTGGTTTCAGTAATTTTGGGTATCAGATTCCAATAATAGATCTTTACTATCACAACTTCAATGTAAACTCAAACTCTGGTACAAAATATAAATAACATTAACTTTACCATCTACAGTTTTGTTTATAAATGACGAGTGACGATGAGTATTGAATATTCGTCTTTGAATACGTTTAAGTTAACATGTGTAAATTTGAAACGAGAAGATAAATATCTGTGCGTATGCTTTGATGATCGAAAATCTCCGTGCACTCATTGCGAAAAAGTTTTGGGCCAAAAAATCAATTAGACTATCCTGCTCAACAATATTCTCGAAAATAAGTTCCAGATGTGCTTCCAAAAATGGAAATGTGACACACCTCATATATACACTTTCCATATACTGTAAACATGTATTTTATCAACTTAAAATACAATAAATACTCTGCTACAGTAAATTATCTAAATTACATCATTGGTAGTGTTTTAGAGTTTATTTTCTTTGGCTAGTTTGGTTGAGTTATGAATTTGGGGTAATTTTAATATTATATTAAGTATTATTTTAAAACTTTATTTTTAAATATTATTATATCTATCTTTATGGGTATTAATATTTTATTTTTATTATTTTCTATTATTTTTTTAATTCATATATGTATAAATATTTTTGTGTTAAATCCTTAATCATATTAGGAAGAAATTTTTATCAATTTAATACACTTTTATTTTCAATTTCTTTAGCATCCTTTCCTTTACATTCCCCAACCTTAATTCTGTTTACTTATATATATATATATAAACTCTCCATCTCTTCAACTCCCTATTTTTTACTAATGCATCTATTCTATCCCATTTCTTGCCACTATAACACTCAACAATTCTCCTACCACAATTATCCTACCTTTCATATAAGTTTACTGACATAAATTCTTTATCCAAATCTTCTGCATACTGTACTACCTTTCTCACCTATCTTGTTGCCTGTCCTTTACTCATAACCCAATTAAATATTATTTTGCCTATTTTCTTATTATCCATAAATTGCAATCAATCAAACATTTTCATTTTGGTTTCTGCATCTCTCATACAAAAACTTGACCATCCCATTTCTCCTTGAATTACCTCCTTTACTGTCCACACATCTGCATCTAATGCATGTCTTCCTACTTCTCTTTGTACTTTTTCTAAGTAATCTAACACCCTTTACTACCACATAAAGCATCATTACCGTATGTTAACCCTGCTACTAAGCAATAGCATCTGGTATCTATTGAGCGACATAATGGTGACAGAAAAATGTTATTTGAAAATTGAATTTTAGGGTAATGCTCTAACCAATACATCTCTCATACAAAAACTTGACCATCCCATTTCTCCTTGAATTACCTCCTTTACTGTCCACACATCTGCATCTAATGCATGTCTTCCTACTTCTCTTTGTACTTTTTCTAAGTAATCTAACACCCTTTACTACCACATAAAGCATCATTACCGTATGTTAACCCTGCTACTAAGCAATAGCATCTGGTATCTATTGAGCGACATAATGGTGACAGAAAAATGTTATTTGAAAATTGAATTTTAGGGTAATGCTCTAACCAACTGAGCCAGGATGGCTCAATGAGGATGACTCGGCTGATTAGAGCATTAACTTAAAATCGATATTCCAGAATCTAAGAGTCCAGATTTATTTCCCATGCTAGTACTGCCACTGCTCAGGTCAGCAACATCTGAAGAAGAGAGGAGAATATTACTTCTCGAAACATTATGCATATACTAATCTGTGTGCTACTACTAACAGTTGAAGGTATTTGAAATATTTAAATAAAGTTAAATTGTTTTATAGATATTCAATCGTTAATATTAGATGATGGAAATTAGTCCAATATAAAAATACAACCAAAATGCCATCACCTCAAACCTTCAAGAAAACACTATTCTACTAGATGTTTTATGCATAACTGTAGGACTATTAAGGTTTATTAAGAGAACCTCATTTTGCGCTCCGTTACAATTTGGCAATCCGACTGTATGGCTTGATAAAACATTTAACATGATTTACCATAACATTATTAGAAATTAAATTGAAAGGTTGCAACCGCTAACGCTTATAATACTTATCTGACAGCCAATCAGATGTTATGATGTCTGATTGGCTGTCAGATAAGTATTATAATAAGCGTGAGAGGTTTGCAGCCTTTCAATTTAATTTCAACTAACTATCTGCGGTTTATAAAATACACAACATTATTATTATATGTGTGTGTGCAAGTCAAATATAATTTAAAATGTAAAAAAAAAAAATTAAATAACATATAAAATGTAACATATCAATGTTTATTAGCAGAAAAAAAAGAATCATTAACAAAGAGATTGCAATTAATAATTATCCAAAATATATAAAAAAATATTAAAACAATAAACAAAAAGTAATGTGAAAAATAAACAAGCATAAATATGTAAAACAAATATAAAATTATCAATAAATTAAGTGAAAAATATAAACAAAAAATAAAATTCAAATATGAATATTACAGGAAGATTATTATAAATAATTTCCAAAAAATAAAGTAAATAAAGATGATCAAAACATGGGAGGTATATGTGAAATAAAATGTGAAGACTGGACATGACAACAAAATAATAAACTATATTAGAACATATATAAAACAATTACCACGCAGATTACAATATTTAAATGCTATAAAATCAATTTATTCATAAACATAAATAGATTATAAACATGAAAAATTTAAAATAAAACTGATTTAATTTATAAACGAAAGAGTAACTAAAACAATGTATGTAATTAAATAAAAGCTTATTCTTAACGTTGACAAGTGAAAAGAAATATATTTATTAAAATAATAATATATTGTAATGATCATGAAAAGGCCGATACACATTTAAACTATGCAAGGACTTAACGCTAGAAAAATAATTCAAAAACAAAGATTTCAATACTATGGCATCATGACTGTAAAAGGGTTACTATTTGTACAGACATATAAAGTACCAAAATTTTTTATATAAACTAATAAGCATATAATGTTAAATTATAATGTGTAATTTAAAAAAAAAACAATGCTAGCTAATGTGAATGATAATTTTAACATCTAATGTGAAATGTTCTAAAAACGTTTTACAAACTAATAGGAAAGTAATTTAAAATTTCGACGCATATTTTTTTTTTAAAAAAGCAATACAAATTCATGGAAGTATAATATGTAATTTTGTTTAAAAAGAAAAAACTAATGTGAACGCATAAAATTTATTGAATTATTTTGTAAAATCGCTATGTAAACATTTTCAAAACTACTAATGAAATTTTATACGAACAAAAAACTAATGTGAATGTAATATTAAAATTGGAAAGTTGTATGTATGATTTGGTTCTGTATTTTCCAACACGACTCAAATGAGATATTTTCCAGTGAATAGCATGCAATATCTGATTATTGCTATGAAGGCACAGAGAATGATTCTGTGTTGTTTTGTTTTGTCCTTCACATTTCTGATGGTGGTTTACAGTACAATGACCTTTATTACTGTTAAGGCAAATAAAAAGCTCTTCAGCAGATTACGTTTTTTGCCAACTATATGGGGTCACATAATAGGATAGCCAGGCATGGCTTGTGTATAGGCACTATGGAATTGCAGCACCCTTATAACAATTCTTTTTTTATATCTGTACATTATATAATCCTTAAGCTTAATGTCAATATGCATACCTTAATTCATGAAAAAATCACAAAAAATCCTTGTATGGTGTTTGGCTGTTGGACACATATGTACAAGATAAGCTGCATGCTAGGTAGAGAGAGCGCTGTCATTCATGCAGTACCAAACCCGTTGTGAAAGTGTAAAGCAGTGTTTCTTTCTAATTCAATATTAAAACAACGGCTAAAAATATTCTGAAGCAGCACCCCCACAAATTTTAGGTAAGAGGCGTCACTGAGAATAGTCCTTTATATTTCTGATGGTAGTATCCAGTGTAAGGACCTTTATACGGTCAAATGAAATAAAAGGTTATCTTTAGTGAAATGTACTTTTGACTAATAATATAGGGGTTGCATGATGCATCTTGAAAAGTAACCCGTACTTTGAAAGATAATGATCTGGAAGAATCCTAATTATTGCACAGTACTTGGCTTGCTGTTAAATAGATACCTCAATGTAGTACCTTGAATAATCACTAGAAATGATTTATATATATGACATCCTATTACAAATACCAACCCAATATGAACTCGATCAACATCAGACCCTTGAGGCTCTTACTAAACAAATGACATTTTAAATAACGAGGAAGATACATCTTAAAATCACAAAAATGATGATCATAGTGAAAAATAAATTCATAAAAAGTAAGAATGGCAAATAATTAAGCAAGTTAACTAAAACAAAAATTACAGTAGGGAAGGCTATCTAAAATGAAATTACAGAAATACTGACAACAGCGGACTGGGTTAAAAGAAGCAATGATCATCCAAAGTGTAAAGAGTATACGATAGAAACGATAGAGAATGCAACATCAAATAAAAAGGCAAGCAAAAGTAAAAATAAGTTACAATAATATGTATATCGTTAAATATACTTATCTCTTTTCTTCGCAATTCTAATCTTAGACAATAAATGTTCAGACATTTGTAAAGAAAAGGTACATATATGTTGTTTTAAAAATGGACTTTATTCATGCTGAGAAAGCTTTCAATATGATAACTAGAGCCAAAATAAAATGCAAACTGGAGAGCAATGACCGACGGAAGAAATAAAAAATTGAGAACCAATGAAATTAGTAGGTACACTGACTGAAGAAAGGTCGGATGCTGAAAAATTTACTAGGATGATAATAAAGAACATGCTTAAAAATAATAATAAATGATTGAATGAAATAAAATTAAAAATAATTTACCAACATCAAACACACATTAAATTATATCTGATCAAATATCAAACATCTTGCTATTAGTAAATTACTACATCAGACTTATTACTTATGTAATAGGAATAAAATAAATAAATAATATATACAAATAAAAATCTATAAACTCTCACTGTAGAACCAAATAAAGCAAAGAATATAAGACATTAACAACAACTTCAGAAACTGGAATTAATACAAAATCTTAAAAAAATAGTAGGATAACTTAATCTCTACATCCAGCAAGAAATTCAGACATTTTACAATGATATGTTGTTTTAAATTTAATTTACAGAAGTATTTCAAACGATTAAAAATACACCTTTCTTAATATCTTTTGTTTCTCTAGCTTTGCTTTTATAAATATTTTGAACTCCATTTTGTGCATTGAATCTATGAAGCACATTACAGTTGTGAAACATAATCCATTCTGCTATACCCTCTTTTGATGCTTCTATATCCTATATGCCATGAATGCATGCATATTCTCTTATTTTTGCTTCTAGATAAGCATTTATCCAATAGGTATTTTCCAATTCTAACACTAAAATTTACTTTGATAAATCTAAAATACTGACTTTGTCTATAAGTTTTCTTTCTATTTATACGCTCCTCCCTCCACGTTTCATCAAATAAGTGAGTAAAAACTTGAATTATATATAAATGTTATTGACATTTGTCTTCTTTTACTTATAACATATTTTACTTTATCTATATTTTCAATATTTCTATCTTTATAACAAAATACACACCTATTTTTTAATTCAATGCAATTATTATTAAAAGATGTTCCAATTTATATAAGAGTGATAAAAATAAAAAAAATCGATATTTAAAAAAAAAAATAAAACTGCAAAACATTTTTAGCATTTCAAACCATTGACAGTTAAATAATAATTCAACTTAAGGATTAAAAAAAACGAGAGTGAGAGGGAATACTTTTCTTTCATTAATTAGCAGAAATGTAATTTTTTACCTTTACCCTATCATTCAAAATTGAGCAGTAAATAATTCAACTTAGTAATTAAAAAAAAGGCAAGAGTGAAAATATTATTTTCATAAAAAAAAAATAGTTGAATGCTTTATTGTTGAGAGTTCATAAGATGTTTGAACACCAGAAATAATATGGCCGTTATCACGACCCATGAACCTTTAAGTCCCAGAATTTATTACTTAACCATTGCACCAAAGAACGCAAAACATTATTTTCATTGATAAGCAGCAATGTGATTTCTTTATCATACAATTCAAAGATAAATAATTAATTTAACTTAAGAATAATAAAAAAAAAAACTTTCTTGTCATTATTCACAGCAAAATAAACTTTATTAATTATAGAATTGTTAATTTAGGCATTCCATTATTTTAAATTCTACTAGAAATATGACAATTCATATAATAAATGCTTTACAAATACATTTTCAATATGATAATTCTCTGCAAATATGACCACTCAAAGGAGATGAGTTTTAAAATATAATAGCAATAAAAATTAAAAACTTAATCGGATAAAAATGTTGTGGAATGGACTATTTATACAAATTCAGAATATAATAAGAATACCATTCTCTACAAACAGTAGTGCCACCAAGTGCAAAACTTTGTAATCAATGGATGCAGGAAGGTTTGTGCATAAAATCCCTATCTAGTGCCTATTCATCCAACATCCCCAGACTAGTTTCTAGCTTGTGGCTTTCATCAGTGAGGAGCCTTGGACTTGAGAGTATTGCACCTAGATCATAAAATCTAATGCAACTTTCCAGCAGCCATCTTTCAACTATTTGGTTAACTACTTGGTGGCGCTACTGTATGGAGAGTTTGGTACTCTTATTAACAGCATGTGTAAGCATATAAAATGGTGATCATGCGTTGTTTTGATTTTATACAAATTCAGAATAATATATATACTGTACATGGTTAACTGTCATATTAATTATTTGAATGGATCTATTATCAAACATTCTATTTTTAACAAAAATGTATTCTTAATTTAATTACTTTAAAATTCATTTCCTTAAAAAAAATTCTTATCTATTTTACAATTAAAATTAAGGTTATTTTTAAAATTCTTCTTACTTTTAATTAAATCCTCTTTCCTCAAAGTATGCCGCCCTCTATTGGATATTTTATAAACTATTTTTCAATACGCTACTTAATTTTTATGTTGTTGAAATCTTATAATATAAACGAATAAATATAGTATAATATTTTCAAACAATTTTAAATGATTTTTTTAAGTCCTAAATTTATTAGAGTTTGCAAATTATAGTATTAAAGCCATTTTTCATTTTGCTTTTCATGGAAATCACATATTATGACAAATCATCTTCTAAGCTTATGACCACACATTAATGACCTTAAAGATAAACTATAAATAAACCAATTTCAAATCCTAATTCAGCTTCTCATCTGCTAATACATCATAAGAACTAGTCAAAAACCTTCACCTGATTAATCCATTTAAAAAAATGCTGCTATAACTTTATGCAAAGTCTTAAGACATTAATAATGTCCTACATAGTACAGTCTAATAATAAGAGTACCAGACACTTGAGCACAGGACCAATCAGAGGGGGGACAGCTGACCCGGGCCTCACAATATTAAGGGCTTGGCAACTCAATATGTTAAACAACAATATAGGAGAAGGCACAGCAATGTCATGGCTTGTAGAATGGCCTTAATTTTACAGTTAAATTCCCCCCAAAAAATATTCGAGAAAAACTTTTCCAAGCAAGCATACCATGAGTCAAAAATGTAAGCCCGTTTAGGGATGAAGCGCCAATTTGATGACTACAACGAACGTGACTGCAGTGCTCGGCGACTGGCAGAACTAATAGTCTCAAACCTCTGTAGTCAGTTCTGTGCTAACAGTGTTTAACAATACTAACACTGCTAGAGTGAATCTACTCTATCCAAGTGCTACCTGGATCTGATCTGCTTGCTTTTTTCTGCGACTTGTAACTAATTGCTCCCGGAATCCTGTTTTCAACCCTGTAAGTAAAAACTCTTGTTTCTTCTCGTTCTCTTCCACATTCTTTTTTAAATTTTGAAGAGCCCCTAAAATATTAATTGTTCCAGGCCTCACATTTTCTGTGAAAGGTCCCAATTCTGGCTCTCAAACTTCTTACGAACTCCCTGGCAAAAAAGTCATTCAATTATTATTATTATTTATTAATAAATATAACATTACAACAAACAGCTTAATTAAATCCCTACACATAAAAATGTTGCAATTTACAGTTGGTACTATTATATGCATATCTTAAAATTCATGGAATTCATCATCCAAAATTTGCAATCATTTATTGATGGTCTGGAAGATATATGGTTCCACATCAACTAGCAACATCACCAAAAAAAGACATATCTCATTTTGATGAGGACATTACAAGTGCATAAACAAAGGTTTAGACTTTTATGAAAATATCTCTTTAAACGAAAGATTGGTCTAAGCACTTAATAAAATAAATGGCATGTTGAATCTTAGTGAAATAATTGAAAGTTATAAAAGAATGGATGTTTTTCTGATTTTTAATTTCAGTAAAGACAAGGTTCAATTTTAAAAAATTTGCATGGATTAATAGATTTGAGACTTTGGGTGAATTGTTTGAAAAAAGCACTAGAATTAAAACCAAATATGTTTGTTATATTTAGAGGATTCATTCATTCATTATTGATTTACAGAATAGTAACTAAAAGAATAATTTGTCAAAATCTGGTAACAAATATTTCATTTAATGCAAGAGAAATATAAAACCAGGACTGAATTCAGGTCTTTTACATCTTAAAATCCATTAATTCAGATAATTTCTCCATTCTTTTGGTTAATGGACTCTTAAAACAGAGACATGTGATGTTTATTGGATTCTTATAATAAAGATTTTTGCAATAATACTTATTTTAATGTAAATGATAACAATTATAATATGTTTCTTGGTAAAAAGTATAATTAATTTATTACAATGATGTCATCTATTAATTTTTTTTTTCTTCCTTTTTTTCATATTTGTAATTCATATGGTTTTTTTTTTTTACAATCTTATATGTACTATTTAATTAATTTATGTGCGATCTATAGTTGGCCCAAAGTGCCATGGAATTATACATTAAGTAAATGAATTGAACTGAATTAAAATAAATGAGGATCTTAATTCTCATGTTAGTGCTGTCACTGGTCAGGCCAGCAACACCAGAAAAAGAGAGGAAAATATCACTCGAAACACTGTGTGTATGTTAAACTGTGTGCTTTACTAACAGTTGAATATAATTGAAAAATTTAAATAAAGTTAACTTTTTCTAAAGACATTCAATACTTAATATTATATGATGAAAATAGTCCAATATATAAATACAACTAAAATACCATTCTTACAAACATTCAGGAAAACATTAGTTTCAAACAAATTTTGGTTGCAAACACCCAAATAATTGAGTGTCAATCTGTAATTATAAAAGGATTAATTAAAAAAGCAGATTAAATTAAAATTTTTTTATTTTGTAATGAAGAAAAAAAACAAAAGTATGGACAGGTAATTTACTATGAAAAAAATCTTGTGCATAATTACATCTGTATATTAATGTTTTGATTGTTTTTCTTCAGAAATTGAAGTTTTGAAAAATATATTTTATATATTTATGTATGTTGTACTAGCTATATATGTTGTTTTATTCATTTGTGTGTTTCAAAACATATCGGCTTATATAAATAATAAAAACAACAACATACAATCAATGCTGTATAGAAAAACTGCATGGACCCAGAAATGCCCACAAAAGCAAATAATATGAAATATTGAATCTACACAGTCCATTCATGATTTTCTGAAGATAAAACTTAGGAATTGGGTACAATGAGAGAACACAAAACTTATCACGTCTTTGAAAATTTTGATGCTAACTAATATAGCTCTTTTGTTCCATATCAATTTGGAATACAATGAATTTATTTGTCTCATGAATTATGATAGTAAATTTGATAATGGGCGTATAAAATTTTGATGGAGACAAAAATATTTAAGAGAAAAATTTTAGCATAAAATAAAAGGATACTCGAGATTTGATTAACTTTCTATTAAGATTAAAAGATAATTTTATAATATAAACCCCACTACTTTAATGGAAAGATGGAGAGAAAACTCAAGAAAGTTATAGAAGAAACAGTAAAAGACGAAAAAATTGTGCTACCTGCAATAATTCTCCAAGTATATAATTTATCCCTATTAAAATTAAAAAACTATTCTCTAGAGTAATTGTCTACAATAGAAAACAAATAAAGAAGATATTTCTTTAAAGGAAGAAAGATTACTAGATCATTCATATAAGAAACATATTTGTTGATTGATTATGAAAAGGAATATGAACAACAGGAAGTTCATTCTCAATATCTAAAAGCAGAGGATTGAAAAAACACATTTGGCTTTATTACTCGGGAGATCATAAGACCTTCAAGTGCCAGAACTGCGCATGTCAGAATCGATCTGGGAACATCCCGATCAGAGGTTTAATATAAACGATAAAAAATAAGACATTTAATGAAGATCCTAATAAAATTATACTTAACAGATCCATTAGTGTGGCAGTTATGAACAGCAAATGCAAGATACAGATGATAGAAATTGATAAACTGTTGGGTACAAAAAAGTTTTGAAATTTATCTGACATACAATAGTGTCTGTCGATAATAACTTATCATGCCTTTATCACCAAACACAAAGATAATTTTAATAGAATTATGTTATTTAGTTTCTTAAGGATGATATGAGCAAAATTTTCTGGTTAATATTAAAAGAAAATATTAGTGAAGAATTTTTTTTTTAAAGATAAAAACTTATTATTTGTAACTAGACTGAGAAGAACAATCCAGTCCAAGAACTTTTGTAAGAATCTAAAAGAGAGATGATGATGTAATCAAAAAATTTGTAAAATTTGGTTGAAATTAAATCTGCAGTAAGCATTAGGAAGTATTTTAAAGGTCAAATTTGATAAATAACAACAGCAAGTTCTAGGATTTGCATATAAACACCAATACCAGATACAGATGAGTTAATTTTTTTGCTAATAGTACCAGAATCTCTAAAGCATGTGTAAAAACCGAGAATAACTTAATGTGGGTTTAATAAATTTTCAAAGATTTAGTCATTAAACAATCTAAAAGTTATACAGTTTTGGAACTATTAATGAGAAAAAAAGATAATTTTGATTTGTAATTTATAGACTAAAAAAACTCAGTTTCAAAATGAGAAATAAAACATTCAAGTTATCAAATTGTAGTGACTGATATATTAATAAGTTAATATCCAGACATGATTAAAGATACTTTGAAATGCTTTTATATTAACTTGTCCTGTCTGTGTTTCTGTCTGCATGTCGACATTTTTGAATTTTTAACAATGAAAAAAAATCTGTTTCCATTTAGAATTTGAACGCTCATATTTATGCTTCCCAAGAAAACTAATTAGTAACTAAATCAATGGAATCATTATATTTGTAGAATAAAATTTTGTTAATATTGATTTAATTCATATTTAATTAATTAAATATATATATATCTATTTAACAATCAAAGAATAATGTCTATAAAAAATTGATCACAATGATGTCATACCAATAATATTGACATAAACAAAGACGATTAAAAAGACTGATGAAAAAATTTTTTTTATTGAAATTGAAATTATATGCTTTATTTATAACTATTTATTAAATAACACAACATATTTTTTACTCAAATTATTTTATTATTTTTCTAAAATTTAGTCGGCTGTTTAAATAAAAACATTATTTAAAAAAAAATATATATAATTCTTAAATATTACACCTGGGTCTCATTTTATGTGGTAAATAGGTTCCTCAGAAAATCAGAAAATGCGCACAAAAAAAATAGCAGAAAAATAAACGTAACTTACCTTGGAAAATGGGGGATAGGTTCCCGTAATTTTCAGAAATTGGCATAAAAGCAAAGCAACAAGGAAAAATTATTTTAAATTCGCATTAGAAAAATAAGAAAATAAAGTATAACAAATAAAAAATTTCAAATACATGAAAAATATTAATATAAGACAAACTTTTTTTACTTTTTTTATTAACTACAGTATTTAATTTTACATTTTGTCATACATATTTCAATCATTACCGCTGTTTTACAATATCGTTCATTTGTGAACTAGTAAGAAATCAGATTCGTGACATGTACAACTAGCACAACTTCCAGTCTTGTGCTGTTTCTATATTAAAAAAATTAGATCGCAATCAAAACAAAAGATTATCATTAGAAAGATAATTTTCAGTTTACAAAATCAATAAAATCTTCATTATTATTTATTTTAAAAATCTAAAAAAATATTTATTTCTGTTAATATCTAACAAAATATGTTTTAAAATTTTTGAATATTTATTGCGATATTTTTATACGTACATATAAATCTATTATTATTATTTACTCATTAGTATAAGTAGGTTATTTACATAGAAGCTAAGATTCTAAATACAACTTTATGCCATATTCACGTAAGCTGCTAATATAATATTATATTTTTGAAAAAAAAAAAGTATTTCAAGTCAAAATAAGTTAATAATTTAAAGTTCTTGATATCTAATAAATATAGTGAAATATGAAAGATATTAAGAAGAAACATGAATCGCATAACTTCAAAGTCGCATTAAAATAATCCGCATAAAACGAGACCCAGGTGTATTAAACAGAAAACAATTATTATTGAAGAATATGTTAAAAAAGTGATAAGCGGTTATAATAATGTATTAACTTAAAATCCCCAAGAACAACTTGTTTGATAATAAAAATTGAAGATAGGTATAGGTTGATTAAATTCTTACAAATGTTATATATAGATCTCGCAAATAAGCTCTTAACAAGCTTTGCAGATTATCCCCAATCCCAGACCGGTTTCTGCTACTGGTTTCCTTACAAGCTTGTTAAATTAGGTCATGTGACATATGACTTGATTTCTTTGTAATTTTATTTTTTTGCTATTAAGGCTGTGGCAATTTTATATTGCTAAAGTTATTAATATATGATGTATCTGAACTTGGTTCAGTCCTATATGGCTCTTTAAATTAAATAGCTGGATTGGAAGACATATTTCAGATTTTCTACTTAATAGTTATCCATTAGATAAAGTGCTGAACTTGTCCTGGTATTTTTAATCTACTGCTTGAATACCCTAGCACCTCACTGAGAAATCCAGTAGCAGAAATCAGCCTGGGGTTGAGGATATTCTGCAAAACTTGTTAAGAGCTTATTTGCGAGCTCTATACATAACATTTGTAATATAAGCTTGTTAAATTAGGTCGTGCAACATGACTTGATTTCTTTGTAATTAAATTCTTACAAGTTGAGCGTAACACATGCATAGTCAGAAGTCATACAGATGTTAATAGCTGTCTTAAAACTGGATATAGCTATGAAGAATAAATCACAACATGGATATAAAGAAGTGAATAAACTCACACTGCAGTGAAGAAGGCGGTATTCCATAAGTATAATTAAAATCATTACAATGAATAATTGCATCAAGGATGTATAATAATTGCACTCAGTAATATGTAATATATCAGCAACACCTTTGGATTTAGTAGTTGGATAGATGACAACAAAGTAAATTGCTTAGATAAATAAAATAAAAAAATTTCAATGAAATTAATAAATAAATGTATTATAATTAATATTTTAACAGCATTTCCTTATACTGAACAAACTGCAAGAAAGCTGAAAAAATTGAACGAAGAGATCTTTGTTTCAATAAACACTAATATGTCACCTAGAAGAGTGTTCAGACATTGCTTTAAATGTGCTATTCTATGACAAGAATTAAGATTATAAATATTAATTGCAGATAAATTTAAGCATAATGTTTGTTAGAAAGGTTTGGAAATCATTTCGTGTCAATGTATTTATACCTGGGAATGATATTAGACATTCTTTTATTATTATATGCTGAGTTATCTATTATAAACCACTAAACATAACATGATCACTATTCTTTATGCTTACACAAGCTGTTTATACAGAGGCAAAACTCTCCATACAGTAGCGCCACTCAGTGCAAACCAGAGTATACTGATGAAAGCCATAAGCTAGAAACTAGTCTAACGTTATTGGATGAGTAGGTACTAGATAGGGATTTTATGCACAAACCCCTCCTGCATCTATTGAATATTTTGGCTTACACTGAGTGGGGCGCTACTGTATGGAGAGTTTTGCTTTTGTGCATGTTATCTATTATAGGGTAAAAATTACATTATCAAAAATACTGTTATTTCCATAGAAACTTCATGTCTCTGTGCTATGCTTAATTGGGATTGCAAAGAATAGATTGTTGGGTGGCAACAAAAATCAGACTAAATGTTATTCTATTACGCAGACCAAATAGTCAATATGACATCGATTCGAATTAAGGGTTAATAGAAAAATGAGGTAAACCTGTTGTAAGATTGCATGCTGGAATTGTATGTTGACAACATTTACCCAGGTTAGGATATTACTGATGAATAAGTTTTAAATGTTTACCATATCACATAGTGAGGCTAAACAATTTAGTTTATGACACTTAAAACAGAGGAATTCACAATCACAAAATTATAAAGATAGAAAGCAATTCATCATCCGAATGATTTTGTTTCATTTAAACAGAGACTTTCCGCACATTACTAAGAATGTTAAATACTATACTAGGAATTTTGTCCCTAAAAATATTAACAAGTTGTGCAATACTTTTTTTGAAACATATCATCTGGACAGACAGGTGGAGTACATACAGCTTCACCAAATAATGTATATATGTATGTCGTAATAATTTTTTTTGACACATTCTTCTACTTGGGAAATATTTTAGATATGAAAGATTCAAATATAAAAGTGGCTATGGATATTATATCGTCTTAAGCAAATTATATTTTTGCAATTCAATAACAGATCATAATGGATGAAGAGTACAGATGGACCGTGTTTTGAGATGTAATCTTCAACAAATAATAATAGTAATATCAACTTATCTGCAAAAGTACGCTTCCTGGATTCAAAAGATTCCACCCGTTCAGACCATGTTGGACCACAATGAGACCGAAGAGAAGTAATTAATTATATAAACCTGGAAGATACTTTTATTAGAAATAGATTAATAAGTGACAGCATTAGTATTGTACAAAACAATAATTATTACTACAATTAAAAAAAAAAATTAAACAAGGCAAAACTCTCCATACAGTAGTGCCACCCTGTGCCAACCAGAGTAATCAATGGAAACCAGAAGGCTTGTGCATAAAATCCCTATCTAGTGCCTACTCATCTAATATCACCAGACTAGTTTCCGGCCTGTGGCCTTCATCAGTGAGGAGCCTTGGATCTGAGAGCACTGCACCTTGTTTAATAACAATTATGTGCTAGTATAAGAGATGGTGATCATGTGATGTTTAGTGATTTAAAAAAATGCTAATGGCTTTATTGCTCGGGAGTTTATAATAAGTTCAAGCGCCAGAACTGCGAGCACCAGAATCGATCCCAAGTCGGACACTCTACCAACTGTGCCAAACCGTGCAGGGTATTACTGCAATTAATTTATACTGATAAAACATGAAAAAAATTGTTAAATTTTCAAGAGCAATGATGAATTGATTCCTCTCTGAATTTCTAGATTTCATTAGAAAATTATTAATTGAAGAACAAATATTTTCCACAAATTTCAGTGAAGTATATGAGGCAAGCTAAACTATGCAGTGACTTTTTATCCAGAATAGCCATCTTTTATATTGAGCTTTCTACATTTCAGCAGAGAGCTAGACTTTATTAAAAATGTCATTTTTATTCGTCTTTCCAGAAAGTTGGGAGAGGGTGGGGAATGCATTCAATGTACAAATTATTTATTTTTAATTGTTATAAACCAATTGCAAATGAGTGCTAAGAAAAGGTAAACTAATTTAAATTTCAAAATTTATATTGCGCTAAGCGCTGACTTATTTCGCAGTTGAAAAGTTATGCCCTTAAGTGAATCCGCTTCATTATGCAAATAAGACATTTAAATATTCAATTTTTTGGACAATGGCTCACTTTTCAACTGCGAAATAAGCCAGCGCTTGATTCCGGCAGTGTTCTACTGAAAGCATACTTAGTGCAATATAAATTTTAAATTTAAATTAGTTTACCTTTACTTAACGCTCATTTGCAATGAGTTCATAATGATTACAATAAGTAAAGAAAAGTAAAGTAAATACTATTTAGAATTACTTTCTTTTTAGCAGCTCCAAATAATCATGACCAAACTATAGTGGTGGCCATACATAATCCAGTTATTCAAAGAGTAACTCTCTTCACCTACTTTAAAATCATCTACTGTAATCTTCAGTGGACACCAGATGATATAATGTTACTAATACATCAAATTATTATCATCTTTATACATGGGTTTAAAAAAGTCTTCCGATTAATTAGTCAAAAGTCTATTTTTAATATTGGATTACAATAGAGAACCGAGATGGGACAGATTCTGAAGATGAAGGAAAATGATTGCAAAACAGATGCCAACTCAGCAACCCTTTGCATTAAATTATATGACATTCCAATCTAAATAAATATTATATATACATTACATGTAGTAGAAGTAAAAATGCATATCCTCAAGAAGCTATTGATTGATTAAACTTATAACAAAGAAATCCAACAATCATTAATAACTATTCAATTAATAAAAGATGATATATAAAGATAATAATAATAATATCAATATTTTGAAAAATTCACTTTATGATTTGTGCATTGTTAAAAAGAGCAAATTCACCAAAAGTCGGTATTTCTTTAATATATCGCAGAACTTCAAATTTCTGAAAAAATTTTATGAAATCAAGGAAACTTTAGTTCTTCTGTATTTGAAATTTTGTCAAGATAATAATAATCCACTAATGTGTAAAAAATAATCTTTTAAAATATATCCTAGCTTATTTATATATATATTTCCTTTAATATATATATATATATAAATTCAAGTTAATATTCTTCCTTCTTTTCTGTTGGCTTATTTAAAAATCAGTCTTTGTATCATTAATCTATTTTTTTTATATTCTTTTTTGTATAAATTTTCATCATTGATTTTTTAATAATAGTCTTGTATATACAAATTAATTAAATTGAAAAAAAAATCTTCAAAAAGAAGACAAATATATAAAACATAACTTAAATAAATGTATGAATATTTACAAAACTTCAATAAATTTAATTAACAAGTAATCAATTAAAAATGAATTGGGAATTATAAAAGATAGTATATATATGTATAAAATTATATAATGTATTATTTATTTTGTATATTGTTATGTTATACAGTCAATTCTTTGAAGTTATATAGGATCTCTATGTAAAGGTTTTATTCTATTTTAACGATGTTTTATTTTGTTATTATTATTTTACATCCATTATGAAACCTTAGATGCTACCTGCAATAATTGGTTAAAGTTAAAATAGGTGATTAATATTTGAAAAGAACACAAAATCATGTGCCGAAAAGGCTTTTTATGTATAATCATATTATTAGAGCAAGTGAATTATAATATCCACAAAACTAACTTTATTATTGAAACCTTGAATTGGATCAGTGATGAAATCATCACTTCTATCAATCACAAAACCTTTAAAATGAACCATGACTGGTCTATGGGGCTTCCTTTTATTGGAGTAGTGTGTAGCCTCTACCTTTCCAAATCTGAATGCATGATCATCCCTAGAGTTGCATATCATCCCAACACACGGTTATATTTTAAATATGTTGATGATATCTTTATATGTGCTAGCGAAGATACTATTCACCAAATACCCTCTGAATTATCATCTTCAACCTCTCTCACATGGATTATCGAGCACGAAGATAACTTCATCATAATTTAAAGTTTCTTGATTTGGATATTACAAGACAGATCTACGTAGACTACAGAATGGTTTTAAAACCATTCAACATCAGAGGCATTATACACCCTAACTCCAACTCTCTGTGTGCTCATAAATTTGCAGACCTAAAAAACTTCCTTCATAAATTTGCAGACCTAAAAAACTTCCTTCATAGAAACTTTAAACTCTGCAAATTCAAGGCTGATCGGAAACAAAACAATGATCAATTCACTAGCCACCTTGTCAATATGATACAACCTCAAACACATTCATGCTCATAACTAACTTTTATTATAAACTTATCTCACCTCTCACTTCCTCCCCCAATAACAAAAAATGGACCTGTCTTCCTTACATTTCGAAGATTGTGAATAAGTGAAAAAACATGTCTTTGTTAAATACTATATTTCTTTCCGATCACCTCCTCCACTTAACAAACTATTAACCAACTCTAAGAACAAAATCCCCAAAGAGGCTTCTCATCAAATCCTTTATAAGATATAACTGCTCTAACCCCTCCTGTTAGAAGGTATATTATGGACAAAACCCATGCCAACCTGGCTACGAGACTCGCTCAACACAAATACACTAAGAAAAGCACTGACTACTCTTCTTCTTCCTAAACCATTCGCTGATCTCTGGCCATTGTTTTGATCTTACCACAGTCGATGTTATTCTTTCAGAGCATTACGATAAAAAAGGAAAGATTAAAGAGGCTTTATCAAGCACCAGGGATGCCAACACCATCAATAAAAAGGAATCCAGTACCTCACCCTCTAAAAAAGGTGTCTATAGCTCCTCCCTTCTCATTAACATGCAAACTTTCTCAGTATTATTCATTTTGATCGCCTTAATATTCATATTCAACATAACCTATGGATCACAATTCCACACTTTCTTTATTCTGTTATAATTATGATACTTGATTATATCGAAGTAATTAGTAAAATAATAAATCTTTCTTGATATAGTTGTAACCTATTTTGTTGTTGAATGTTGTAACATTTATCTTACATTAAATTATTAATATGTACATATTTATATAGCTGTAACAATAAAAATATATATTTCTTATGTATGTATATGGTATCTATTTTTATTCACAGTAAGTTTGAATAATTGACTCAATAGATTTTAACTCGATTCTCATGGTTTTATAATAAAAAGACAATTAAATAAATAGTAATATTCTGTGCAGTTAGCCAAACAATTTTAATCAATTTGAAGATGAATTTGAACCTGAATAATCAATTTACACCTAAGAAAAACTCTCCATACAGTAGTGCCACTCAGTACAAGTCAGTAATCAATGGATGAAGGAAAGTTTATGCATAAAATCCCTATCTAGTGCCTATTCTTCCAATATCCCCAGACTAGTATCTAGTTTGTGGTTTTCATCAGTGATGAGCCTTGGATCTGAGAACACTGCACCTAGATCTTAGGATCTAATGCAACCCTCCAACAGCCACCTTTTACTTTATTAGCTAACTATAAAGCTTTGAGTCCAAAATGAAAACACAACTCAAAACTTTGTAGTTAGCTTAGAAGGTAAAAGGTGCCAATGCCTAATAGGATAGTAGTGGCTATGGTTATTAAAGAACCAAAGACACTAAAATGTATAGGTACTGAACTGAGTTCAAACCTATATGACTATATAAGCTAATGAGCTTGGGTTTTCAATTTAAGACTCATAGTTTTGTAGTTAAGTAGAGATAAAAGGTGGCTGGGGAGAGTTGAGTTAGTTCCTAAGATCTAGGTGCAGTGTTCTCAGATCCAAGGCTCCTCACTGACGAAGACCACAAGCCTTAAACTAATCTTAGGATATTGGATGCGTAGGCACTAGATGGGGATTTTATGCACAAGCATACTGGCATTCATTGATTACTGTGGCTTGCATTGAGTGGCAATACTGTATGGAGAGTTTTGTCTGTTTTAATAAGATAAAAGATGGCTGCACTAGATTCTAATATCAA